>OZ017738.1:464429002-464984002 GCA_963969285.1 Odontomyia ornata | reverse complement strand
GCAATAACATGAACATAAAAATTTATTCAAAATATAAATACAAAAACAAAAGATTCTTTTCATTCTAAGAAAATATAGTAAGATGAAAAACTAATTGTTTTTCGAAGTAAGCATCTAAGCTTAAGAGATCAGTATTTAATTTGTTTCTGTATTTCAGATCTTAAGGTTCACATTCATAGCATGCGAAATTCCGATCATCTTTTTTCGTCAATCCAATCCATATTTTTCATGGATGTATCTCTCGCAGGAAATACAAAGCCTCATATCTAAAACTGCCACTCTTTGGCATACAAAACAGTACCACCGGTTCTCTAGATCTGAATCCTCATTCCAATCACTATCACAAGAGCTATCAGCATATGGAATGATAAGTTCATTATCAGATTCGGTTTCACCGGTTTGAATGCGCTTCTTGGTCTTAGTTTTACATATATTTTTTGTTGTTTCATTTCCTCTTTCGGTATTACTTTGTAACTTTCTCTTTTTTGTTTTAACTTTCATTGCTTTCTTTTCAGCTACTTACTCTATTTCACTCTCACTATCCTGAAGAATTCTTTGTTTTGCTTTGAATGTCTTTGATTTTTTTTGGCTTATTTTATTCATTTCTATTTTATTAAAAACCCCACTCGTACTGGATTTTGGATTGTCTGTATCATCCTTTTTCAGGAGTTTGTGTTAAAATTTTCGTTTCCCCTGGCATACGGCCACGCTTTGTAGCTTTCCTGGGTGCAGTATTGGGTACGGTCTTATCGTTTCTAGAGTAACAAGTGAGGGCTTTTGACAAGCTGTTGCTTCTCGAGTACCATCAGCGATATTTTGGTCGCTTGGATTTGTAATCTGAGCTATGGCTGAGAACTGTTGGTGAGTATACGGGACTGAAGCATCATCAGTTTTTTCGTGGCCAAGCTGATTCATTCATGATAGAACCCTCCGCAGGATGTGGTGAAGTAAAGTCCTTTACTATATTTTTCTCATGGTTCGTTAATAAGCTAGCAATCGCTGAGTTTTGCAAATTATTAGCTTCATTTTGAAGTATGCTAACAGAAGTTTTAGTGTCATCACAAGATGCTTGCTCAAGAGAAATTTAAGGAAGGCTACCAGTGGAGGGAGTGAGCTGAATCTGATGATTTTGACGTGAAGCAGGGTATTCAGGGAGCATCTCTTTGTCATTCGAGAAACCTCTGTCTGTGACTGCTGAGCACATGAAGTCTTCTTCGCTGAATATATCGGGGTTAAATGGATGGATGCCGGAACTTCTGAATCCACTTAGAATTGGCTGAAAGCTTGTGACATCATCGCTTTTATGAATCCAGGAATGTTGTAAATTGTTACAGTTTTTCCGGGATTCGACAGCATCCAGTTGTTCATCACACTGTTGTATCTAGATTTGAAAGAAGAGTAAGTAGCTACGTCTAGTGGTTGTAGTTTTTGACTGCAGTGCGGAGGAAGTGTTAATAATGTTATACCACTGTCTTTTGCAAATTTGACTACATTCACGCTAATATGACTCTCGAGATTATCAAGAATTAGCAGAACTGGTTTTTCTTTTGATGCACGGGAGTGTTTTTAAAATGTTCCATAAATTTTAAGAAACTTTCTTTGTCATCCATCCGGTGGAGTATGCATCACCATCTGAACCTTCTGGCCCCTTTGACACAAAATCTTGTCGATATTTCACTCGAGGAAAAATGAAAAATGAAGGAATAACATTCCCGATTGCATTAACTGCAAAACAGAGTGTCACAAGAGTTCCCCTATCAGCAGAAGTAACCTGTCCTACTTGTTTCGACTTTTTACTGGCTAGTACCTTAGGGCAGTCTTGCACAGTTGTGCATCCAGTTTCGTCGCAATTATAAATATTTTGTGGTTCAAATTTGTACTTTTCTCTTACAGATCTTAAATTTTCAAAAAAATCAGCAATTTTTTTCTTATTAAAACTGGTTCCTCTTGACAAGCTAGTGGCTTCAGGTTTCCGTAGACTGATTTCTAAATTTCTTTGCAGAAATCCACGAAACCAGCCTTTTCCAGCAGATTTATTTTTGAGCCAACTATCTGGAACTTTTTTTTTATTTGATGAAGCAAACTCAACAGCCAATTTCATCGCCTCCACCCGAGACAGGCCATAGTTCATTTTACAGCATTTTAGTAAATATTCCACTAAATTTTTTTCCTTTGCAATTGTGAAAACCTGGAAAGCTTTGTATCGACCCTTTTCTTCGAACAGTTGTAGCTTTTCATCGTTTTTGCAATAGCGACGTAAAGTGGTCCTGTCGACTCCAACCTTGCCGCTGTTTTCCTAAGAGAATTCCCAGATTTCACTTCACGAATAGCGTTTTTAGGGTTTTGTAAAATAATTTTACAAAACCCTACTAAAATCGCGTCCTGTCTGCCCGTCTGTTCGTCTGTCTGTCCGTCCGTCCGTCCGTCCGTCCGTGTGTCACAGCAGTTTTTCTCGGAAACTACTCAAGCTAGAAAGATCAAATTTTGTATGTAGGTGTAAAGTGGTGTTTTATTCAAAGTTCAACTACAAAAAATTTTATAAGGTATTTAAGGGGGGTCTCCCCACTTATGGGAGTGACCCCCCGGAAAAAAAATTTCATTGAAGGTAGCCGATATGGGTATCAAGTGAAAGGTCTTGATGAGAACTTTTCAAAACAGGTCTTAGTTTGGCAAAGTTTGCTTCAAGGGGCGCACAGGGAGGGGAAATACACGAAAAATTTGTGTCCCCCCCCCCTCGCGATTGGACACCTGTGATCCGAAAAACCTGAAAAAAATCAAAAATGTAGGCCTTGGTGAGTACAACAACAGTAAATATGTGAGAAGTCGCAATTCACTCAACTTTGTTAGTAATGGTATGATTTATCGATTTTATGTTTTCTTGAATAAAATCTTAACGGTACCCTTAAATTCAATGAAATTCAGCACATGGATGATTGTTTATAAGATTAATCTATCCTGAAAGTTTCATAAAGATTGAATCATAATTAGCGAAGTTATAGCGGTTTGAATTTTCCTGTATTACTATGGAACAACATGCGCTGCATTTATTACTATGCGTATATGGCTATGGAAGAACATGCGCTTTTTACCGACTCAGACACTATAGTTTTGCTAGGATTTGCATGAAAATTTCAGGAATGATAGGCGTCATGTATATCTTTGAGAATCGATTCAGCTAGTGCTATCAGTAATCGTAAAACAACATAGTGGATGTTTTAAATGTGAAGATTGAATAATTTTGAGTTATTTTTTCCCAACTTCAACGTTTAAGGTGCATGCTTTGAACACTTGATTCAATTTAATGAACGACTGAAGATGAGTACCTACAATTAATGCTCATAGGTGAACCAAGTCAAGGAGGTGGGAGATAGCTCCTGGCAAAAGGGCTTTGTAACCATTCTAGGATTCGAAAAAATTGGCCATTAATCGATGATAACAGTACAGGAGAGTGGCCCCTAAAAAAAAATCATCAAACGTAGCCGATATGACAATAAAATGAAAGTTTTCATGGGAGCTTTTGAAAACAGTTGTTAAACTGTCAGTTTTTCCTTCAGTGGGGCACAGGGGGCAAATACATGTAAAATGTGTTTCCTCCCTCGGGAATGGACATCTGAAATAATTATCAAGGGAGATATTTATGAGTATAACAATAACAAAGACCTCAGGAGTCGAAATTCGTTCAACTTTGTTAATAATAGTATGATCTTCGTATTTCATATTTTCTCCAATAAAATCGTCTTTGACATGTTTCTTGATTGGATTCGATCCGGTGACTGCATTTTGCAAATTGAATACAAAACCCTTCCGACATGAGCGTAGGTCTGTTTACCCAACTTGTTTAATTCTTGGATCTTTACTTTTTTGCGAGAAGAACCAACTTTTGGTTTGTAATTGAATGGCATGACGCTGGCACCTGAAATCAATTAGAAAATATTTGTATGTATTCCACATATACATGAGGGACACTTAAACCATTGATCATGTCTCCCTAATGCATTATGGATCAAATCTCCCTGAACATACCTCTTCACGTTGTCGCCTGTTTGAGGAAACTGTTTGACTTTGTAGATTAAATACACGTATTTCTTACATCTACACTTTTTCACGTATTTACTTTATTAGACAGTAATTGCGGCCCTGTAGATAAGGCTATTTAATGTAAAAACACACAAAAATATTATTTTTCACTCGTAAACACCAAAAACGTGTTTGTCTCTATCACTGTCAACTCAGAATGGCAGCAGCTGATGTCGTGCCACCCATATGATGAAGAATGAACCGGTATGTTGTGACATGTAGCAGAATATGATGGCGCGAATTTTGAAATAATTAAAGCGTTATGGAGCATCTCTCCCACCTGGGCAAATCTCCCGGATTTCCCCTACTGTAAAACTACATCAATTTTTTTTTTTTTTATGGGGGGCCTCATATCGATTTTCCACCCCGGGCCTCATATAGATTCTCCGCCCCAGGCTTCATATAGATTCTCCGCCCCGGGCCTCTGACAGCCTTAGTCCACCACTGCAAGGGAGTTCCACACTCTGTGCGTAAATGGCAACTATTTGAGCTATTTGAGCCACCAAGTTATCACCTTTGTGTGCTAACCACTGAGTGATGTGTAACATATATAGCAAATGTGAGAAGGGCAAAACCTGTATTTATAAATTAATAACAATTTATTATCCGCAAATTTTCAATTAGTAATCCATAAGTATGCAACTCAATTTTATTAGCAAAATATTTGCGTCTCTAAATACAAACGTTGACCGATTTTTTATGTTAATAAATACCGATGTGGTGCTACGAAATTTGCAGTAAGAACTCTAATAGCAGGCAAGCCAAATACTTTTTCGAAATCTTACGCTTCATACGAGACATTTACCTTTCCGGCTGGTGCTGGCAATGGGGATTTTTAGCTTAAGGTGCAAATTTCAATATACATATGTACATGTTCAATATTCATTTCAGAAACCCTCAGTCATTAAGTAAATCTTAATAAAGTCGGAAACGACTAAATGATAAACTTAAAGAAAACGGCTACCGTCACCCTGTTCAAAAGAGATGATACTATTCACATCATTCAGATATAACATCATAAACTATCATCAACCTCAAACTACGACTAAATAACATTCATCTATTTTCGGGACTTTCCCAAAATTCCACACTCATCTCGTAATGAACCCTTTTAACCATCAAATTACAAAACTATAAACTTACCCTTCATATTCATCCGGCTCATTCTTCACATAGCGCTTCAATGATTAAGCGAATTACGTGTAACGAGTTGGCAGGGTGGCATGGGATATGTAGAGAGGGGTAGCTTATGGTGCA
Source organism: Odontomyia ornata (assembly GCA_963969285.1). NCBI lineage: Eukaryota > Metazoa > Arthropoda > Insecta > Diptera > Stratiomyidae > Odontomyia > Odontomyia ornata. The sequence goes on along the minus strand of OZ017738.1, from coordinate 464,978,668 downwards.
GAACGAACGATAAATCGTTTGGTGTTTTGCTAAATGGTCCATCAAAATGGAAACACTTATTCTTTATGACTTGTGGCAACGAAGGAATGGTAACTTTTGATAGTTTCAGAGTCTGTCTGTTGTAACTCCTTGATTTACACGTGAATTTGTTGAGTGGTTGGTGCGAAACATGGTAATGACGTTGCTACAAGAGTTTTGTGACAGTCAAATGGATTAATCGCCGCAGTGGTAAAGTGTAGTTTTGTAGAAATGATTTATTAGTTGGTAGCAGCTTGCAGAATTCCTTCTTGGATGTAGAACTAAATAAATTTAACTCCCTGGTAATATTGAATGCTTCAATTAATATTTTTCAGAAGTTTGTACTAGCTCTCAATACCATGTTGAAATCACGATCTGTCTGTCTTTTGTGTCTGTGTCTAGCCGCAGTTTCCTCCAAAACTTTACCAGCAGCAGGTACCAAACTTGATTGTTATATATAACTGATGGCGTTTTAACAATTTAGAACTTTCCAAAACAGGTCTCAAAATTACGGCTTTCGTAAGAGAGGAAAACCCCCCGGATACTGGACACTTTTGTTCTGAAAAAAATTTAAGTCGTTCTTAAGGGGACCATCTAATTCAAAACATTCAAGAAAACCGATTTTTTTCATAAAAGCTATCCTTAAGCTCACAGAAACACTTCCTCAAAATTTTAATTCGAAATTCGTAATAGAATTCGACTTGTAGCTATATTTGTAACGGTACGTAAATATGAATAAAATCCGATTTGTATACAAATCATTGGGCTTTTTCAGACGCAGCGTTAAAAGTGAGCGTTAAACAGGTTATATGGGCAAGAAGAGTGAGAGGCATTGAGGGGACCTGATGGTGAAAACAAGCCAACATTTTTTAGGGTGGACGAGCGTAACGCACATACACAAACGCATTTTGTTGATCATTTGGTGGGGGAAATTTTATACAAACGCCGGTAATCATTCCGAATTGAACATTCGGTGAAGAAGGTAGTCGTCATGAAACGATTGCCTTTCTTTAATTTGCGTGCAAAAATGGATGCGTAGACGCGAGAAGCTACGCGTTATTTATAAAAGCGAGGCCATGTTCAATTTCAGGAAACAACACGACAAATATCGCGATTTCTATAAAGTTAAATTGCCTATTGTAAATCCTTAGAAAATTAACAGTAAGCTTAATCTTCATAGAATCACATTACAATAAGCGAGTTTACAACACATCAAGAAAAATATGCGACTAAAAAGATGTTCATATTTGGAATACATTTTTCAGAAAGCGGAAAAACACGGAGGATTCAAATAAATCCAATAGAAGTTTGAATCGACAAACTTTAACAATCATAAAATACATTTTTCATTCCAGTTTTTATTACCTCGTGCACAATTCAAGGCTAAAATATCAATTCTCAATCGCTTATCTCTCTATCTTCGCTCTCATGTTGTCCGCACGATGTTTAACGATCAAATGACCCTTTTGACACATACACTCGCAAGACGTGTATCGTATACAAAAATAGGTTGGCTGAACTATGCAACGTGTAAACATAAGGGCGTAAGCGCGAAACCTGTTTGGATATGGGTTTTTACCATTCCAGTGTGAAAGAGCCCATTGCTTGCCGCGGCAGCTGCTTCTATTCTTATTGTATACATCTTTCATATTTATTTGTAATACTTTGACGTAGAGTAGTTGTTCTGGGCCATTTGTACAGTGTACACGTGCCACGCTTTATTAAAAATTTGTTTAAAAATTTGGAAAAAAATGCGTTAAGCTGGTGGTAATTTGAGGTGCAATCGAAATAATCATTGAAATTAATCAGAAATAAAAAGAAAGCGCAAACGTCATCAGTTTACTGAAGAAAATAGTCCTGGTTTACCAAGTTCATCTACAAAAAGTTCAAAATCAAGTGATAACAATCAAGCTCCAACAAATAACACTATTATTTATGTGATCTTGTGCTTCAATTTGGTGTTCTCGACTCTCTCCACTTATAAAAAGTGTGATGCTGATATTTCATTTTCTCCGCAAAAGGACAGAAGTCTTGGCTTTAGAATTTGTGTGGAGTGTTCCTGTGGAAGGGCATATATTGAATCTTCGCTACTTATAACTAAAAATATGTACGAAATCAATCAAAGAATAGTTTTTGTGATGAGAGCTCTTGGTTGAGACTATATTGGACTAAAAATGTTTACACGTTTGATGGGTATTTCTTCAAATTTCTCACTCAATCTTTATTATGGCTCAATATCCAAAGTGCATACGGCCTCTGAAAAAGTTTTTGATTTTGTAACGAAAAAAGCAGTCATAGAAGAAATTGAATTGAATACAGAAGCTGGTAATGAAACTAATCATTTGAGTGTATCTGGGGAGGAACATTGATGAAAAGAGGTTTCACATCATTGACGGGTGTCTGTTCAGTCATAGGAAAATTTACGGGAAAGTTTTGGACTTAGATGTCAAATCTTCATTTTGTAATGCCTGTAATGCAATATTAAATAAGCACGACTAAATATACTAGAATTTCCTATGCTTGAGCCTGAAGGATCGGCGGGTAAAATGGCATCTGATTCATCTATAAATATTTTAAAAAGGACAAAAGATTAGTTCAACGTAGTTTGCAGTAATTACACTGACGATGGAGATAGCAAGACATATACGAATGTAATAAATTCAAAACCGTATGGAGATGATGTCATTGCGAATAAATTAGAGTGCGTTCTTCTTGCCGGAAAGCTCATGTATCGGCGTCTAGTAGAAATGAAGAAACATTTTACACTTTTAGAAAAAGAAAGAAAGATAAAAGTGCAACAAGATAAAGAAAAGGAAAAAAAAACGCCGAAAAAACGAGGTCAAAGATCTGAAGCTGAAGTTGAGAAAGTCAAGTCTTCAACCTCGTTTTTGGCAGCTAATACCCCCAAAACAACAAAATTGACTCTAAAATTTATTAGAGAAATGTCTCTTTTTACAGTCTTGCTATCCAAAGGTGTCTTGAGTCCATAGAAAAAATGAAGCAAGAAATTCTGGCTGGTTATCACCACAGAATATCTACCGATGCCGAACTTCGCCACGAGTACTGCATTTCTGAATGGTACAAGTTCCTGCAGAGCCAAGAAAAAAAGAGACATTTACACATTAACCAGTACTGGATGAGAGTGTACGAAGCTATGTTCTTCTTGTATATGATTCACTTAGCAATGATGACTTATTAAAACGATTTTTCGGTCGAAATGCAAAATGCAAAATTGTAACGAGAGTTATAGCAATTTGATTTGGCAAAAAGCACCAAAATCAAAATTTGCTGGCACACACGTCGTCAAAATAGCACCTTAGATAGCAGCGTGCAGTTTTAATGAAGGTTCAAATACTTACTTGATTATTATGGACCTAATGGGTATCTAAATCGGTGAAGCTGCAACTGATTGGTCAAAAAATATCGACGAAAGTCGTGTATCTCAAGCCAACAAGAGAAGCACTGAGGAGCCAAAAGAGGGTCGAATCCAAAAAAAAAAACAAGTTGGGTAGACAGACCTACGCTCATGTCAGAAGGGTTTTGTATCCAATTCCTTAGAAATGCAGTCACCAGCAAGGCATATGTAAAAACAGATGTGCACGTTTAAAAGAAAATCCATTGTTTTTCTATTTTCAACGGTTGCCATTTTGTCGCAAGCCAACAAAAATCACTAAAATAATGAATTCTCAGAAATATTAATGTTACTGACCTTATTTGATACTTTCAAGAGGATCAAAACAAAACTGCAGTGACTGATTTGATGGAAAGTTCATAAAACACCAAAATCATAGGTTATTGTTGTTGTAATTGGAAAAAGTTCAAATAGCTATAACTTCCGTCTATATGATTCGATTTTCAACAAACTTACAAAGTTTAAGAACCTTTTGTAGGGCTATTCAAATATCAGTTAAAGGGTACCTATACAATTTTATTGGGGGAAATGTGAAACTCGAATATCATCCTATTATAAACAAAGTTGAGCGAATTTTGACTTCTAAGGTATTTGTTGTTGTTGTACTCATAAACACCTACCTCCATATTTTTTTCAGATTTTTCGGATCACAGGTGTCCTAACGCGAGGGGGGGGGGGGGACCCACATTTTTCGAGTATTTCCTTTCCCTGTGCACCCCTTGAAGCAAAAAGTGGCAGTCAAAGACCTGTTTTGAAAAGTTGTCATCAAGACCTTTCATTTGATATCCATATCGGCTACCTTTGATGAATTTTTTTCGGGGGGTCATTCCCCTATATGGGGAGACCCCCCTTAAATACCTTATTACATTTTTCTGAAATTGCGCATCGACGAATTAAAAGGATTCGAACAAGTATCGACCATAGCCAATGATGAGGTAACCTACTAAAGGTCACAAATTGTTGACACAGAGGACAAACCGGGCCTGGAGGAAACGGACAGATTTAAGAGGACTTCGTCGTTACCGACGATACTTCCGGCCCCCAAATAAGAGTGGGGCATCTAGGTGGAAGCGGTGCCCACTCTCCCAACCGGATCAAGATCCAAATCCAAGTGTCGAATAAATTTTCCCTTTAAATGAAAAATATAAACGTGGCAAATTTGTGTCATAGCATTATGTGAGGGAACTATGCCGTAAATATGCACGCGAGCTGAAGGCCACCTAACCTGGGCAAGAACACCTGAAACGCATAAAAAGGGATGACCTTACCTGATGGCTAGCTTATTATAGCGGAGGCCTGGCCAACGTGGCGGTTCCCATACTTGGTTAGGTTCCTAGCAAAAGAAAAGACCGAGTTTTACATTTGCCAAACCGTTTTTTATTTGAATTCGTAAACTAAGTGCATAAAAAATTATATATATGATTCTCCCGTATAAATCGTTTTCTTTTCTAACATATATCATTAATTACTGTGAATAAGCAATCGAATTATTCATTATTTTCGCTGTATTAAGTATATGTGCGAGTCAAGTAGATGTGATTCCGCAAGGCATACAAAAACCTAGGTGGGGTGAAAAGTTTCTGGCCTGACCTAGAAATGGCGCTGCTAGGTTTACTTTTGGAGAAGCATCCTACAGTACCATTCCTACCAAGTTTGTACGTACACTTTCAGCCCAATTGCTACGTTAGTTTGCGTTTGAGAGCCCATTGCGCGAGACGCTTCCATTGTTTTCGTGGAATTGGAAAAATTGGAAGAACGTGCTGTCATTAAATACTTCTATTTGAAAGGTTTTACACCAAACCAAATGAAAGAAGAGATGTATTTAATACAAAAAGACCCCTCCGCATCATATTCAACTGTTAAGCAGTGGGTTTCTGAATTTAAAATGGGTCGTGTGAGCACCTCTGACGAGCCTCGCTCAGGACGGCGAGTTGAGGTCACAATTTCAGAAATAATTGAGAAAATCCATCAAACAGTGTTATAAGACCGCAGGTTAAAAGTGCATAAGATAACTGAGACCTGTAGGATGTCAGCTGACTATATGCGAAATATTTTGCAAAACTATTTGAGCATGGAAAAGCTGTGTGCAAGGTGGGTGCCACGTTCGCTAACGCTTGACCAAAAAATAATTGGAAAAAACATTTCTACCGACAATTTCGCGCTGTATGAGTGTAATCTAAACGAATTTTTGCATCGATTCATAACTGTTGAAGAGACTTAGATCCATCACTACGCTCCTGAAAATAAAGAACAGTCAAAACAGTGGGTTGGGAAAGGGGAACCAACTCCAAGGAAGGCAAAAACAATCTTACCGGCAAACAAGGTTATGGCTACTGTTTTTTGAGATGCGAGAGGCATTATATGCATTGATTACCTTTAAAACGGTAGGACTATCACTGGTCAATAGAACGCAAAGTTATTGCAACGTTTGACGCACAAGGTGCAAATTAAACGACCTCACTTTGCGACGAAAAAATTTTGTTTCATCACGATGACGCTGATTGTTGCCATGTTCAAAATCCATGAATTGAAGTTTGAATTGATGCCGCATCTTCCCTACTCTCCAGATTTAGCGCCCAGTGACTATAACCTGTTTCTGAACCTCAAAAAATGGCTTGGCGGTAAAAGATTTAAAAGCAATGAAGAAGTTATCGAAGCTGTAAATCAGTATTTTGGGGAGCTTGACGAATCTTCATTTAAAACTGGTGTAACTAAATTAAAATACCGTTATAAGAAATCTATCAGCTTAGTTGGAGATTATTTTGAATAATAAAGCAAAAAAAATTTTAAAACATCGTTTTTCTTGGTCCAGCCGGAAATTTTTCACCACATCCTCGTCTGTAATAATTTTTAACGATCGTCCGATGAGATTTCCGAAGGATATCTAAGCCGACCCCTCATCGGTTATTTCGACGTGAAGTCTGAGTCGTGCCAACGAATGGTACTCAATCGGTCAACCAGTCCATGCACTCGTAATCCATTTCGCGGGGGCTGCTTGTCGGCTAGCTAGTTCGGAGAGGATTTCGGTCACAGGTCTTTTAAATGGATTACGCTCGATTACATTAATTCAGCCACCAGTACGTGCCCGTTTCAAGCGCGTCTGAAATACAACCATACGGAAAAGAAATCTATCTCTACTCTATTCCGTATTTACCTTCAACAACAACAACAAAAAATTTGATCTAATTCCGCGTTCCCGAATTTTTTTTGCTGACGCGGTTCCGGAAAATATACTGATCGAATGCAAACTTCAAAATATCCTACTCCAATAAAAAAACGTCAAACCAAACTATGGTTCCGCGTACCGAAACCGAACCAGGAAAAGATAATGTTCAGAAGACCATGAGTGAACCTTACCTTACGGCCCCACCCTGCTTGACGGCATACCTACCGTTGTTGTCACCTACCTGTGCAAAGGAAGGAACTAGCTACTGGAAGGAAAGGTCGTAGTTTCTTAGCAATTCATTTTAATTTTATTTATTACATGAAAATAATAGTTTCTCCTTCTTGAACTTTAAATGTAATTTTGATTTTACAATGAAAACTAATTCTGACAAAAATATTTTCACGTGAGATAAAGGTATGACATAAACTTAATACTCAGACATGGAATATGAATGTTTTAAAAAAACCATTTTCGGGTTCAATCCCTTTTAATTTTACTTTTTCATCTGGCATAAGCTTCCTTCAAAAATGCAACTATGAACACCCAATAGCATGTTTGAACTGAACGAAAATGCTGTCTCAATAAACTAAGAGAAGAAGTTCGCAGCTGTATGATTTACTATTTTTTTCACGTGCATCTTCCTTATTGTTATTAGTGCGTCTTCTATAATTTCCTTAATTTCTCCCAAAATGTAATAGATATCACTAGAAAATTGAGTATAATAGCATATAAAGATTTGTTTTTAATTCGAGCACTGATGATTGTCTTTGAAGGAAACGGATATTCTTAGCAAGTTTAAATTTAGACGACCATGCAAAAGGTTTCTATTTATTATATAAGCTGGAAGAAACAAAGGGTACTTACCCAACATGCTCGCCAGGCGCCCGCTGATGATGTGGTTGTATTGCAATGATGCCTGGAAAAAATTTTGGTTTTAAGTACGTTACGGGCGCTTGATCAAATTTATTACACTTGATTGACACAAGCGGGGAAAAAAATTCCAGATTGCACTTTTTTTTTCAGAATATCATTCAACTTCTTTAATAATATAAGATGTCAAGACAAGCTGCCTTAGGTCAGCCACGTCAACACGTGGTTCAGTTATAGCTACTTTTCGAATACCACTCATATTGAAACTCTAGCATCTCTCCACTAATTAGTTCTTTTCAATCCTTACATCGAAAATCTTCAATAGCAGTTATGAACGAAATTCCACTATGTGAAAACATCATCCCATTTCCCTTCTGCCACTTATCTCTTGCGAACACACCGTATCCAGCAATGATTCGTAACATGAACAGTATCCCATTCATTCAGATATTATATCAACTTCTCAATCCCATCCACACTCTCGACTTTGCCTTTAACAACAGAAACCACGTCTGTTAATTTACTGTCAATAACAACCTGCCGTACATAATCCATTAAATTAGAGCGATCTATATTAGCATCTTCTTCTTCTTCTTATCACTACAGCCCCTTTCGGGCCTTCGCTCTCTGCAAATAGCATCTCCAACTGTCTGGGTCCATTGACCGCAGCCTCCAATTTTGAAATCCGAGCAGTGATGAGCTGATTTCCATACTTGGAGCTTTGTTTTCCTATGTATGCAGCTGGTCTTCAAGATCGTCAATACTGAATAAAATATTTTATTTGTGAGCTGTATTCTTCGGCGTATTTCATCTCTTTCATTACCCATTTTCGTTATTTTGGCGCCTTAATACACAAATTTGCCCACATTTTCGATACTGCATTTGCCAAGTGTGATATTTTATGTGTTTGAGGTATCTTTCCTCGACTTCGTCATGAGCTTTGTTTTATTTTCATTGATTTGTAGCCCTACCAGTTTTGTTTCGCTGTCGAGTTTCAGGAAGAGTTCTTTGGCAGTTTTTAATGACAATGACAAAATATTGATGTCATCCGCATAGGATACTACTTGGCTCGACTTCTGTAGTAATGTACCTCGCGTACGAAAGGTAGCTTCCTTATGATGTACTTGTCTTACGAGGTTCGTATTTACGGCGCTTTTCGTGCGACTTTTCCCGCAAAATTTGATTTTTCTTCATTCTTCGGGAATAAGCTTCGACATGAACATTTCACCATCCCAGTCAAGAGTAACATTCGACCGTCACAATGTTCTAACACCTTTCATGTTTCCGATTGCACGCCGAGGCCACACTTTCAAGGGAAATACGTTGCAGACCTCTTTCAACAATGCCTTTTCAATTGATTTTCGGGATTCCCGAATATTTTACGAATAGATTCCACAACCTGCCGCGAGCTTAGCCACAATCGCAAAAGACTTGTGCAAGTCACAATATTTCGCAATCTGAACAACTTTGCCAGAAACTGATAAGTACGCACAACTTGAATCGATTCATTTCGCTTTTCCTTGCGGCTGAAGTCAGGCAAGATTTTCGGCAGCCTTAGAGAGGTTGATCGCCTAAAACCTGTTGATCGTTAAAATCGTTTGTAATGTTGATTACATGAATAAATAAACTCAAACTCTAGCAGAAATTAAATATGTAAATATTACTCGGAATTTGATTTTTTTCTCGCGTGAATTTTCACTCAATCACTGCTGCATCTGCAAAATGACATTTATCGAGAATTTATTTAGATTTTATTTGTAAGACTGTAATTTCATATTAATTGATTATTTTATGGGGCATACACAAATCACAGCCACATTTCTCTGCCCGTCACTTCACGCATCGACTTCCTATGATCGATTAATCAATCCAAAGCCACATTTAAGTACGTTTTTCAACTCCCGCGTCCACGCACAACCGAGCTTTTACATTAATTCTAATTGTAATCTTTGAATGAAGAGGAAAACAGGGGCCGTTACAGAAATTAATTGCTTTCGATATATACTAAATACAATCAATTATTAAATAAATGCTATGCCAAAGGTTTAAAAAACGAGCAGCGGGGCAAATTCACATGAGTGCCATTCACCAAACGTGACCACTTTCTCCCTGTCTTTTCTGTCCGTAGTCCTTTTCTCAATGCCGCAACGGTGAACTCAGACGAGCTTCTAGCTCAGCCAAGCTAGATTGCATTCGGCAATGCAATACATGGGCAGGATGCATTGTAGCAGTGTTCTCATGTCAGAATTTTCAATTGGAGATTTGAGCTTTTAAATTAATAGAAATTTATAATGAAAGAAATTTTAAATAAAAATAAGAAGGTAAATATCATAAAGAATGAAATTATAAAGAAAAGTTTAAAAAAATTATATAAAATTAATAGTTAATAAAAAAAATTAAAATGTTTTTTGATTTATAACTATAAGCTGAAATTATTAAATTTTTCAAATCAGCAATTAAAATTTTGGATAAGTGTTATGAAGTTTTTCGAGCAGTTTGCTTAGGCGACCGCTCAATTGCTACACTGTTTTCAAAATTAACTGAACGGATTTGAATAAATACTAGACAATAAAACTCTAAAAAGTTATACATTTTTCCCCATATTTTTATATACGGAAAAATGTTTCCTAAGAAAGCATGATTTTTAGATTTTTTTTTGTAAAAGTATATATAGAGGTCTATTGTCTAGTTTTGGGTCTCAGAAATATAACCTCATTGAAACTTTCATTCTATCTATTACACGAGGCTCAGAAACCGTCGCACCGTTTAAAACACCACTTATGTGCGACGCCCTCTAAAGCGAAGCTCTCGATCAGATCGACCAATCAGTGAAAAAGTCGATGAAATCTTACAAAAAATTGAAGAAGACCAACACATAAGCAGCCATGACGTTGCAAAGAAACTGAATATCCATCACCAAACAGTTTTGGACTATTCGCATAAATAGTCGTTTTTCGACGTTTGGGTGCCGCATGAATTAACACAAAAAAATTTCATCGACCGAATTCGCATTTGCGAAATGCTAATAAAACGCAATGAAAACGAGCCACTCTCGAAGCGAATCATTACGGGCCATGAAAAATGATACGAGAATGTCGTTCGAAAAAGATCCTGGCCAAAAAAAAGTGAATCATCACAAACGACTTCAAAGCCAGATTAACACCAAATAAGGTTATGCTGTGTGTATGGTGGGATTGGAAGGGAGTTGTTTATGGCGAGGGGCTAGAACCTGGCCAAACACTCAATTTGGCTCTATACTGGCAGAAATTAACTAAATCACCACAAGCAATTCAAAAAATCGGCCAGAATTTATCAATAAAAAGGGCGTTGTCTTCCATCATGACAATGCGAGACCACACACATCTTTGATGACCCGGCAAACATTGACAGAGCTTTGGTGGGAAATTTTGATGCATCCACCGGTATGGTCCAGACCTTGCACCATCAGACTATCATTGTTTTGGTCTCTGCAAAACTTCCTTAATGAAAAGAAATTCACTTCAAAAAGGGACTGTGAAAATCACTTGGCAAATTTTTCTCGTCGATAAACCACAGAAGTTCTACACAGATGGAATAATGGCTCTACCCAAAAAATGGCAAAAGGTCATAGATAATAATGGACAATATGTACTGAAAAAAAAGGCTCAATACTTTAAAGACTTACCAATAAAATGTTTATATATATGCATACATGTATATTGTATGTCTATATAATGGTTGTCCACTATGGACATCACAATTTTTTATCTTTATATGAACGTACCTTTAAACTTTTTAATGAACTGTCAATGTCAAAACGTTAGTTAAGGTCAACATTTTCATCATGGAAAAGTTCACGAATCAATAACGTTTAGAAATTATTAAAAATTACCACCGAAACTCTGAGTCGGTGGTCGTAACTTAAAGAGCGCTTGCTTTTTGGCCATAATAATTTTCTCAAGCGACAGGTTGTGCATGCGATAGTGTCAAAAATATTGCAGTCGTAAGTGCATCGATTCAAAATGTGGCAAATCAGTCGATTCCACGTCGTCCCGAGAATTGGGCATCGCTTGAATGACACTGTGGCGTATTTTGCGAAAAGATCTTGACTTATATGGTTACAAGATCAAATTGGTTCAAGAACTGAAGCTACTTGATCACTTAAAATGCCGAAACTTTCCGAACTGGGCTCTGGCAAAGCTTGAAGAAAATGAAGAATCCCGTCTTAAAATCTTCTTCAGCGTTGAAGCTCATTTCTGGCTCAATGGCCTACAGGTGCTTCTTGAGACACCGTTGTATCCGCAAAAATTACTGTTTGGTGACGTTTTCATGCCGGAGGTGTGATTGGGCCGTATTTTTTTGTGGATGACAACGACCGTCATGTTACCGTCAATGGAGAGCACTACCGTGTTATGTTGGAAGATTATTTGTGGCCAGAATTGTATAAACTTAACATCAATGATATGTGGTTTCAACAAGACTTTGCCACTTACCACACAGCACGCCTCACAATCAATTTATTGAAGGGCACATTTGGTGAACGTGTTACCTCGAGAAAAAGTCCAGTCGAATGGTCATCTCGTTCATGTGATCTAATGCCATTGGATTTCTTTTTGTGGTGTTATAGCAAATTACTGGTCTTTGCCAACAAGCCAGCCAGAGTGGTGAAAAATTGGATCCAATGAATCGACCGCTATAAACGGGCTCATGAAAATCATATGACCGAAATCGAATTTCATTCATAAAACAGTACTGCACCCTCAATAAAGTTGAACTCAATATTTCAAATTTTTCTGTGTTTTATCAATAGATGAAATTGTTGTGTCCTTAATGGAAAACCCTTTATTTGGAGTGGCTATATCCCATTTGATTTGGATTTCATTTCAATCAAACTTTGTTTGCATAAGGGCTGTGAAATTTTCAGATCTTCAAGGCCACCATTCCAGTTTTTAGAGAAAATTTAAAATTGAAAATCATACTATTACCAACAAAGCTGAATGAATTCTGAATCCTAGGGTATTTGCTGCGCTTGTACTTGGAAAAACTTGCGTGATTTTTTTTTTTCGATTTTTCAGTTCAATTGCGAGAGAGGGCAACAATTTTTTGTACAGTCTTCCTTTCCCTAGGCCACCTGACGCAAAGAGTGGGTTTCAGGTTTTAAAACTCGACTAGGTATGATTAAAAAATATTTAAGGGTCTCTTTGGAATTAGGGGGGATCCCTCTTAAAATTGTTTGAAATGTTTGGTAAGAGCTAAGCTTTTGAGAGATGAAAATTTCTGAGCATTCAACGATGTACGAGCTTTATAGCTTCTATAGTTCCTGAGATAACTTGCTGTGACAGATAGTAGGTCCTCGTAAAGCTTGTTTTAGACATTCCTACAAACTTACGTGGCACGCAGACGGATGGGCAGATAGAGAAAAAACAAATCCCGATTCTACTTGACCTTGTAAAAAGTATAAAGTCCAAAAAAATTAATCTTCTGATATAAGTTATTTTGGAACGAATGTAGCAATATTAAATTGTTGTTTTCTTATATGAAATCGTTTGTCTAAAGTCAATATATAACACTATGAAATTTTGAATAAAACATTTATGTGTTTCGAAACAAAACAAACTCATTTGCAATAGTTTGTAAAATTTGAGATTTTCAATTCAAGTTTTCTGAGTTAATAAATGATGAGCCCCCAATTTCAATCAGGGCAAATCTCTACTTGTTAATTATATAAAAAATTTAAACTAATATATCCCCTCATTTGCACACAGTCGGCGAAATTAAATAATTTACGCTTCGTCTAAAAAGCAAATTACCTGAAACATTTGCCAACATAATTTTAAATCACGTTCATTAACTATTTCATAATTTTACACCTCACACAATGCAAAACTCCTGGCAGTCTTTTGCAATTTTAATGAATAATTTCAGTAGTACTACCACCAGCAGCTTGACAAAAGGTCTGAAATTATCCTTTTATTACAGGAACGATGAAAGTGAAAACTCATTTACTACCAGGTGTGATGTAATTACAGCAGTGAATGGTGGGAAATTAAATTCATTGCTAAGCCATCTCTTGCCTAGCTAAAATTGAGCGGTATAGCTGTGAATGATAAGGGAATGAAATTGCATTACTTTTGAAAACCATAGCACTACCCTGATAGGTAGACTTAGATGAATTGTTTGAAAACAGACTAGTTTTGCCTTGATTGTTAAAAAAAATTTCAAAAATTAAATTTCTTATACCAAATTAATATATATTAGGTCAACTGAAGATTAATCAAAGACTATCATATATACTTTTGTTTTTTTTTTTAACAATTTCAAACAATTAGTACTATATAAAAAATAAATAAAGGGAAACCGGCAAAACGAGTAGCTTTCATTCAAGAAAATACAAAGGCAACTCAATGGAAGTACTTACCAACAGCAGACAACTCAGCAGATATCTTATCGAAGGGTGCAACTCCAGGAGACTTATCCACATCCGAAATCTGGTTTTGTGGACCCAAATTCTTAGAACTGCCTAATAATAAATGGCCAAAATCTCCAGTAAATATCTTGAAACGGATGAGGAAAAGAAAGGCAATACCTTGGAGTCAGAACAACCATCAACGTCAATCCTGAGTATGATGAATAATAGAAATTCATTTAAATTTTTTCAACAAACGACAGCTTACATCAGGCGCTTTTTACAAAACTCAAAGCCAGATCAGGGCTTGAAAACTGAACTGATAACTCCTGTAGATCTTCACAATGCGTTACTTTATATTATTGGGGAAGTCCAACACACGGTATTCAAGGAAAATTTAAAATATCTGACGAAGCATGCAACCATGCCAGCAGGAAACGCTCTCAGCCATCTCAAGCCATTTGTTGACGACAAGGGACTACTTCGAGTAGGAGGTAGAATCGAAAATTCAAACTTACCATATGAAGCAAAACACCAGCTTCTTCTGCCACACTGAAACGAGGTGGTCAGCCTGTTGATTCAATATCTTCATGAGAAACATCTTCATGCATGTCCTCAAGCATAACTTGCAATTGTACGACAAGAATTTTGGCCTATACGTGGGAAAACCTTAGCGTAAAGTGTTGTATAGAAGTGCATACGATGCTTCAAGGCAAAACCAAAGCTATACACACAAACAAGGCGGCAATTTACAAATATAAGATTATATTTCTGCGGCCCAATTCAGATACACTACAAGATCAGATCAGATACAAACAGAGATATGTTTTTATCTGTTTCAGTACCAAGGCTGTACATCTGGAATTGGTTTCAGACCTTACAAAAAGATACTTTTTTGGGCGCTTCAAAGTGGTTCCCTGCACGAATAGTTCATCCCCGCAAGATTTTCTGTGATAACGCCACTAATTTCGTAGGAGCAAAAAATGAAATGAAGGAGATACGGGAGCTATTTTCAAATAAACCAATCCAGAACGAGATACAAACTTACTGTGCAGATGAAAGAATCGAATGGTGCTTTATTCTTCCAAGATTGCCTCATTTTAGAGGGTTGTAGGAGGCTGCCATAAAGTCCGCAAAATACCACATAAAAAGAGTTGTGGCCGGTGCTTTACCAACGTATGAAGAACTCCATATAACCGTTACCGAAATCGAAGCCATTCTCGCATCCATTGACTCCTCTATCAACTAATCCGAACGACCTCAGCACATTACCTAATCCAGAATACTTAGAAAGCAACATTAAACGAACACAATGATGGAAAATCGTTCAGGCCTGTCAAATAGATTTCTGGAAACGGTGATCAAAAGAGTATCTTTAGGAGCTTCAAACCAGAAGTAAATGGAAAACAGGGAAAACAAAAATACCCCTGGGAACATTAGTTCTATTGAAGGATAATAACGTTCCCCCCTCTCAAATGGGCACTTGAAAGAATCATTAAGCTGAACGAGGGATTAGACTGAGTCACTAGAGTAGTTGACGCGAAAACCGAGCAGGGTCCACTTAAGAGAGCTATTCATAACTTATGCCCTCTTCCAATTGATTCAACGAGGGAAGACTTACAGCACAATGTAGAGTCCAATGTCAACACACCAGGCTATACGGCCACGAAACTTCTAAGTCCAGCACTTCGAAATCGGACAAGAATCCATCACTAACTGATTGCGCATCAACCCTCATAGTCAGCCAGAATTATGGAAGTCCTCCCTTAGTGAAGCTCCCTAATAAGCTAAAAAAACTAAACAAACGTGTCATCCATCCAATAAACTCTAACTGGTTAACTAGTCCTGGATTACACTACCACTGTAGCGACTTGAAGAAAACCAAGAAATGCAAAGATCTAAAGCCCTCTCTTACGCCAACAGGAAACCCGCCATCAAAGCAACTGCAGGCTAAAAAATCACAGGCACCACCAGTCATACGGACGGCAAAACTAGCAAAGGTAGCACTGGCACTCCTTGTACTATTTTTACCCAACATAGAGGCAGATACTCCATCAATTCAAAACAACTTTCTGATAAAGCCCTTCACAAAGGAAATACCAATATATTTTGAAGATATAGGCTAAATTTTCTTGGTAATGGATAATTGGAACATAATTGCATACTACAATATGACAGAATATTGGAAAGATATGCATAATCTACGAAACAATCACAAAAAGCCAAAAGAAATCTGCCAAGTGACTGAACCCGATAAGCAAGTACGCTGCAATCTCCTTTTGACACAGTGACAGAAAGAGCGATCCCCATTTGATTTTGTTGGAACGCTAAGTAATAAACTGTTTGGAATCCTAGACCAAACTTATGCAGAAGATATGGCAGAAACAATAGTGTTAAGGCTAAATCAAATATTAAATCATTTTTGATATTGTAAATTTTAAGTTTCAAAGTCTAATTATAAATTCTAATGTAATTTGTTTAATTCAATTCATTCATTTAATTTTCTACTTGCAAAAATGCCAAACAATCAAATTCACATTCTTCACAAAATTGTAATTTTAGATGCCAGACGAAAAGTCCATGAAGTTGTAACGCTAGATGCTAAAATTCAAAAGTCCAAAAGTATTTGCTTACACGTTAAAGTTCTTTTCAATTCAAATATTTTTGCTTACACCAAGAAAATTGTACACGCATGAAATGTACATAATGAAATTTACTGTGAGAAAATGTTATTGCTTAGTTGACATTATTTAGGTATAAATTTAATTGTTATTTTAGAAATAAACGGAGTTGATATTCAGAACTCAAGCTGTCTAGTTGTGGTTTTATTTATCGACTCTCTGAAAAGTGGAATTGCAAAGTGGAATATAGGTAACCTGTTTTCCTCTTTACAACTTCCTAAGTCCTTTGCTTGGAAGCAGTGTAATATTGCTGTTCAGGCATTGAACTATACAAATAAAACCAACTAAGTCTTTTCTTGGAAGTAGTGTAACACTGCTTTTCAAGTATTGAACTTAGACATTTTCTTTTCAGGTATTCATATAGATCTACTTGGAAGTAGAGTAACCTACTCTCCATTTAAATCTTTATTTTTCTGTTCATTGTTGAGTGATCAAACTATTTCATAATTATAGATTGAGCACAAGCGTGAACATTTTTGGTGACCCCATATAAAAAAGAATACGTATTTGAAAACAAGTCTTGGAAGACCAATTAAGATATGGAGGGTTTAGCTTCTGAACTTCAATATCTCGGCAAGGAGATAGAGAAGATAATTAAACTTTATAATGAAGAATCCCCCGATAAAAAGAATATCAAATATTTGGAAGAAAAATTAAGCAAAATTAATGAGCTTTGGGAAGGTTTCGAGAAAAAAGATGATCGCATCAGGCAAATGGCTGGCACGTCTTTTGATCATCCTTATTTTGTAAAGGAGTACTATCATATCGTGAAAACAGGATATGAAAAAGTAAAAGCTGAGATTGAATCATTAATTCAATATGCAAAAAGACAATCATTTGACGAAAGTCATTACGAACAGGGTGACATTTCACCAATTAAAAATGATCGAAAATCTCTTGAAATTCAAGGCAATGATCAACTTATTCGATTGATCAGACGTCAAGATGGGGTGATGGGTGCTATTAAAAACCTAATGAAGGGCATATCCTGTGAAGAAAGTCAGTCACGAGAATATTTTGAAATTAAAAAAGCAAAACTCAAACAATATTGGGCAGAAATCGAGGTGAATAATAGTGCGATTTGGGAATGTGCTGAAGATATTAACACCTCAGGCTATGACGTAGAAAATTTTTACTCATTACAAAGTAAAGTTGAGGATTTACTTATAAAAATAAATCAATGTCTCGCCAAAGGAGCGATCGACCGAAGAGGAAATGATCATAATGCTCAAGCACATATGAAGCTTCCGAAAATAGAGCTACCGAAATTTGATGGCGATTATTTAAAATGGCCACAGTTTGCGGATCTATTCAAGCAAATGATCCATACTCAATCAATGGGATTATGCCAAAAGTTTTGGTATCTCAAAATGAATCTTGTTGGTGAAGCCGCTAAACTAATAATGCACTTACCAATAACAGATGATAATTATTCAATTGCATGGGATATGCTTAATAATCGTTATGAGAATAAAAGACTCTTGGTAACAGCTATCTTGGACAAACTTATTGCACAGCCCGCAATAAGCACTGAATCATCTTCACAGCTTAAGATGTTACACGATACGACCAAAGAGTGCCTATCAAGTCTACAAAACATGGGAATTGCCGTGAAACAACACTGGGATCCCATCATAATACACATCATAATGAAGAAACTTGATAAAACTTCCCATGCATTATATGAACAAACGATACAAACACCACGTGAACTGCAATCGTTAGACAAACTGTTGCAGTTCATTGAAATGCGATTCCAAGCATTAGAGACCATTGGGCAGAAGCAAACGACTACCATAAAACAGCAAAAAATAAGCAAACAATCCACGCTACTTACTAGCAAGGTCGGACAGGTAGAATGCATAAATTGCAAAAAAAGCCATGCAGTTTACTACTGCGAAGATTTCTTAAATCTGACACCCCCAAAACGAATGGAAAAAGCAAAACAGTTGAATTTATGCTTAAATTGCTTAAAGTTGGGGCACAATTACAATAAGTGCCAGTCACGAGGATGCCAGAAATGCAACAAAAAACACAATACACTGTTGCACATGCAATCAGCTTCGCCAAAGTCAAATTCAGCTGTAAATACAGTGTCAGGCACTAATTTGGCAGCACAATGTCCAAATAATAAAAATGATTACGTTTTTTTGGGGACCGCTTGGGCTGAAATAATAAATGATGTGGGTAAACCAATGAATGCACGAATTTTACTCGACTCCGGGTCGCAATTAAACTTCATTACGGAGAAATTTCAAAGAAAGTTAGGATTCGCTGCACAAAGCGCAAAATTCAATGTGGCTGGAATCGGAAATGCCATGGTCAAGGTCAATGACAAAATAAGTATATCATTGAAATCAAAAATTTCTGCCTACTCTACTCAGCTAGAAGTTTACACAATAAGGGAAATTGCGGGAAATCAGCCACAACATTTTGTCAACATTGATGATTGGCAGATTCCCAATGATTTACCATTAGCCGATAAAAGTTTCAATAAACCTCAAAAGATCGACATTCTTTTGGGGGCGGAGGTGTATGGAGAAATTATGCGCAATGGGCAAATCAAGTTGAAAGAACATTTGCCTATGTTTCAAAATACAGCATTAGGATGGATTGTACTTGGAAAAGTATCCAGTGCTGATTACAATTTACCATTTTGTGGTATAACGAATGTTGACTTAGAAAACCAGTTGCAACGATTTTGGGAAATTGAAGATTGTCCAGATCAAAAGATATTGTCAACAACTGATAAAAGGTGTGAAGAATATTTTGAAGCCACTACAACGCGTGACGACACCGGCCGCTTTATCGTCAATTTACCTATGCTGAGTGACCCTCAACTATTAGGGGAATCAAAGGATCAGGCTTTCAAACGTCTGCTAGCAATAGAAAAAAGGCTATCAAAAGATACTGACCTGAAAAACCAGTACCATGACTTTCTGGACGAATATGAACATCTAGGTCACATGAAAGAAGTCTCCAGCAAAGAAGTAACTAAGCCGCATTATTTCCTTCCAAACCATTTTGTACTGAAGCCAACAAGCAGTACAACAAAGCTACGAGTAGTCTTCGATGCGTCAGCGAAGACATCAAAAAATTTATCACTAAACGACTTACTGCTTAAAGGCCCGAAAATTCAAGAGGATATCAGCACAATAATTGCCAGGTTTCGGTTTAAAAGATATGTGTTCACAGCAGACATTACCAAAATGTATCGGCAAATTTTAGTAGCTGAAGAAGATCAAAACCTACAATTAATCCTATGGCGGAAAAATCCTGCAGAGCCGGAAAAGTGTTACAAGTTATGTACCGTAACGTATGGCACCAAATCAGCACCATATTTGGCCATAAAATGTCTAAGACAATTAGCAGATAATGGCGCCCAACAATACCCACTTGCAGCTGAATCGATAAAAGATTTTTATGTCGACGACGTACTAACCGGCAGCGATGACTTGCACGAGGCAATTCAAATTCGGGATGAGCTTATTTCGCTCTTGGCATCAGGTGGATTCAATTTGCGAAAGTGGTGTGCCAATCACCCTTTGCTACTCAAGAACCTCGATAACAAAGATCTTGAAATAGAGCTAAACTTTTCAAGAATGGAGGACGAAACTGTGAAAACTCTTGGACTAGTATGGCATCCCATTTTGGACATGTTTACGATTGTGACCAACCTAAAGGACTACAAGACAACAACGAAGCGAACCATCTTGGCAGATATATCATAAATATTCGACCCTCTTGGTCTAGTGAATCCGGTCATCGTTACTGGGAAGCTCTTTATGCAGCAGCTTTGGAAATTGAACGTGGATTGGGATGAAAATATTCCAGAAGAACTAAAAATCACATGGTTGAAGTATAAAAGTGAGTTACAAGAATTGAACAACGTACGAGTTCCCAGGTATATATTCAGTGAGAACAAAACAATCAGCATACAAATTCATGCCTTCGCGGATGCCAGTGAGAAGGCCTATGGAGCAGCAATTTATGTTAGATCAAAGGATAGTCGAGGCAAAGTTACAGTGAAATTGATGTGTGCCAAGTCCAGAGTTGCACCTATAAAACCCACTACAATTCCCAGACTTGAGCTTTGCGCAGCAAAATTAGCCGCTCAGCTAATGAAGCAACTAAAAAACATGATACACTTTAAGGTTGAGGAGACATTCTACTGGTCCGACTCCATGATTGTAATCAATTGGATTCGAGGTGACCCATCAATTCGCAAAACCTTCGTTGCCAACCGTGTTGGCGCTATTCAAGATATGACCTCAAAGCAGGAGTGGAGGTATGTCTCCACAAAGGACAACCCTGCTGATTTGGTATCACGTGGTATGTTTCCAAGCCAACTTAAAGCATCAAAACTATGGTTTAATGGTCCAGACTTTTTACAACATCCTAAGACTCATTGGCCTGAAGAACCAAATGTTGAATACAACCTGGACGAAGAAAACAAGACGATTAAGCTAGCACTTGTTGCTACATCATCTGAAAATGACCACCCTCTATATAGAATTCAACATGGCAACTCATTTCATTTCGCATCATGGCTTATATTCAAAGGGGCATAATTCAATTCAAATATGGAAATAGAAGACAATCAACTTCAACACCTTTAACAGTTGCAGAGTCACAAGGTGCATTAAAACTCATACTCAAGGAAGTCCAACGCACAGGTTTTCAAGCCGAGTTAGAATCATTAAGCCATAACAATGAAGTTCCCAAGGGAAGTAAGCTGAAAACTTTGGCACCTTTTATTGATTCTGATGGCCTCATTCGAGTTGGAGGTAGACTGGATGCTGCTGATTTAAGCTATGATGCTAAACATCCCATTGTTTTACCAGTGGATAATTTTGTCACAAAATTATTGATGACGCATTTACATCGAAAACATTTGCACGCTGGACCACAAGCCCTGCAAGCAATTGCTCGACAAAATTATTGGATTTTACAGGGACGCGATTTGGCCAGATCAGTACTAACAAATTGTGTTCTTTGCACGAAGTTTCGTCCAAAATTTTTCTCTCAACAAATGGGTAACTTGCCTAAAGACCGTGTGCGACAGGCACGTCCCTTCTTAAACAGCGGAGTAGACTTTTGCGGTCCCATCTATACACATTTCAAAATACGTGGTAAACGTCCCCAGAAGTCATATATTGCCGTATTTTGCTGCTTCTCAACAAAGGCTATCCATCTTGAAGTTGTGTCAGACTTATCGACAGAAGGGTTTCCTGGCGCACTTAAACGCTTTGTATCAAGGAGAGGTAAATGTGAAAACCTATATTGTGATAATGCTCGAAACTTTGTTGGTGCAAACAACCAATTACAAGAGCTCAAATCAACGTTAACCGAAACCAAATCAACCGAGCATATCATCAAAACGTGCATAAACGACAACATCCAATTCCATTTTATACCTCCTCGAACACCGCATTTTGGAGGGCTTTGGGAGGCAGCTGTAAAATCAACAAAATATCATCTACGACGCACCGTAACTTCAGCCTCATTAACTTATGAAGAGCTGTGCACAGTCACTGCCGAAATCGAAGCCATGTTGAATTCAAGGCCGCTTACGCCATTATCAGCCGACCCAAACGACTTAACACCTTTAACTCCAGCTCACTTTCTGATTGGTGAACCAATGACTTCGAATACTCCATCAGCTAATCATCCAGAGAAGATGTCATTGTCATCTAGATGGCAGTTAGTCAATCAAATCAAAAATGAATTTTGGAGCAGGTGGTACAAAGAATACTTGAACGAGCTTCAAAAGCGTTTGCGATGGGCTACTGAACAACCTAACATTCCAACGGGAGCGTTAGTGACGATTAAGGAAGATAATATCCCACCTTACCAATGGAAATTAGGTCGCGTGGTTGAAACAATTCCTGGTCGAGATGGTAAGGTAAGAGTTGCAGACGTAAAAACTGCAACCCGTATATGCCGAATAGCAATTCATAATCTGGCTCCACTTCCTATCAACATTGACGACGCATTGGAAGAAGATATGGAAGATAACATTGAAGATGTTGACATGCAAGACACTGGCGCAACAGCTCCAAATAGGGATTCACATAATGGGAGAAAGTGGCAACGCCAGTCACCTGGCAGGCTACACGCTCTTAAAACCTGCTTGCTGACACTTCTGATTCTGCCACTAGGTACGTGGTCAATGCCGTCAGAAAAGTCACCCATCGAGGTAACTAAATTGGAGGATAGTGCGAGTATATATGCTGAACACATCGGGACCGCAAGACTCTCGCCCACCAGTTGGAAGATTATTACATATTATGACCTAACAGGTTATTGGGAAACGTTATATACAATCCGCGCTGGAATGCAACAACTACAACGGCTTAACAATGATATAGAAAACAATACAAATCAGCAAGCGATTTTAAAACAGTATCAACATCAACTCGATCAGTTGAATAGGAACACGATGTTCCTGCAGGAAACACCACGACTAAGAAAGACACGATCACCACTAGATATAGTCGGCTCCATAGCTCATAACTTATTCGGCGTGTTGGACAACGACTATGCGACGTCAATGAGTAGTCATAGATAAAATCAACAGCAACGAAAATCACTTAAACAAATTATTAAAATCTCAAACTTTAGTTTTGGAAACAACAGTCAACATTTTAGCAAAGAGCGAAGTTGAAAGAGTCAATCAAACCCAGCATATTGAGAAAGCATTTGATTTCGTTTACGAGAACATACGCCACTTCAATAATGAAGGTAAACAGCAACGATTAATTGAAGCATTCGACACAATAGCATTGCTTACTTTCTCTCTTATTAACGAGTGCCAACAAACGTTGAACGCATTGATTGACGTAATAGTAGATGTTCATCATGAAACACTTAACCCTAGCCCTATTTCACCGAGCCAAATCAATTCCCAAATTGCACTGATCAAAGAAAACCTCCCATCAGACATCGAATTACCAATATTCAAAAAACCACTAAATAGTCTAGAGATATATAGGACTTTAAACGTTAATTATCAAATTGAAGGTGAATATGTCGTATTTGCACTCAACATTCCCTTGGTACTGACTACAAAATTCGATCTATTCAGACTAATTTCATGTCCCAAATTGGTGAATAATACATTCCTGTCAATTTCGATCAAGACAGAATTGATGATAACAACCCTATATAAAGATCGCTTCTACCCCTTAACAATACCTGAATTGACGCAACGCCTAGCACCTGAAGAAAATTACTACTTGTGTATTCAACAAAGGCCTATAATCAAAAAGGGAAACGCCATCGCCACTTGTGAAATAGAGGTCTTTTTGCAAAGAAACGTACCAAACGACTGCATCTGGAATGTGTATGCTCAAGACACAATGTGGGTTCAACTAAGAACTATTAATCATTGGCTATTTTCTCTGGATAAGGAATTCGATTTCAATTTTGTTTGTGACGCTGATGTCATTCAACAACGGCTTCCTAAGAAGGGGATACTAGCGATGTACGATGGTTGCATTTTGAAGGACGACCTAGTAACCTTGAGAGCTTTCGACAATAAACAGTCTACGCTGACCAGTAAATTCCAACCAAATATTAATTTATCCTTTGTAAATTCTGCAGATGCGCCCAGTATACCATTTCAGCGACAATCATGGGAAAACAAGGAAGCTACACACAATTTGGACGTGACACACTTGAGGGATCAACTGGAGGTGATGAAATCTCAGCAGCAGGAGTTAGAACAGCTACAAACACACGACATCCATACGCTATCTGTGGGATACATTGCATTAGTAGTTGCGATCATCATCGTTGCATTCTGGACAACTAAATTCCTAAGAAGAAGAGGTGAAGTCAAAATAACGCAAATACCGGTTCCAGCCCCAAGACACTCATTGAGCGATCATCAATTTAGTTTTGAAGTATAAGACTTCAACAGGCGGCAGTATGTTAAGGCTAAATCAAATATTAAATCATTTTTGATATTGTAAATTTTAAATTTCAAAGTCTAATTATAAATTCTAATGTAATTTGTTTAATTCAATTCATTCATTTAATTTTCTACTTGCAAAAATGCCAAACAATCAAATTCACATTCTTCACAAAATTGTAATTTTAGATGCCAGACGAAAAGTCCATGAAGTTGTAACGCTAGATGCTAAAATTCAAAAGTCCAAAAGTATTTGCTTACACGTTAAAGTTCTTTTCAATTCAAATATTTTTGCTTACACCAAGAAAATTGTACACGCATGAAATGTACATAATGAAATTTACTGTGAGAAAATGTTATTGCTTAGTTGACATTATTTAGGTATAAATTTAATTGTTATTTTAGAAATAAACGGAGTTGATATTCAGAACTCAAGCTGTCTAGTTGTGGTTTTATTTATCGACTCTCTGAAAAGTGGAATTGCAAAGTGGAATATAGGTAACCTGTTTTCCTCTTTACAACTTCCTAAGTCCTTTGCTTGGAAGCAGTGTAATATTGCTGTTCAGGCATTGAACTATACAAATAAAACCAACTAAGTCTTTTCTTGGAAGTAGTGTAACACTGCTTTTCAAGTATTGAACTTAGACATTTTCTTTTCAGGTATTCATATAGATCTACTTGGAAGTAGAGTAACCTACTCTCCATTTAAATCTTTATTTTTCTGTTCATTGTTGAGTGATCAAACTATTTCATAATTATAGATTGAGCACAAGCGTGAACAAATAGAAAAAATTAATTTTAACGAACATCATATAATAACATAAATACAAAATCAAACTTCTGTTGTAGATTCTACTTTGAACCTCCTAAATAAATATCAAGGTCTGTTGATACCTTCTTAGAACACTTTCATAAGGACATTAATGCAAGGAATCAAGTTCTTGGAAATCAAGCCCTTCTACAAGCATTCAATACATTATCTATTCTTTTTACGTTATTGCTGATGGCCTATCAAAGAATGCAGACAACTTTAATTGACGTTAATATTGTCGCGTGTTATGATTCGCGGCCAATTATTTTAATGTTCCGGGAAAGTGAAACGCAATGTGTTTTAAATTAAGTTAAAAGAGTTTATTTACTAATTTATGCACAATCATTAATTTAACACTTTCACTAATTCGAATTTTCTCTTTGTCTATAAATTTTTCACTTTAACTGTCTTATCTACCACGAAAATCACTTTACTATTACTCGATCAATATCGCTTTCCGATTCGCACTCCACACTATCGCAGTTTTTACTATCGCGGTGCTAATGAATAATCCCCCCATTCATTCAGCTCGCCTTTATATAGGGTCCCTAGCCATTCAATCTATTTCTCGCACATTGGCGAATGTTCTGCCGAGAGGTATCTGGTATATTCGAGCAGCTTAATGAATGGAGCAGTGACTCACTTTCAGATGTTGATCATGCTTGCTGTGTTCTCGTGGTTTCGAGTAAATTCGTTTTGTTGATGTTCTTAATGGTTGTGAAAACAATTGCGACAGTAGCTCGCAGAATTATTTGGGCATGTAACAATATCGATAGTCATAATGGGAAAGGAAACCCTCTGGTTTTACAACCAGATCAATTACAACGCAAACTGCGCTTCCTCAGAGGAAATATACCAGCATCATGAACAGTTCCGGGCCAAACAGGACATATATCTTTGCTACAGCTATACTCTCTCATGACTGTTCAATCAGTAATAATGAAGGACAAGGCCATCTTCAAAATTAATGTCCCATTGTTAAACGTTGAAACTTTTCAGTTGTTCAAGTTAGTTCTAGTCACTTTCAAGCTGAATGCACAATTCGTTCGCATCCTCACTAACACGACATTTTTGGCAGCATCACTTCACAAAGATCAATACATCATTATGTCTGCAGATGACATTAATACCTGCCTATTACTGAATGAAAATAAATACATCTGTAATAAACAACATCAGATATACCACAACAATACTGGATTGGCACAATGCAAACTGAAATTGCTGAATCAGGCCAACGAATTACCTCACACTTGCAAACTAACGATCGTTCTTAATTTTTCAGAAAATTGGATTCAGCTTCACGATAAAAACACCTGGATATACAATCTTAAAGAAGACACACCTATCAACATAGTTTGTGGCGAAAGCAACTATCAGACTAAGCTCCTCGGCTCAGGATCACTGAAATTCAAATCCAACTGCAATATAAAGCAAGGCGCTCTAACGTTATGGCAAATCATCAATTCTCGAATAGCATTGATTTGTCCTACTAACCATCTGTGGTCTTAAATTCGACCATCATCGCTCATCATCTGGATAGCCACGAAAACATGCAAAACTTGCACAGTATACAACATGCGAACAACTCTGATGATATTTAACGACTCAAAGCCAGCCTTTTGGAAATAAAACAGCAGAGCAACCTTCCTCATGATATCGACCCCAAAATTTACCATGTATCAGCAGGATATTTGCTCTTTTTCTCATCACTGGACTCCTACTTCTTCATGCAGTGGTCAAATTCAAGCGGCTCAAGGCCTCTCGGCAACATCCAAGTAAATCACAACCTACCCCAAGGAACGTGGACTTCAGTTTTCAAACACGAAGAAATACAGCGCTTTCAATGGCCGGGAGCATGTCTAAGCAACGTACATATATTCATTTTTGTAAAACCTAAATCTTTTAAATCTAAATTTAATTTTGCCATTCATATCGAAAATCATTCATCACTCATTTATTAACATTTGTAAATTTATCCTCTATTTCACAGTCTTCAAAAATAGCAAACTAAAATCATTGCACTGATGTAATTCTATCATTCACTTCCTTTGTATAATATACATACATGCATATGTTCAATTCATATATTGCAACAAAGTATGCAATTCCTATCTCATCCTCAACAAAAGCCCAATATCACAACAAAGTATGCAATCCTTATCTCATCTTTAATTAAAGTCTGATATTGCATCCTCAATTAAAAAATCCAATATTGCATCCAACATAGTAAACAAAGTATGCAATCCTTATCTCATCTCGATAAACATCCAAATCAGCATATCTCATGATGAGATCACCCACGATGAAGATCCATGATATATAAGAAGATGATACCATTGATCTATATCTCAGTTCCAGTTCAAAGTTCTATCGTAATTCAACTAAGAGCAAGTTCTCTATTCAAAATTCAGATATTATAAGTTCAGTGAATTAAGTTATTATTAAGTTAACAGTGTTAGACATAAGTTAATAAGTTCAATAAAGTGTTGTGTATGAAAACTAAATATAAAGTGTTCTCATTTCAAGTTCCGCGGAAGGAGCTTTAATAATTTTTTGAGAAACTTAACTAGTAAAAACATATCTCGCGTGCAGTTCTTTGTATGAAGAAAAATTCGAATACTATTAGACAAACAATTTGCTGTGTAAAGCTTAAATTAAGTATTTAAGGCTTAAGATCAATTGTTACGGATAAAACAGAAGGGCACCAGTATAACCTCATCCCGAACACTATCGTAGCATTCGCGTGACTCTGTATATTCAGAAAGCTAAGCCGCACTCGACTAGGGTTTGTTTGCCACTCCAAATTGTATTCATAATAGTAGTTTAAATACTGTTACATGTATAAATAATTACATGTACAAATAATTCTGCGAGCTACTGTCGCAATTGTTTTCATCATCATTAAGAACGTCAACAAAGGAATTTACTCGAACCCACGAGAACCCAACAAGCATGATCAACATCTGCAAGTGACGTCACTCCATTCATTAATTTACTCGAACCTACCAGGTTCCTCTCGGTAGAACATTCGCCAATGTACGAGAAATGGGTGAATAGGTAGAGACCCTATATAAAGGCGAGCTGAATGAATGGGGGGATGATCATTCATTCAACCGCGATAAGAACTGCGATAGTATGTGGCAAGTGATTTTCGTAATAGTGAAGTGATTTAGAAGACAATTGCGATAATAAATTTATGGACGAGTGTTAGAATCTTAATAGTGAAAATTAAAATTAGTGAAAGTGTTAACCGCGTATTGTGCATTTTATTTAATTAAATAAACTCTTTTAACTTAAATGAAAAGACATTGCGTTTTCACTTTCCCGGAACGTTAAAATCAAGGCCGCGAACCAATAACACGCGACAGTGATGTCAAGAAGTGCGAAAGAAAAATTTTGAAAGTGAAAATTTGAACATTTTTATAGTGCACAATAGTAAAATTTAAAGAAACATTAAAAATGCCACGAAGCTTAAACTTAAAAATTAATGAATTGACCATGTCGGAGCTTAAGGAAGAGTTGGAACAGCGAAACCTGGCTACGCAAGGTACAAAGGCCACACTGATTGCACGCTTGCGTGACGCGATCGAGTCGAAAGGCGTGAATCTGGATTCGGTCGAGTTCTCAGATGCGGAATAAGGCGCAGAAGGTGGAGAAGTAGAAACACCAAAATCGAAGGAGCCAGAAAATGCGCTGATGCAAATGTTAATGCTGATGTCATCGAGTCTGACTGCGAAGCTAGATGAACAATCAAAAAAGCTAGACCAACAAGCGTCCGAAATCAAGGCAGACATCGCACAAAAGCTGGAAAAACAGTCAACCGAAATAAAAGCGGAGCTCAGTAGTCTCAACAGCCAAATGAAATGCATCGAGGAGAAGGTATACCAGGTCGAGGAGAGAATCAACCTTGAGATCAGCCAGGTCAACCATGAGATGGAAAAAGTGAAAAAGGACTTGGAAGCAGCGAAGGCAGTAGTAACCGCCTCACCAGCCCCAATTATAACCGCAGCGCAAAGCTCATCTAGAAATGTGCAAGCACCAATATTCGATGGGCAAACGGTCTGGACTATTTACAAAGCCCAGTTTGAAGCAGCCGCTCGCATAAATCACTGAAATGAGCAGGAACGAGCAACTGCATTGATTCTTGCTCTAAGAGGCCCAGCTGCCGAGCTGTTGCAGACGATCCCCGTTGAATTGCACTCAAACCCGAATGATATAATGAATGCGCTCGACATGCGTTATGGAGACGATCATCTAAAGCAGATTTATCGGTCACAGCTAAGGCATCGAATGCAGAAGTCTGGTGAAACCCTACAGCAGCTAGCGCAAGACATTGAGTGACTGGCACTTTTGGCTTATCCAGCCTACGACCCAGAACATCGAGATGATGCAGCGACAGAAGCATTCATCAGCGCACTAAAGGACCCGGAATTGCAACAAGCCGTGCGTTTAGCTCAAAAGCAAACGGTTAAGGACGCATGGACTTACAGTCTGAACTTTGAGGCAGCGAAAAAAGTGACTCGTACCACTGCCCGGGTGCGTGAGGTAGTGACAGACGAGTGCAGGTGTGAGCGCGTCGAAATTGAGCGGGATCCGCATGCAAATGGTGCGCCTAGATGCTGGAATTGCGGAGAGAAGGGGCACCTGCAAAGAGACTGCAAGAAGCGAAGAAAACCGAGCTATTGTCCAGGGTGTGCAGCTAGGAGGAGATCTAGACCGAGTCAGGAGCCCAGAATTTGAAGCCCTTCAAACAGAGGGGTCGGGAAACATGTAAGAGCCAACTTCGTGGGCAGAGGTTGGCTAGGAGGATCGACGTCCCCAGCACCACCTTCACCGTGTCAAGACTACATCGTGGAGAAGCGGACTTTTGCCTTCCGGGTCAAGTTAACGGAGAAAACTGCACCATAACAATCGACACTGGTGCAACCCGATCGATTATCCAACCAGACCTAGTTAGACAGCAACAACTTCACAAGGGCAGAATTTTCTCACTACGGACAGCTACGGGAGAAACTGCACCTGTTCATGGAGAGGTCAACCTCCAGATACAGTTGGGAGACCTTGTGTTCCGACACAATTTTCTGGTTGCGAATATTATGGATGACTGCATTCTCGGAATGGATTTTCTGCGACCACATGGAATCACGTTGGATTTGGGCAAACGTGTATTTAAATGGCAGAATGTCGAAGTACTGATGGAGGATCCCAGCGTCCAAATTCCCAAGATGAATGTAGTGGTATGTGCTGACACTGATGTACCGAATTCTTCCGAAAGCATTGTATGGGCCAAGCTTGATGGTGATTCTGGAGACCACCGATCTTATCTGATAGAGCCAACGAAGACATCCGCATTGCGCAGTTTGGTTGTAGGACGATGCCTTGTAAGATCTTTAAGGAACGGATATGTGCCGGTTAGAGTCCTTAACACCGCAGATTCAACCACGAGCATCAAAGCGGGAGAAGTCATCGGCAGCTGCCAGCCTGTTTCCACCATCACCTCTTTGGAAGCTACTCACGACCATCATTGGAAAAGGAGGCAAGACACAGACAAAGCCCGGGAATCCACGTCTGCAATACTGAAGCAAGTCAAATTGCCAGTGCAGCTATTCAAACGAGCCTCTGATCTGGTCACCAAGTACAGTGACATCTTCTCAACAAGCCCGGATGACCAAGGCCGAACGAGTATGGTAACTCACGTCATAGATACACAGGGAGCCGAGCCGATTCGAATAGCTCCGAGACGTCTCCCTATAGCCAAACAAGGAGAAGTGAGCGCGCTGATCTCGGACATGGAAAAACAAGGCGTAATTGAACCTTCTGTCAGTCCATGGGCCGCGCCTGTAGTTCTAGTAAAGAAAAAGGATGGTAGCACTCGTTTTTGTGTCGGCTATAGGCAGCTTAACGACGTCACTAAGAAAGATAGTTACCCGCTTCCACGCATCGATGACATCATGGACACTTTAGCCGACGCAAAATGGTTTTTATACACTCGATCTCAAGAGTGGCTACTGGCAGGTAGAAATCGACAAGAAGGACCGAGAGAAGACCGCATTTTCAGTTGGGACCGGATTGTGGCAGTTTGTAGTGATGCCATTTGGGCTTTGCAATGCTCCAGCCACTTTCGAACGCTTGATGGAATACGTGCTACGTGGTCTAACCTGGAAAACCTGCTTGGTGTACCTAGATGACATCATCGTCATCGGGAGAACGTTCGAAGAGCATGTGCGGAACTTAGAAGAGGTTTTCTCCCGACTGCGACTGGCAAATTTGAAACTTAGTCCCGACAAGTGTACCCTTTTCGCAGCTGAAGTGAAATACCTGGGACACGTCGTATCAGCAGACGGGGTCAAAACAGACCCTGAGAAGATCGAAGCCGTGAAAAGCTGGCCGACACCAAACAACAAGCGCCAACTACGAAGTTTCCTGGGTCTGGCAAGCTACTATCGAAGATTCGTCAAAGGCTTTGCCAAAATAGCTAAGTGTCTCCATCAGCTAACCGAGAAAAATCGTCCGTATGTCTGGAACGAACAATGCCAGACAGCCTTTGAGACCCTGAAGGAAAAGCTGTGTGAATCACCCGTGCTGGCGTATCCGAAACCCGGAAAAATGTTTGTAGTTGACACTGATGCAAGCAACGGCGGTATTGGAGCTGTACTCTTCCAGCAGATCAATAGCGAAGAAAGAGTCCTCTCGTATTACAGTCGAGTTCTTTCAAAAAGTGAGAGGAACTACTGTGTGACCAGGGAGGAGCTATTGGCTATAATAGAGGCCACCAAGCAGTTCCACAAGTACCTATATGGCCAGAAATTTGTTCTTCGAACGGACCATGCATCGCTGAGATGGCTACTTAACTTCAAAAACCCCGAGGGACAAGTTGCGAGATGGATTGAAAGATTGCAGTCATACGACTATGAAATTGTTCATCGAAAGGGCGGAGTTCATGGAAATGCTGACGCACTATCTCGTCGCCCATGTCCAGCTAACTGCAAGCATTGCCGGCGGATTGAGGGAAAGGAACCGCCCGTTGATCTGCGTTTGAAAACGGCCGAATTCGATGAAGGTTGGTCATCGGAGGAGATTCGAAATGCCCAGCTAGCCGATGAAGAAATCGGACCATTGCTCGTATGGAAGGAGACGACTGGGCGACCTGAGTGGAAAGACGTTTCAATGCATGGCGCAACCCTGAAAAGCTATTGGGCACAATGGAACTCCCTTCAGGTTGAGGGTGGCATACTCAAGCGGAAATGGGAAACGGTGGATGGCAGCTCCTATAGGATGCAAACTATACTACCCAAAAGCCGAGTCCACGATGTGGTTAAGGAAATGCATGAAGGATCCTCGGGAGGCCACCTTGGTGTTAACAAGACATTAGCGAAATTGCGGGAAAGGTTCTACTGGCTCCACGCTCGAGAAGACGTAGAGGACTGGCGTCGCAGATGCACAGTTTGCGCTTCCGTCAAAGACCCAAAGCGACAACCGAGAGGACAAATGCAAACCTATAACGTGGGGGTACCGTTTGAAAGGATTGCTGTTGACATCGCAGGACCCTTTCCTGAATCTGAATGGGGAAATCGATACACGCTGGTTGTAGCCAATTATTTCAGCAAGTGCCCCGAGTTCTACCCCATTCCCAACCAGGAAGCAACTACTGTAGCTGAACAGCTAGTGTTAAATTGGGTCAGTAGGTACGGCGTACCTGGTTAACTACATTCGGATCAAGGCCGAAACTTTGAGTCACTAGTTTTTGGCGAAATGTGCGAGCTGCTCGGAATACGGAAAACGAGGACAACACCGCTGCATCCCCAATCCGATGGAATGGTCGAACGTTTCAACGGCACGCTCAATAAACACCTTGCCAAAATGGTTGACGAGAACCAAAGGGACTGGGACCGACATATCCCACTATAGTATAGAGCCGCTGAACATCGTCGACGGGCCAAGCCCCAGCCAAAGTCATTTTTGGAAAGACTATTCATTTGCCAGCCGATATAAAGTTCGGAACACCCCCTGAGAAACCCCAAACGGTCTCGGAGTACGCAAGTGATCTAAGACAACAGTTGAACCAGATACATTGGACAGTGCGAAAACACCTCGAATCGGCTACTGACCGCATGAAGACCAGGTATGATCTAAAGGCTAATTCTACTGGCTTCCAGCAAGATGACTTGATGTGGCTTTATAACCCGCAACGGCGAAAGGGTAGGTCTCCAAAGTTGCAACATAATTGGGAGGGACCATACCGAGTTACAAAGCGAATCAACGACGTCGTATACCGAATACAGGAACATCGTAAGCCGAGAGCTAAAATGAAAATCGTGCATCTGGACCGTCTTGCCCCATATTACACCCAGGGAGAATTGACTACCAATAGTGACACATCTTTTCGCGGCGAAAAGAACTGAGGTGGGGGCAGTGTTACATGTATAAATAATTACATGTACAAATAATTCTGCGAGCTACTGTCGCAATTGTTTTCATCATCATTAAGAACGTCAACAAAGGAATTTACTCGAACCCACGAGAACCCAACAAGCATGATCAACATCTGCAAGTGACGTCACTCCATTCATTAATTTACTCGAACCTACCAGGTTCCTCTCGGTAGAACATTCGCCAATGTACGAGAAATGGGTGAATAGGTAGAGACCCTATATAAAGGCGAGCTGAATGAATGGGGGGATGATCATTCATTCAACCGCGATAAGAACTGCGATAGTATGTGGCAAGTGATTTGCGTAATAGTGAAGTGATTTAGAAGACAATATTGCGATAATAAATTTATGGACAAGTGTTAGAATCTTAATAGTGAAAATTAAAATTAGTGAAAGTGTTAACCGATTATTGTGCATTTTATTTAATTAAATAAACTCTTTTAACTTAAATGAAAAGACATTGCGTTTTCACTTTCCCGGAACGTTAAAATGATAGGCCGCGAACCAATAACACGCGACAATACGATTATTTGTAGTTTTAAGCAAACATAATTGTCATCGAGCGAAGGGCAGAATCATCGCATGGTTGAAAATGGAATGTTATCGTTTAGTGCTGTGAGGTAATTTAAAGGTTGATGAGCGGCTGCTAAATGGCATCGAAAAGGTGCGAAAATGAATGCCCAAGTGGAAAGCATGGTTCCGAATGTAAACAAGTATGCAACTACCAGAATGATGGTACATGTGATTCTGTAAGTGGAAAGTGTTACTGCCAACCAGGTTGGATAGGCTCACAATGTGCCAATCGCTGTCCTGCTAATACGTATGGTTTGGGCTGCAACCAAACTTATGACTGCTCAAATGGAAACGGTGATCATATAACTGGTGAATGTGAAGGTTTCCCTGGTTCACTGGAGAAACGTGTTCGATTCCTTACCCGCCAAATACATTTGGCCAAAACTGTTCCCAAAAGGGTAAAGGTAAAAATAATTCGAAATGCAATCCTTCTACTGGCGAATGTTTATGCTCAGCGGGCTGGGAAGGACGACTATGCGAAAAGAGAAAATATGATATCAACAAATACGGATTCAATTGTAGCAAAATATGTGATTGTGACATGCATAACACCGAACCTTGCGATCCTTGGACTGGTTTGTGTCATTGTAAGTCCGGTTGGAGTGGCGAGCAATGCAATCAACCGTTCACTTTCCTGGGATATGGAAAGAATTGTGATCTAGCTTGCGAATGTAAAAATATTGCGAAATGCTCACCATTTAGCGGTGAATGTTATTGCGCTGCTGGGTTCCGCGGTAAATACTGGACGGAATCATGTCCGGAAGGAACGTATGGAGTCGAATGCAATCAAAAATGTGATTGTAAAAAAAATGGAGCTAAATGTTCGCCGGAAACTGGTCAATGTTTCTGTACTCCTGGTTGGAAGAATGTAAAATGCGATCGACCGTGCGATGAACAACATTATGGAAAAGAGTGTAAAGAAAAATGTCCATGTCTTCATGGAGCGTGTCACTCGGAAATTGGT
This sequence comes from Odontomyia ornata, assembly GCA_963969285.1. Lineage (NCBI taxonomy): Eukaryota > Metazoa > Arthropoda > Insecta > Diptera > Stratiomyidae > Odontomyia > Odontomyia ornata. The sequence continues at coordinate 464,943,438 of OZ017738.1, read as the reverse complement.
TCATGTTCGTACAAAGCCGGATGGATGGGTGAAAAATGTGATCAAGTTTGCCCAGATGGATTCTTTGGAAATCAGTGTATGGAAGCATGTGCTTGTCCATCTCAAAATTTCGTATGTCATGCTGCCCTGGGATGCATATGTCGTCAAGGAAAAACTGGAGATAACTGTGACATTCTATTAATTCTAGAGCGTGTTGCTGTTATTGACAATTCAATGAATCAAGCTGGGCTGGCATTTGGTATTGTAACGGCTTTGGTACTGATTGGAATATTTGCTGCCGTGCTTTTCTACTACCGGCGTAGGGTATCGAATTTAAAAACCGAAATAGCTCATGTTGCTTATATGGCTAATCCGCAATCATATTCTGAACGGGATAATTTCGATAATCCTGGCTACGGAATGCAACCACCAGCGGACAACACACGACTGCTAAATAATTTACATCCAAACATGAACAATCTAAATGGACAACCATCACTTTCAAGCTATGATGATGATTCAAACGCTAATAATTGTACTGATACGTATTCAATAAACTTTAACACAGCAACTAGTATGAAGAATTATAATGCAGATTTAACTAATCCAAACGTGTATCATAGTATAGATGAAATGACCAAAGAAGAGCACGTATACGACGAAATAAAGCAAAGGGAGGTTTAAGAGAACCAGGTGAGTACGATCACTTAAACTATTCGGGACCAGGCACATCGCTGCAGCCACAGTATCACCGAATGAATGATATGCAATTAAATATTAAGGCCGAAGTTCAAGATAAAACATTATTCAAACCGACGAATACAGGTCCTAACGTTGATGATTCAAAAAATGATTCAAATGAAGGCTGAACCAAATTTCAAAAGTAAACAAATACCACTGACAGGTCAAACTGTCAGTGAATTGCGTTCAGCTAACTCAGCCGCACTTGGAGTGATCACTACCAGAGGGGAGCGGAAACCAAGTGGCGGCAGAAAGAAATTACCACGCTGAAGAGGTGGATGACCGAAGAGCGGAACATTGGCCGTTAGGAGTAGGCTATAAAAGCGCGCGAAGAATGACGCGCCTCCTCTTTTTCCTTTCTTATCGTGTGCGGCAAACCAGGAGTTGAGAAGTAGCAACAAGTGCGGAGGAAATTTGAATTGCGGAGGAAATTCGCAGTGCGAAGCGACGAGAAGCAGTAGTTGCGGAAGGAAGCAATATTAAAGTCGAAGCGACAAGCAAAGCCCAGACGTGGGAGAAAAAATAATAAAGTGCACCAACGGATGCAACCATCGAAGGGGCTTCTTGTAGGTACTCAGTAGAAGTAAGTTCTTTTTAGTTTTACCGTGAATCAGATGTTTAATTATATAGAATTTGCGAATTGTATCACATGTTTTGGAAATTTTACCCAGTCGTATTTCATTGAAAAAATTTTACGCTTTTAGAGGAAATTCACGCTTTTAGAGCAAGAAAGGTAAAGACTATTTTCAGATTGCAGTTTTGACGGGTGCGGCTTGAGTGGCAAGTCGATGTAAAAGTGCAATATGACAGAGTGAAATTAGTGATATCTAGAATCAAAGTGTTCGGGGTTGGTGTAGTGGACCCGGCGAGGGTTAGTGATAGGAAGGAGTATAGGGGTACGTTTGTGCAGGTGTAGGGTTTGAGTGATAGTCCGTGTGTGCTCGATAGTTAGGGTTCGGCCGAATCGCGACGGTGATTATTCTGGCAAGCCGCATTCTCGCTTGGCGGCTTTTTGGGGCCTTGAGGGACAAGCGAGTGGCACCTCACGCCCGTCTCCGGACGGGCTAAACCGGGTCCATAAGCCCCGCCGGAGCACCCAAATTTCTCTGAGGGCCATAGTGGCTCTCGTGGAATAAAAAGTGGGTGTAACACAATGTTAATTATTCATTAAAGTTATCTTTACAAAGTAAAAAACACGTAGTTCTTATCCCACGAGGAAACACGACCATTGGCCAGTCTCAGCGCAATGTTAAGATATAAACGCATAGTAATATCTTGGTAGAAATCACACTGTCAATCCTTTGCAATTTTTTTTAAACTTATTCGGTCGAATTATTTTTTTCCGAGCGCCCGAGTGCCCCACGTTGAGCGCCAGTTAACAAATCAAACGCGGGTTTGAGTAAAAAAATATAATTTTAAGGGCAAGGCCCGTCTTTATTTGTTGCGAGTTACAATGGAACTAAAATAATCTAAACTAATTCTAAATTATGCCAATATTCAATCTGCAGCGCCTACATTTTCAATTCTTCGTGATTCTGATTTCATGTTGCGATGTCGCTCTGGCGTCAGCAGTTTTGCATTGTTGCGAGATGTTGATTTTCGCGATCCGTTTTCATTTTGCAATGCAGCCCTGGCGCCAGCAGTTTTGCATCGTGGGAAGATGTTAACTTACACCAAGACGTCTTAGTACTAATTAAAATGAAAGGTTCCATTTTACAGATCAACAAATCCAATAACAAAACGAAATAGCAAAAATAGTAAAACAATAAAAAAAAATAAGAAAAATGATTAGATACAATAGATAAAAATGACATATCCATATAAAACGAAATAAAGCAAAGAACAGTTAATTGCTTATAAAACTAAATTATGAATTTAAAATTAGCTCCTGCAAAATTCTTTTGAATGCAGTAAAGGTTGAGGGAAAAGGACGAAGCTGCAGATTATTATGATTCCTTAGGAGACGAAGAATAGGTGAGTGAAAATATAGCTCTGTACGAGCATATGGAATAACAAAAACAGAAGAAACACGAGTAAGACGTAAGGAGTGTCTAAAGTGTAACTCCGCAAAAATACAATACGGAGTCTGATAGTGGCAGAGTCGGTACAAAAAGCACTGATCCAAATAAGATCTACGCGCAGACAAGTACGAGAGACCAAGGAATGATAAACGATCCTCATATGGAAGATATGGCAAGTTTAGCTTAAAGAATAGGAAGCGGGTAAATTTCCTCTGTACTGACTCCAACGAGGACACAAGATAGGAATAATGGGGAGCCCAGACCACAGAACAATACTCGAGCAATGGACGGACAAGACAAAGGAACAAGCGGATCATAGTGGAGATATTACAGAACTTGTGCATATGTCTCAGTACAAAACCCGAAACTTTAGAGGCCTTAGCAATCACATAGGAAATATGCGTGTCAAATTTAAGTTTGGAGTCAAAGTAACTCCAAGGTCTTTGTACGTAGTATCTTCGGTCAATGCGGCCTCGTGTAGTATATAGGTGAAGGCAATAGGATGTTGCTTAAGACAAAAGGACATCTTATGGCATTTATTAACATTGAGGTAGAGAAAATTGAGCAAACACCAATTATTGAGCACATTCAAGTCCTCCTGAAGATACCGGCAATCAAGGGGCGACTTAATAGTCCGAACAACCTTGAAATCATCCGCAAACAGTAGAGAGGGGGAAGAGACTATAGAGGGGAGGTCATTGATAAACACGAGGAACAAGAGGGGCCCAAGGATTGAACCCTGAGGATAAATTGTAGTGTGAATTCAAACAACTGTGATTAAAGAAGAGATTCCATTCAACCTGCGGACTTTGACATTTATTAAAGAGCTCATAACATATTATAGATATGATTTGCAGCCAGTCCAAAATAACTGGATCAAGTGTAGCACTACCTCCCGTGCTTTTGCTGAAGGGGTCTATCCCAACCTCGGAATTAACATATGAAGTAGCAATGACATGATACTCATTGTAAGGTGAATCATTTCAAAATATTAAAACTTTGAATTCAGAAAGCTGCTTTGTATAATTAATGAAACTTAATGCGTTAAAATGTTTTGATAACGTTATCACATCGATCATTGAAACAATATTTCAAGTGGTTGAACTTGAAAAAGGAAAAATTATATGCCAGTGATAAAACATTGAAAAGATTCGATTGATAAGGTTTGTAATGATAATTCATGTAAAAGTTTCAAGTAATTCCCCTGATTAAGAAAATTTGAAGAAATATTTTTTTCGATTAGACTGTAGATAACTATTGACAAATAAGTTAAGAAAATTCAGTTAAAGATAAATGAAAATGCTTGCTATATTTGATTAACGCAATATTTTAGAATAAAAGAACGTATTTACCTAAGGTGAGTATGAAAGTTCGCACTCAACTTAAGTCATTGATGAAACATCGATGTAAGTTTTCTCCTTCCAAGTGCTCTGTATATCAAATGCGAAATTGGAGTGTGTCAATAATAATTTTTTCAATTAGTATGTTGGTAGTAACCTACCACCTTCTTCATCACACTATCTTATTAAAAACATAACTTAGCTTATTTATCACTTATGTATCATTAAGAATCTCTCATTTACACCCATCAGCTAAAGATTTTCCAAAACTTTCTCCGAAATTGAAGTCAGATTGTACCGAGCATCAACTCTGATTGCTCACAAATCATTGTCGACACGGTTGATGTTGATCACCACTCATTTAAGGCTAACACGCAACTGCCTCCTTGCCTTGGACTCATTTTCCTTGGACCTGTTGCGATTTAGCACCCTAGCTCCCTTCTATACTCGTATGTGAGCAAACTCATAAAAGATATTCCGAATCCTCAACATCACAAAATCCTTCAAGGTGACCGTGTCTGAAATGAGATGACTTTTAAGCATCTATTTGATCTCTTTGCGTGTGGAAATAAAATCAATAAAACAATATTCATTCAATCATGATCAGACCACGATCCAAAAGCCCAAAGCACTTTCTTAGAAATTATTAATAATAGATAAGCAGGTACTTCAAACTTTTTATAAGTATGGAAAAGTTATCTAGAAAAGCCATAAATTATGTTCGGAAGTGATGAAAATTAACAATTCAATTAGTACTTAAAAACGTATTTACAAACATTAAGTTGATCAGATGTTATCAGATTATTTGCAATTATTGATAACGGTGTTATCGCGTTTGATTTCCTGGGGGATTTAACAACGATTCGATGATTTTTAAGGTTTAGTCTAATAGAATTCAAACTCAGTGAATGTTTAACCAAATTACGACCAACAAGTGTAAATGACGCCCTTAAAAATTTTGCATATTCCCTTCGAAGTGACCGAGGAACAGAGAAACGAACTAATAAGAGTGCATAGCCCTAGATGTATAGTTACAACCACCGGGATTATATCGGAGAGTGATCAGGACAACCTCAAAATTTGTCGTTATACACCGAAAGAGTTGAAAGAAAAATTTGAAGACTTATGCTCTCAATTCCGCGCTCAAAAAGAGATTAATTGGATAATTTTTATACACAATATTTCGAATGATAAGCGCAACGAAGTGTTGAATATAATTCAAAAAATGGATGTGATTATTACAAATAAAGAGAGTGGAGACATTTCATTCATGCCATGCCAAACATTTTGGAGATCAAACTGGACCGTTGTGAAAAGTGACTATAGAGAAAACCAAGACTTTAATTGTGATGAGGTAAAGAACCAAATTTTTTCCACTTACATTAGAGAAAATTTAATTTTGCAAGAAATTCACAAACTGAAAAGACTTCTAGGGATGGAAAAATCAACAATTCCGTCTCCCTCTGAGACCCTTCATCGAATCTGTGTAAACTCGAAGATACAGAGCACACTGGAAAAATTGCAAAAACTTGAAAAGCTTACAGAAGGACCACTGGTGGAGAAGATTGAATACTTGATGAAAGAACAAGAACCACGTGGTACTGTAATCTCTCATATGGGATTTATTTTGATGCGGCGAGTTTGTGGTAAAATATTTGACGTAATTATGGAAAACGGAAAAGCTTTGCAGCATTTCAAACACGCACTTTACTTTGCATTCAAAACTGAAACTTTTGAAGAATTTAAGAAAAAACTTTCCAGTGAGCTGTGTGAACTTTTTCAAATTAAACCATTCGATGAAAATAAACTTGAAAATAAACTTGAACGTCGCTTGAGTGAACATGGATTGCAGTATCTTTATGCATCATTGAAGACTACAGACATTCCAAAGTAAGTTTGATTTTAATTAATTGATTTTTTGAGGATCTTTGAAACCAATTTGAGGAACACATATCAAAGTTGCAATATGTCTATCCACCTGCTAAGATTTGTCTCTAAACAAGTTTTTTTGGAAACTTTTCAATAAGAGGTGTTATGTTAATATTAGAAGAAAATGACCATTTTTCAACATAAATGATCAAATGTTTATTTTATTATAAAGAAAAAGGTATGCCGTTAATAATGATAAATAACATCAGGCATGTGACCACCACGACCATGCTTACATGACCATATCCTTTTCATGAAATTTTCCATAACCAAATCGCAAAGTGGCTGCCCTACATCCTCGATAGCCACACGAACTCCATCTTTGAGGTCTTGAATCGACGCTGGGCTGTTGGCGTAGACCTTCTCTTTCACGTGGCCTCAAAGGAAGAAGTCGCAAGGTATTTAATCACAAGATCTTGGTGGCCAATTGTGATCACATCTTCGAGAGATAACACGGTTCGGAAACTTTTCCCGTAAAAGATCAATGGTTTCGTTGCTTGTGTGGCACGTAGTGCCGTTTTGTAAAAAATAAACGTTGTCCTGATCAATACCATCCAATTCAGGCCATAAAAAATCATTAATCATCTCTCGATAGTGCGATCCATTCACCGTAACTGTTGCTCCAGCCTCATTTTCGAAAAAGTAAGGCCCAGTGACTCCGCCAGACCATAAACCTCGCCAAACGGTCACACGTTGAGGAAAGAGAGGCTCTTCAACCATGACTCTTGAGTTTTTGGAGCCCCAAATGCAACAATTTCGCTTGTTGACGAAGCCACCAAAGTGGAAATGGGCCTCATCACTCAAGATGATTTTTCGATGGAATTTCGGATCATTTTCATGCATTTGTAGGATCCAATGAGCAAAGACACGACGTTGTTGATGATTGACTCGCTTGAGTTCTTGTGTTAACTGAACTTCATAAGCCTTAAGACCCAAATCTTTATGCAAAATACGGTGTAAGGACGGTTGTGGAATGCCTAATTCCAAAGAACGACGAGGAATGGACAAACTTGGGTTTTCTTCAACACTTTGGGCTACAGCAGCAATATTCTCGGCTGGTCTTGAGCGACGTGCATGAGTTTTATTCTTCACGTCACTAAGTTGTCTCAACAGCTCGAATTTTTCTACCAATTTCTGTATTGCGGTCCAACAAGGTGCTTCGCGAGACCAAAAAAATATCGAGTTTTACGAACCATCTCTGCCAAATTTTTACCATTTTTATAATGAATTTTAAAAATTTCTATACGTTGTTGAAGCATGTATGGTTCTATAACGTAATTTCTACTTGTCAAATGTTAACAAGTTGGGTAGACAGACCTATGCTCATGTCAGAAGGGTTTTGTACTCAACTTACAAAATGCAGTAACCAGTAACGAATAAAATCAAGAAACATGTCATGTTCGAGGATCATACTATTATTAGGAAAGTTGAAAAAATTTTGGCTTCTGAGGTATTTGTTATAGTTATACCCACAAATATCTCCCTTGATAATTATTTCAGATTTTCTAAGATCATGGGTGTCCATTCGCGAGGGAGGAAACACATTTTTCATGTATTTCCACCCCCCCTATGCCCCACAGAAGCAAAAACTGTCAGTTTAAGAACTGTTTTGAAAAGCTCTTATAGAAATTCATCGAATTTTTTTTCAGGGGCCACTCCTCTGTACTGTAATCATCGATTCATGGCCTGTTTTTTAGAATCTTAGAATGGTTACAAAGCCCTTTTGCTAGGAGCACTCTCCTGCCTTTCCGACTTGTTTCATTTGTATATACTCATCCTCGTGATACCTATCACCCCTGAAATTTTCATGCAAATCCTAGCAAAGCTGTAGTTTCTAAGTCGGTAAATATGGCTCCATAGCCATATGTTTCCATAGTAATACAGGGCATATTGTTCCATAGTAATGCAGGAAAATTCAAATCGCTATAACTTCGTCAAATATTATTCGATCTTTATGAAACTTTCAGAAAAGATCATAGTCATCTGCGTGTTAAATTTTATTGAATTTAAGGGTACCGTCTAGATTTTATTCAAGAAAACATAAAATCAATAAATCATACTATTACTAACAAAGTTGAGTGAATTTCGACTTCTCATGTATTTGTTGTTGTTGTACTCATCAAGGTCTACATCCATGATTTTTTTCAGATTTTTCGGATGGAAGGTGTCCAATCGGGAGGGGGGGGGGGGGTACGCGAAAAGTTCGTACATTTCCCCTTCCCCTGCCCCCCTCGGTACTCATAAGGCAATTTTAAGACTTGTTTTGAGAAGATCTCATTGAGACCTTTCCAATGACACCCTACTCGACTACCAATGTAGAAATTTTTTTTTTGGGGGGTCACTTCCCTATATGGGGAGACCCCCCTTAAACCCCTTTGAAATTTTTTTTCACCATTGAACTTTCAAGAGGTCACCACTTCTGACCTTTCCACGAAGTTTCATGGCTGTAGCTTTTATAGTTTCGGAGAAAAAGTGCTGTGACATACAGACGGACGGACGGACGGACGGACGCACGGACGGACGGACGGACAGACGGACACAGGTCGTGATTGCAATAGGGTTTTGTATTTTAGTACAAAACCCTAAAAATGACAGCTTCAAAAGTGACATCTACCGAGATAGCGGGCTATTCAAAATAACTCCTCTTCTTGGAAAACAATAACTCCGTTATAGACGGTCCCAAGCCCGTTTGAGAAAGGGGGAGAGAACACCTTGTTTCCACAACCCATAGCTTCCATGATTCCTCATCCAAAACCCCCCCAATTAAATGGTAGTAAATGTTCTCGGGGTGCACATTGGGTTTCCTAATTCCCCAATAATGTAACATTAAATGTTGAGAAATGCTCATAACTGTAAATACATCTACAGCTCTGCTACTAAATCCTACTTGCACATCTTTTGTGAGAACGTAAGAGGGTGAAGGCGACTTTTCCGCGCCCAATAACGGAATCAACGTGATAACCATGCCGCCGGAATGGAGGTTGGGCGACAGGCTAACTTCCCGTCCCTGGAAAACCTTTAATTGCTTTGAAACCTGCAGATAGGCCTCAGAATGGATGCAAGTCACGGAAACGACCTCGTAAATGAAAAAAGGACTACGGCATTGGATCCTGGAATGTCAGATCACTCAATTACCCTGGCGCTGTTAAGGACCATTTACAACAGGCCAGTCAATATCAATTAAAAATACTGGCAGCCCAGTAAACGAATTGGACTGGAAAGGACGTTCAAGACATGAGATCGCACACAATATTTAAAAGCGGGAAGCCTACTGGAAAACGAGAATTTGGAGTGGCCTTCATTGTTGATATGAAGTTCAAATTGCACATTATTGATTTTAAGGCAGTCAATGAACGGTTGTGTGCGATCCGTATAGAAGTAAATTCTTCAAAATCAGGCTGATTAATGTTCACGCCCTGACCGAAGAAAAAGACGAAGAAACGAAGGAATCGTTTCACAATCACCTGGAAAGACTGGTCGACTTATTGCTTAGAAACGACACGTAAATTTTTCTGGTTGATTTCAACGCGAAAGTTGGCAATGGGCTATCTCATTGGGGAACGACTGGAGGATATAGCCTCCACGATGAAACAAATGACAACGGCCAGCGCCTGATTGACTTTGCATGTAGCAGAAATCTAGTCATACGTTCGACTTGCTTCCTACATCGATGCATTCATTAAATGACCTGGGTTTCACCGGATGGCAACACACAAAACCAGATCGATCATGTTCTGATCAAACCTCGAGCATACTTGACGTCCGTACATACCGAGGAGCCAATCGTAACTCAGATCATTACTTGATCAAATTAAAGTATCGATCATATGTCAAAGGCATATTCAGCGAAGACCAGCCCGCTACGAAAATTTGACATCGAAAGGCTCCAAACAGCGTCTGTGGCCGAACATTTCACGGAGACCCTTGACAACCAGCTGACTCCCATCTTATCAGACGCATCGTTAAAGACGAGCAACGAGCTATGGATGGAAGCAAAACAGCTATCAGAACCATGGCAGAACACTCAATCGGACATCAAGCCCGGCGCAAGAGGAAAGATTCGTTCGGTGATGAGTGCCAGAATGCGTTAGATAACAAGAATCAGGCGTACAAAGAAAAGGTAGGTAGAAAAACCAGGACGAAGAGAAAACACTATGAAAATCTCAGAAGAGTAGCGCAAAAGATAATTACGATTCAGAAAAACAAATACTTTGACGACCAATTGAGAAGTACAGATGTAAGTTTAGCGAGCGTTAATACAAGACAAGCAAATAAAGTAGTGAAAAGCCTGAAACGTGGTTATCAGCCCAAAACAACGCTCATCATATCATATTTCAAGAACCTCCTTAATCCTCCGCACAGCTTCCAGAACATCGGAGCCTATAGATGTCTGCGGAGAGCTTTCATTGGCCCTAACAACTCTGGATGATATTTGTTCCATCATCAAAGCCCAAAAGAATGATAAAGCGTCGGGCATTGAGGAAATTCCAGCGGAGCTCATCAAATATGGTGGCAGAAGTGTTCATCAAGCTATTCACAAAGTCATTCAGTACATTTGGCAACATGAACACATGCCAAAAGAGTGGAACCAATCAATTATATTCCCCATCCACAAAAAAGGTGACAAGCTACAGTGTGAAAATTATAGAGCCATATCACTACTTTGTACGGCGTACAAAACATTTTCTAAAATCTTAGAAAATAAAATCGGATCATACGCCAACAGTATTATTGGGGAGTATCAAGGTGGTTTTAGGGCAGGTAGATCAACAACAGACCAATTGTTCACAGTCAAGCAGGTACTTGAAAAATGCTGGGAGTTCAACATAGACGTACACCAAATTTTCGTTGACTTCAAGCAAGCATACGACAGTATTGATCGTAACGTACTGTACCAAATAATGCTTGGTTTTGGCATCCCAGCCAAATTCGTCCATCTTACCTCCCAAGCCCGCATCAATAACCAACTCACCGATTCCTTTGACACAAATAGTGGACTAAAGCACGGAGATGGGCTGGCCCCATTGCTATTGAATTTGGCTCTGGAGTACATCATACAGAAGCTACTTGTCGATACGTGAGGTACATTACTATACAAGTCGAGCCAGGCTGTGGCCTAGGTGGACAACATCCGCATTCTGTCACGGTCACTAACAACTGCTAAAGAACTCTTCCTGAAACTCGATAGCGAAGCAAAACTAGTAGGGCTACAAATCAATGAAAATAAAACAAAGCTCATGACGCAGTCAAGGAAAAATACCCCAAATACACAAAATATCACACTCGGCGAATACAGTATCGAAAATGTTAGCCAATTAGTGTATTTAGGCGCCAAAGTAGCAAAAACGGGCAATGAAAGAGACGAAGTACGCCAAAAAATACAGCTCGCAAATAAAATATTCTGTTCAGTATTTATGATCTTGAGTACCAGCTGCATACACAGAAAAACAAAGCTCCAAGTATAAAAATTTGTGATAAGACGTGTGTTGTGCTATGGGCGTGAAACATGGACCCTAACCCAAACATCCATAAATATATTGAACGCCTTTGAGCGACGGGTCCTGAGGTGAATAATTGGAGCGAAGCTAGACGCGGACCAATGGCGGTTTCGATGCAATCATGAGCTGCATGAAATTTTGGACGAGCCGGAGGTCTCTACGATTGTAAGACTGCAGAAACTGCAAAGGGCTGGACACATGAATCTTCTGGACAAACAACGGATAGCCATGAAGGTATTCGTTGGGAGAACTGAAGGCCGGAGGTCAGTGGGGGAACCGAGGAAACGCTGGCCTGACTCGGTCAACGAAGACGGTTCATCGCTGCTCTGATTCCTGAATTGGAGGACGCGGTCAACGGACCGAGACAGTTGGAGGCGCTGTTTGCAGGAAGCGAAAGCCCGAAAGAGCAGTAGTGCCAAGAAGAAGAAGATTGGAAAACAATAACAGATTGTATGTTGGAAGGGGCTTTGATGGATTCTTCGTGTAGCATTCACTAAACAGCTCCCCTTATTTATTTAAAAAGAAAGAGAATTTCTTTTCCAGGTAAAAGTTGATTGTGCGCCGCATTATGAAGGGTCTTTTTTTGAGGTGGTGAGCTTGAAAATGGCAGCACTCTTTCTTATGACAGCCAATATCAACGTTTTCAGTCGTTTTAAGGTCAGTTCTGTTTGAAAATTCATCATGAAAAGACTCACGCTGCAGCAATGTTTAGAAATGGGCCGAAGAAAGGATTACCATTGAACCAAATTTTTATTAGAAAATTTTATTCAGTGATTAAGAATACTTTTGATTGAATGGCTACGTCAGCTGAAGTAATTGCTACATTTGAAATTATGATAATTTATAAGCAGTTGTTGAAAGACCATTACATCTAGAAAAAGTCACAGTTTGTGAGATAATTGGCCCATACGCTTTTAAAATTATGGTGGTCACATTGCTACAGTCAGTGGTATGTGGTAGAGAGCGGCGATTACTAGCTTTTTGTGCTTCAATTGAAAGGCAGTAATATTGCAGACGGGTGGTTTCAGCAGGACAGACCTACATGTCACACCGCGCACGATATAATTAATTTACTGGAAAGTGCATGCAACGAACGATTAATTTTACGAAATGCCTCTGTTAACTGGCCAGCGTGTCCGTGCAATTTGGAACCATTAGATTACTTTCTTTGGGTACACCTTAGGCCGAGCGTCTATGCTGATGAGCCAGAAACAATTGAGCACTTAGACGCCAGCGTAAGACGCGTTATCGCCAAAATTCAATCCGATTCACTGAAAAGAGTCTGTGAAAATTGGTTTTCCAGATTACGCCCCGTACGCACCTGCTACAGCCGCCATATACAATACCCGAAAAAAATTTTCAATATAAATGATAAGAAAAAGGTCTTTCAAATGAAACTAATGTTATGGTTATTAAAATCATAGTTTGCGTGGTGCAGTGGTTAGAGCATCCAAAGGGTACTGGTTTGAGTCTCGTTGGCATCAACGAGATCTAGTTCAAGTGATTCCTCGGATGGACCTTAAGTCCATTCAGTTAAGAAACTTGCTATTTTAAAATCAGTACGTATCGCGGCTAGGTGGATGCTACTGACCAGATCATCTTGTGGAGTTGTAACACATTTGATCATGATAATGAGACCGTCTCTAAGCAATGGCCCGAAATGGGTTTCAGTGTTACAAAACAAAACATATTTCTTTGTTTTACTTCAATTTAAACTTCTCTGCCTCGAAAAAACATGCAAACACTATACAAGCAACTAATTCATCATTTATTATGACTACTGGACTGAATACTTACTCTATCAAATAAAATCAAAGGATTCAAAAGGAATCAAGGACCAGCAGCAAATTCACGAGTAGTACTTGTTGCATGCAGATGTGTTTTGAGTTGCTCCTGCCACGGTTTTTTAAAAATTATATCATCTTTTTAAACGTCAGTCGAAAATCTATTTTTAAATGGAAATTATTACATCGTCGAAGCAGTTGAGTCAAGTAATTTATATCGAATATCATAATTTTAATTTGATAAAGAAAAACTCTGAAACCGATGATATGGACCTTTGAGGAAACCGGAGAAATGTCAAAAAGTAGGCTGGGGAATCAGATCATACGCCAATAGTATTACTGGGGAGTATCAAGGTGGCTTTAGACCTGGTAGATTGAACGCATACCAATTTCTTACAGTCAACCAAGTACTTGAAAAATGCTGGGAATTGAGGGCAGACCTGCAGAATTGCCAATCAAGCCACCGCCACCACGTTTTAGCCAAGGATAGGCTCCTCAACCATGTAGGAGTGACAGTAACCTATCTTGGGCTCTTCATAGCCCATAGTGCAGATCAAAGCTGTGCTTAGCTTTTCGTGATACTCTGCCTGAGTGGCACTGCTTATGTGGCTTTCATACCCATAAGTTGCCTCCCCAAAGCCTACTTTTTTCTGAGAATTTCTCTCAATGTTTAGCAAATCTCCCTACGTTTTTGGCAGCCATGTTGGTTTTCTCTTGATTATTTCCGAGTGTAATTACGTATAATATTGTTATAATTTGGTCGGTTTGTGACATAGGGTGATTTTTTTCTAGATTTTAGTGAAAGTGGTGTGTCTTGCCTAAGACGAAAGTGATTGTAGCGCCGCGAACTAGCAACCACAATGTATAAATGTACACTCTGACAAAAAAGAACCCAGAAATTGCAAATGAAACGCAAAAGTTTTAATTATTCATCAATTTTAATTTGTCGCCTTCAAAGTAATCCCCATCAGATGCACTACACTTACGCCAACGATTTTTCCAGTCCTTGAAACACTTTTCATAAGCACTTTTTGGGATGGCCTTCAGCTCCTTTAGCGAGTTTGTGACAAAAAAGTACCCGGAAATCGCAAATAAAACGCAAAATATCAAAAACTGAACCAAATCTACTTGTAGTGAATACGGTGGCTGATCGATGGAATTTATTGCATTTTTGACTTCAAATTCAGTCACAATGAAAAAAATCGCAACGCACTACTGAGGTGTACCGACTTAAGCAGCTTATTTTAAACAAACTGGTTGACAGATCGTGCTCACATTTGGCATAGTAATTAAGGACAGTCCTACCAACTTAACAAAATACATTTTATTGAAAAATAATTTGCCTCGGGAATTTAAATTACAATTTCCGGATATTTCGTTGTCACAGTTTAAACTCCCTCTCACTGCGACGTACAAAGAAAAGTTCTAGAGGATTCGACTACGGTACGTCGATGCGTACGGATCGAGCAAAACTTGAAGTGTAAGATTATCGTTTAAATAAACTTCACTGTGTCATTAAATTAACGTTGTGTATTGTTTCATACGCTCGTCCGTACATTGGTGACCCCGTTAATAACAAATGAGTATGGCCAACGAAGAATTCCAAGACGTAGTCAGCGGTTCAAACAACTCAGCGAACACCGGCATACACGTCATGCAAGACGCAACAGGGATTTAAGCCCTTACGTGTAAGTTGCCACCATTTCGGCAGAGCAAACCGGAATTGTAGTTCACGCGCGTGGAGCCGACGTTCCGAGCATGCAGAATTACAAGCAGCGCAGCTCGTTTTGACAAAATTGTCTCCAAAATGGAATTGTCAATCATAACGCAAGTTGCGGACTTAATAGGATCATCGTCTGCCACCGGCAAATACGAGACCTTAAAGGCAAGGCTGTTGTCCGTATTCGCAATTAGTGACCATGAGAGCATCAGACAATTGATGCACGGCTTGGAATTAGAGGAACAGCGTACATCACAATTGCCAGCGCAATCGCAATCAGTGGCAGGAAACAACATGTCCAACATCATGTTGAAATCGTTATGGCTTCAACGCCTTCCCACGCAAACACGAGCGATTTTCACAGCAGCAGAAGTGCTGCGGCGGCAGACAAAATCGCTAGTACCTGCGCAGATGGCAATGTAGAGCAAGTGCCACCATGCCAGATAGTTACCCAATGCGCCACATTCAAGACGTAACCGCCGATCTAGCCAGTAAATGTGTTTTTTCGAAAATCGATCTTCTTAAGGCATTTTATAACATCCCAGTTAATGGAGAGGACATCCCAAAAACAGCGGTAACGACACCGTTCGGCCAATTCGAGTTCACTGCAATGACGTTCGGCCTACGGAACACAACGCAATCTTTCCAGAGATTCATGGACCAAGTACTTCAAGGCCTGGAGTTCTGTATTTGTTACGTCGACGACATCCTGGTTGCTTCCAAGTCAGAAGAACAACACAAGAGGCACCTTTGCTTGGTCTTTGAATGCCTTGCCGAAAACGGTCTCAGGATTAATGTTCCAAAATGCTCGTGGGGTGTAGCAGAGGTCAAGTACCTAGGCCA
Source organism: Odontomyia ornata (assembly GCA_963969285.1). Lineage (NCBI taxonomy): Eukaryota > Metazoa > Arthropoda > Insecta > Diptera > Stratiomyidae > Odontomyia > Odontomyia ornata. The sequence continues at coordinate 464,927,583 of OZ017738.1, read as the reverse complement.
TTTGATCAATGCGCAAGGCTATTTTGACACCACCTTCTCGCGTTCAATTAATCTGAGACTACAAAAAACCCAAGACAATCGCAGGACTCCGTCGTTTCCTGGGATGCATCAATTATTATCGACGCTTCATCCGAAATTCTGTGAGCTTACAAGCGCCGTTAAATAATTTCTTCGCATCATCAAAGAAAAACGATAAGACACCCCTCGCGTGGACAGCAGAAGCTGAAGAAGCATTCCAGAATTGCAAAGAGAGCCTGGCCCACGCTGCGTTACTTGTTCAGTTGCAGGCAAATAAACCACTCAGATTGGCCACAGACGCGTCAGATGTAGCGGTGGGCGCGGCTCTAGAGCAACTCCAAGCAAACAAGTGGCTACCACTGGATTTCTTCCAAAGGAAATTATCCGAAGTGGAAACAAAGTATAGCGTTTATGATCGCGAACTGCTGGCCATATACAGCAGCATCCGCCATTTTCACCACCGCGTAGAAGACGCACCATTTCACATCCTCTCAGACCACAAACCGATAAGCCACGCATTCGCGCAACTGTCAGACAAGGCTTCGCCACGGCAACTCTGACATTCAAACTTTATATCGCACTTCTCTATAGACATACGATACGTATTCAGAATTGGTAACAACGTCGCGGACGCATCCTCGCGAATCGAAGAGATTACCGTACCAACTGCAGTGGACCTGGAAGAATTGGCATGTGAACAACAGACGGATAAGGAGCTACAGGAGTTACTACAAAGCAATACCACGTCACTCATCTTACAACGTGTCAGCATGGGTGATAATCTACAAGTAATGGTCGACACAACACTAGCAAACGTTCGGCCGCTTGTTCCAGCAGAATTGCGTAGAAAAGTCTTTGACATCTTTCATCATCCATCACATTCAAGTGGTCGAGCAACGTGCAGATCCATTGCGAAAAAATTCGTCTGGACAGAGATGAAAAGGGACATGCGAATATGGGCACGTAGCTGTATAGCATGTCAGCGATTGAAAGTTGGCCGCCACCAAAAAAAGTCCATTGCAGGAGTTTCCAACGCCCGAGGAACGATTTCAGCACGTGCACCTAGACACTATTGGACCATTGATCCAGTCTCAAGGATATAAATACTGCCCTACAGCAATCGACCGATTGTCAAGGTGGCCCGAGGCAACACCGCTGACCAACCAAACCGCCGAGACGGTCGCGCAAGCATTTTACAAGAACTGGGTTACTCGTTTTGGTGTGCTGCAAACAATAACAACAGATTAAGGCACTCAATTTGAGTTCTCGCTGTTCAAGGCACTTACCCAGTTTATGGGATGCAATCGTACCAGGACATCACCCTATCACCCCGCTTTTCACGGACTCATCGAGCGATGGCACCGCACGCTCAAAGCAGCAAGCATGTGTCACGAGCAGACTCCAGCCTGGCCGCAAATACTGCCCATGGTATTGCTGGGATTACGTGGAACGGTCAAAGAAGACCTCGAAGCATCATGTGCCGATATGCTATACGGAGCTACACTCAATTTTTCTGGAGAATTAATCGTACCACAGTAGACAACCATCGAGCTACACGAATTCCTATGTAAGCTGCGAGAGACCATGATGCAGATGCGTCCTTCAGCTACAAGGCACCGCAATACTCAAACGCTATTTATAAACAAAGGTCTTAAAGCTTGCTCATACGTCTTTATGAGAATCGACGCAGTTAAGAGACCTTTGATTCAGCTGTATTCAGGACCGCACAACGTTTTAAAAATAATTAGTGACGTCCTCTACGCAATCGACATTGATGGGCGCATTGCCAACATTAGCACCGAATGGCTCAAACCCGCCTTTATCGAAGACGTACGTGAACACACGTCGCATGACAAAGTGAAGGTTCCATGCAGAGAAGCGCCGAACAGGACAACAGTGGATAACATGTTGCCAACAACATCGCCATTGTTAACAGCAGCTGATATCATGATACCACAATCAACACCAGCCGAATCACAAACGCCAACTCTAAGAACAGCAAATCCAAGAGTCATACCACCGATAAATACTCCACCAGCAGGTTTGAAAACATATCCACCCACAGGAAGCTACATTTGCTCTTGGCTAAAACCGGAATAGTAGCTCCATTCGCAGTGGCAAACGACAAGAGGCCTCCCGAATCTAACTCAGTTAGGTTTGTGTGAGACGGCCCTCCTACTTGCAAATATAGTCGGCTGATCGTGACATCCATGAGTGATGTCACTTGGGAGGGAGTGGTGTAGCGCCGCAAATTTACAACCGCAATGTACAAATGTAAATTCTCTCTCACTGCGACGTACAAAGAAAAGTTCTAAAGTATTCGACGTCGACGCGTACGGATTGTGCAAAACTTGAAGTGTAAGATTATCGTTTAAATAAACTTCATTAGGTCATTAAATTAACGTTGAGCATTATTTCATACGCTCGTCTTTACATGATATTCTTCCGGAACAATTTCTTTGCTTGCCAAGAACTTATTCCCTTTGTTCTATTTTCCACAAGTTTTAGTACCATCTACGAGTATAGTGTAAAACTTCTAAAAATAATTCCTTGTTACTGTAAACTTTGCAAACATTAACTTTAGTTAATTGGGCGCCTTATTATAGGCAATTTATAAAATTCTATTTAATTGAAAAGCTTCGACATAGTTTTCATTTACAGGATTTGCTTTGCGTTAGGCAATCTTATATCGTATTTTTCTTTAATCTAGACCACTTAACCCCAGAAACATTTAACCCTTGCATATATAATTTTTTCATTTTTACTAATATATATTTTTTATTAACTCCAACCCCACCATGACTTGCAACTTGGCGAAATGTGTGGGCTCAATTGATAAGTCTCCAATGGTTGTTTGTTTTGGTTTTTGTGACCGATCCTTTCACGCAACGTGTATTATTCTTAAAAGTTCTATAGCTGACACGATTAATAAAGCCGGCAATGGTGTCCCCTGGTATTGTGATTCCTGCAGGAGACTTTCAATTTTTGTCTACGTTTCTCGCCTGCGTCTTGCTCATCAGACAATTGAAGCACTCTCGGAGGAACTGAGCTGCTGGCAAACGAAGTTTTCAAGCGCGTTTTCAGATATCGATTTTTTGTTACGGTCAACTGAAGCATTCTCTTCTGAGAAATCTAAGCTTCCTCTCTCTTGCGATCAGCCTCCATCGGTGCTGAGATCTGCGACTTCATCCTCTACAACAGAGAACCTGAGTAAGCCATTATCATCGTCAACTTCGTCATCAAACAACGAAAATATTTCGTCAAGAGGTGCGAATCTGCCCATCACATCAGGGTATCTATCGCAGATTATACGCTCATCGTCATCAGGTAACACAACGCTAATGGTTAGCGGTGTTGCAGGTGCTTTGCCTACTTCTCAGCATTCTTCATCTATCACTACAATAAGTATGGCGCAGAGATCTTCATCTCATCGGGAAGCCATTCCGAAAAATTTCGAAATACGGCAAGTTCCTGAGGAATTTCCATCCCTCCAAGTTGTAGCGCCACCGAAACAAATCTTCATAGCAATGCTTGCGTACAGTACATCCACCGAAGACATTTTGGATTATGTTAATGAGAAATTCGACTGACGAAGGACAACTTGATAAACAGAGTTATAGCTTCTTTCAAACTGACTGTTCCGGCATCGTGTGACTACATCTTGAACCCTTATTGCTGGCCGCCTAGAGTGCTTGTTAAATCTTTCATAACTTCAATAAAAAAAAAAATTTCGTTCTCCTCCGAGCTCCCCATCAAAGCTGTAACATCTGTTCTTCCTAAAAATCTTCAGAATAACACTCTTAAAAGTCAATTTTCTAACATTAAATTTTCTGTGTATTATCAAAATGTTCGGGGTTTAAGATCCAAGCTGAAGGATCTAGCTTTACCCTATTCTCTCTCTAACAATCATATAATCTGTATTTCTGAATCTTGGTTGACTGATAGTATATTTGGCTCTGAAATTTTTCCTAATCACACAATTGTTAGGCATGATCGTGATAGGTCAATCTCCAACAAGTTAGACGGAGGAGGTGTCCTAGTCACCTACTAGAATACCTTTACTGGCTTCCCTACAACAAATTTACTTTTCACTGCTCCTGTTGAATGTATGGGAGCAAAAATAGTCAGCTCGTCTTCCCTTTATCGTCTGGTTTTTTGCACTTATATAACTGCAAGTCTCCTTCAACGGTCTACAATACTTTCTTCACCGAAATATGTAGTATTTTCATATCGCGCTTTTCAAATTGTCACCTTATTTTATGTGAAGATTTTAACGTTCCTAAACTCTCATGGAATGACAATCAGATTAATTCTGACTCATCTCAAATTTGGTCTTTAATTTCTTCTTTTATGTCCATATGTTCCCTGGCTCAAGTTAATAATTATCTTAACGTTAATAATCATATTCTTGACTTATTCTTTTGTAGTATGGAGTAATCGTTGTTATGCTCACCTCCAGTTCTTTTTCCTTATCTCTCTCCTGATCCCCATCATCCCCCCTTACGCTTTGAAATTTCTTATACTGCTTCTGTCTGTTATCGTCGGAAAGAGCGTCAGCACTATAACTTTTATAAAACTAATTATGAGTAACTTTCCGAAACAATTCGCTCTATTGATTGGTCCTCCTTCTTTCGAAGTCTTGACTCGGATACTTCTTGTAACAATTTCTATGATTTCTTAAACGCTGCTTTTTCTAACACGGCTCCATTTGCCAGTTCCGGTTGGTAATGCCAACGGGATTTTTTTTGTCTCTTATTTTGCCACACGAGCCCTTAAAGGTTGCCACAACATGTAAATGTAACCTCAGTGCACTGAATTTTTGAAGTAGTGGTATATCTTTCTAAATCAGTTTTAAATTGCAGGTAAATGTTATTTGTGTAATTTAATATTTAGGCAATATGTTCAAGGACGCACAAATAGCAATTATACCATGTGCAAACTTTATAGAAAATATATTTCTCTTTTTTTTTCAGGAAAGAACTCGAGAGTGAGTTGTACAAGTTTTTACAAAACGAAACATTCACACCTTCATTAAAATTAGTCCAGAAACTACAAAAACTCAAAAATCAAAAGGAAAAGAAACTTATCAATATCAAAAACACAGTCTCTAAAACTTTGGAAATGAAAACCGTAAATGAAGATAAGGAACTGAGAGACACAGGTTACAGCAAAATTCCAGATATTTTACGAGAGGCATGCAATAGTCTTGATGAAGTTCAAAGGTACGTATAAATATCATAAATAAATAGACAATTTTAATCGCTCTTAGAGACACTAGCATACTCTGCATCCATACTTTTAAACCCTCATTAGATGCTATATACGAGTATGATGGGCATATAATTGTATTATACTCGTATAGGATTCTCTCATCGTGTTTATTGCTACAGACGATAATATTTTTAAGAAATGCGAAAAAAATTTCGTTTTTAAGCACTTATTTTGGTCCTTTTACAGGTACGGTATTTGAGGACAACTTGAAAGTAAAATTAATTAGCTTGTATTTTTAACAAAATTTAATGAAATTTCAGGAATTTTTTATACAACGTTAACTGAATATATAGTATGGCTATAAAGTTATTCCATAAAATCTCCATTAGCAGCAATAATCTCTTCGACCCGGGTCCGGAAACGATTACATGCCCGAATCAAATGCCCCTTGTTCATATTGACCATAACGGCATTAATAGCAGTCTCCAGCGAAGAAGTGGTATTATGAGGACGCTTATTGATCTCACACTCAACTACGCTCCATACGTAATAATCAAAAGGATTAAGGTCTGGGGAGCTAGGTGGCCATAGGTTCGGTGTTATGTGGTCATGAAAATGTTCGGCTATCCAATCTTGTGTCGCCATCGCTTTATGTGAAGGAGCAGAGTCTTGTTGAAAAATGTATGGTCTACCTCCGCTTACATTGTCTATCTAGGGTTTCACTACCATCTCCAAAGCCTCGATGTATGCAGCAGAGTTCACTCAAAGTCCTTGAGTATAATAGTGTGGTAGCATAACATGTCCTTCGTTGCTGACAACACCTAAAACCATAACAGTGGCTGGGAATTTTGTGTGCATAACAACAGGAACCTCCGTAGGATTTGAACATAGCCATCTGTCATTTCGGTGATTGGTCTTTTGATCTTGGTTAAAATTTTTTCGTCGAAAAAAAACATAGCATTTTGGGCATCTCAGGGTGTTTGATTTTGTTTAAAAGACGTTTTGATCGAAGAACTCTCTGTTCCCGTGTTCGTTCCGAAATGAACTGTCTTCTGCGCATAACGTAAGACTTATACCGAAGGTCTTCGTGGATAATTCTACGAATAAGATGCTCAGAAACATGAAGCTCACTGGCAAAGACCTTCATTGATTTTGTACGGTCCTCGTCTATGACCGCTAGCACTTGCTCTAAGAATGCTGCAGATCGGACAGTGTCAGAACGTTGTTCGTGCTTTTTGCGTTTTGCAACTGATTCTATATCGCCTTCCGATGCTTCCAGGTCACGGCGAACCTAATGCACGAATGAACGGGTGCAATTAAGAAAATTAGAGGTCTCTAAATCTGTATGGGGTAGCCCGCGTGGCTTAGTGGTTAGAGCACTAAGCCCGCAAGCTGAAGGTATCTAGTTTAAGTCTCGTTGGCGTCAACGAGATTTAGTTCAAGTGGTTCTTCGGACAGACTATAAGCCTGTTCTGTTGTGATACGTGCTGGTGTAAAATCAGAACGTATCGCAGCTGCGTGGACGCACACACGGCCAAAGCGTGATATTGATCATATAACCTTGTGGAGTGCCAATACATTCGATCATGGCAATGAGATGCTCTAACTATTTCTAAGCAAAGGCCCGAAAGAGGCTGTGGGGCTACAAAGAAGAAGAGAAATATGTATGGTTCGCACAAATAGCGGCAATGACAGCATGTCTCTTCATTTTTTGTGTGATGTTGTAGTCTGCCATTTCTTATCTGAAAAAGAAAAAACTATAAAAAAAAATCGCGAAGTTGTAGTCACATTTATGCATGTCCTCAAATACCGTACGCACCCTGTAGTACAATTGATTATAAAATTTCTAAAACTGCTTGCATACTATACATATTAAAGACAAGGTTGAATAAGACTACTGGTTACAGTTTGTCATAATTAACTTCATTAATGTAAGACGGGTCCCGGTTAAATCGTGCGTTTTTTTTCGAAAATTGAAGCTTTATTGTGAAAAATTGCTTTTGGACGATCGGAAATAGTTTGTTGAGCGATGTCAAGTGATTGTGCAAGTTTGGGAGAGACCTTGGTCGAACAATGTCTCCAATTCGTGATTTTCAAACTTTTTTGGCTGTCCGAGCCGTTCGTTGTCCTCCAAGTCAAAATTGCCACTTTTAATCCGTGCAAACCACTTCTGGCACGTACGCCCAGCTAGAATATGTACACCATACACTTCCATCAAAATACGATGACTTTTGGCAGCCTTTTTCTTCAATGAAGAAGTACTCCCCGCAAAAACACTGTATTTGGCACAAAATTCGACATTTTCAGAGTAAAAAAAAGTATGGTTCTTTACGCTTCATTTGAATGACACATACTGATTCTGAAATTATATGACAGTAGCTTTCTAACACGTATTCGGAAAGGTGAATCACTGGAATAAAAATCAAGTTACGCCATCTGGTAGAGAACCGCATGAATTAACCGGTACTCCTATTATTATATGAAATGATGGTGAATCTTCACGGGCCTGGATTATTTTCCCAGAAAGGTGTTAAATCATAGGTTATGTGTTCGTTTCGGGCCGTAACAATTTGAGGGACAATCCTCTTGACGATATGACCTTTTAAGTTGAAGAAAATAAAAAAACGAGAGTTCAGTATGGTATCATAAATTTTATTCGTCTTCGTTGCTCGAAGATTTAAACTTTTCTGGCGTCATTGGCACATGGTCTTTTGATTAATAATACTTATCTCTGTTTCCTTAATACAAAACGTTGTTCTTTATCCTAAACCTACGAAAATGAAAAAGTGTTTATTTCGATTTTAACATAGAAGTGTGAAAAAAGAAACATTTCACACAACTTAAAATTGCAAATGCTCAAATGCTTATAGCAAAAATACAATGTGGTTTAGTTTATCTTATATATACAAAAATGAAAATTTTTGTTTCATATCTTAAAATTACAAATATCCAAATGCTTAATATGGAACGTTTTCCTTAATGTATTTATCTTTAATTGTAACTTAACCCATTACCCGCTACAATTCAAAAATACAAAAAAAAATTAACTTAATAATGAGATTCATACTTACCAACTGGAATATTTTTTGTCAAAATTTTTAATGTTTTTGTTTTAATTTTAACATTAGAGCCCGTGCCATTTTTGGCAGATTGGCGGAATGTACTTTAGTATACCAAAAGAACAAAATTAAAATTGTATCATGGTTTTATTCAGTTTTCTCGATAAAAATGCAAGGAAAAATGTTTAAAGAGTATGAACAGATTCAAAACATTTGCCATGTAACGGAACACTACATTTTTGCGCATATTCTTCTTGTTTTTTCCCACAAGCTGCACATCTTTGCCGTGTGTCTATTGGTTTTATGAGATGATCTTTTCGATCATAGCGCACTTCTAAACTTACTCTGCCTCCAATAACCTTTGATTTTTGTGGATCCGCCCTGTTACGGTTAGTTTTCATAGCTGATAAATAGCCAAGAGCTATTTTGCGTCGGATGTCAAGAAGCGAAATTTCTTCATTAGGATGCGATATTTGGTACAATCTCCAAGTATTTACCACTGCTATATCCAAGAATTGAGTAAATAATGGCCACCACCAATTTTTGGAACGAGTCCTTATTCTATATAAGGATATTTGCTTATCTAGCAAGTCGACACCACCCATATTTTTATTATATTCACTAAACAAACGAAGAATTGGAACAGTAATTTTTTGTTTATCTTTTCTTGAAAATCGTTTGACGTTTCCTAGCGGTAATGCGTCGCTGTAATTTGATGCCATAGGCACAGTTTTGTTACCCTTCCATCGTACCATCAGAACTTCATTATTTTTGTCAAATTGTTTTTCGTAATATCCTCTTTCCTGTTTTTTTTCTATTTCCTTATATGTTGTAAGTGGACACTGCTAGGTTCGATTCTCGCGAATAGTTCCTGCTGATTTGCATAGTAGGTCCTTAAGAAGCTCATGTCCCGCAAAGAAATTATCAAAAAAACCTCATGATCCTCCAAAGTCTCCAGTGAAATCACTTTTATCAAATTTTCCACCACTCTAGAAGCTAGGAAATCTCCATTTTGATTATCTGATCTACCACCATACGGATCGAAATTGTACAGATATCCATTTGAGCTACACAAGTACCAAATTTTGTATCCAAATTTTATTGGTTTTCCCCGCATAAACACCTTAGTTGGGTGTTTTCCATAATACTGAACCAACATTTCATCGATGGACAACATCCTATAAAAAACACAAAATCTCGAGTAGTTGGTTTTCAGCAGGTCAAAAAATTCCCGAAGCTTATAAAATTTATCCGTTTTGTCCAGTTTACTGTTGTCGTTTAGATAAAAATGTCACTTTATCGCTCAAAATCTACCTTTTGTCATAGAATTAAAAACAATCGGCACACCAGCATCAGATGCCAATACATATCCTCTTGTGGTAGTTTGTGATAGCCACTAATTAGCAAAATCCCAATAAATTACTTTAAGTCTGATAAACCCAAATAAAAATATAGGAAATTGTTTTGTTTTGCATAGAGTTCACTTTGTTCGATGATAAACTGAAATATGTCATCGGAAAACATGCATTCGAATCAATTATCAATTACCGAACATTTATCAATTTTTTCTTTGACAATTTCCAATTTATCCTTGGAAGATGCGTCGATCTTGCTATAAATTGGAGGAGTATTTGTCCACTTTATTTTCTCCTCTTTTTTTGCCGAAGCAGATTTATTCGATTCTTTTTTCCTTTTTTGGTTGCACTGAGGTTTGCTGATACTTCTTCTCTTTGATTATCCTCAAAAGCAGGTTCAATGTGAGGACTAAATACCTCGAAACTTCCAGCAATGTCGCCGTTTAATATATCCGTGTCATCATCATTCAAATCGTTTATGTTTATGTCTTCTAAATCTGTCAATTTGTCCGTATCTGGTGGTATAATTGCAACATTCACATCGTTAGTGTCTTCATTTTTAGGGTTTTGTACTAAAATACAAAACTCTATTGCAATCACGACCTGTGTCCGTCTGTCCGTCCGTCCGTCCGTCTGTATGTCACAGCACTTTTTCTCCGAAACTATAGTGGCTACAGCAATGAAACTTTGTAGAAAGGTCAGTAGTGGTGACCTCTTGAAAGTTCAAGGGTGAAAAATTTTTTCAAAGGCGTTCAAGGGGGGTCTCCCCATATAGGGAGGTGACCCCTCAAAAAAAAACTTTCACCATTGGTAGTCGAATAGGGTGTCGTTAAAAAGGTCTTAATGAGATCTTTTCAAAACAAGTCTTGAAATTGTCTTATTGTTACCGAGGGGGACAGGGGAAGGGGAAATGTACGAACTTTTCGCGTACCCCCCCTCGCGATTGGACACCTTCCATCCGAAAAATCTGAAAAAAATCATGAATGTAGGCCTTCATGAGTACAACAACAACAAATACATGAGAAGTCAAAATTCACTCAACTATGTTAGTAATAGTATGATTTATCTATTTTGTGTTTTCTTGAATAAAATCTAAACCGTACCCTTAAACTCAATAAAAGAGATGACTATTTATAAGATTGATCTTTTCTGAAAGTTTCATAAAGATCAAATAGTATTTACCGAAGTTATAGCGATTTGAATTTTCCTCTATTACTATGGAAAAATATGCCCTGTATTACTATGGAAACATATGGCTATGGAGCCATATGCGCTTTTTACCGACTTAGACACTACAGCTTTGCTAGAATTTGCATGAAAATTTCAGGAGTGATAGGTATCATGAAGATGAGTACAAACAATTGAAGCAAGTCGAAGAGGCAGGAGAGAGCTCCTAGCTAAAGGGCTTTGTAACCATTCTAGGATTCGAAAAAATAGGCCATGAATCGATGATTACAGTATAGAAGAGTGGCCCCTGAAAAAAAATTACATGAAACGTAGCCGATATGAGTATCAACTGAAAGTTCTCTACGAGAACTTTTCAAAACAGTTCTTAAACTGACAGTTTTTGCTTCAGTGGGGGCACAGGGGGGGAAATACATGAAAAATGTGTTTCCTCCCTCGCGAATGGACACCCGTGATCTAAAAAATCTGATATTTATGGGTATAACTATAACAAATACCTCAGAAGTCAAAATTCGTTCAACTTTGTTAATAATAGTATGATCCTCGAATTTCACATTTTCTCCAATAAAATCGTCTTTGACATGTTTCTTGATTTTATTCGTTGCTGGTTACTGCATTTTGTAAGTGCATAGGTCTGTCTACCCAACTTGTTTAAATTAAAATATCGCAAAATTTTAAAGCGTTCATGGAATACGAGATACGATATTATTAGTATAACTGTCATTTATTACTTGAAATTGGTAGTTATAAAAAAAAAAAAAATATTTGAAAATCTGTCCCACAAAAGGGACGTTGGCTGATAATGGGTTTCAATGTATTTATCTTAGATTGCAAAACTAGAGAGCGTGGAGGACTCAACATGTTATTGGCGTTGTTGTGTGTTTGCGTGAAGGCAAATCACTTTGGTGGTGGCGACGTAACTCCTCCCCTCGTAGATGGGAGCCTGTCCTCAGGACCCTTGTGAGTTTTTGATGATAGAAAATAGTTTGGTTTCAGTTTGAGTATTGTTTTGCAGTAGAAGATTACCAACGCCACTCCTATTACCAGAACGACGAAAGTGTTTGGAATTGTTACACCGAATAAAATATTTAAATCGTGTAGTTCAGACAGTTTTTGTAAGTCAGATAATTCGATTGTTTTATTACGAATTTCTTCGATATTGTTACATGTACAAATAATTCTGCGAGCTACTGTCGCAATTGTTTTCACAACAATGAAGAACACGAATTTAGTCGAAACCACGAGAACCCAACAAGCATGAGCAACATCTGCAAGTGACGTCACTCCATTCATTAATTTGCTGGAATCTACCAGGTACCTCTCGGTAGAACATTCGCCAATGTACGAGAAATGGGTGAATAGGTAGAGACCCTATATAAAGGCGAGCTGAATGAATGGGGGGGATTCATTTCATTCGACCGCGATAAGAACTGCGATAGTGTGCTTCGTAATAGTGAAGTAATTTAGAAGACAATTGCGATAAGAAATTTATGGACAAGTGTTAGATTTTTTCATAGTGAAAATCAAAATTAGTGAAAGTGTTAAATTGCTCAATTGTTTATTGTGCATTTTTGTAATTAAATAAATTCTTTTAACTTAAATTAAAAGACATTGCGTTTTCACTTTCCCGGAATATTAAAATTATTGGCCGCGAACCGAAAACACGCGACAGTGGTGTCGAGAAGTGAGAAAGAAAATTTCGAAAAGTGAAAACATTTAAACATTTTTAAACTGCACAGTTGTGAAATCTAACGTAAAAACTGTTGAAAAAAAAAAAAAAACCAAAAACCAATACAATAAAAATGCCACGAAACTTGCATCTAAGAATCAATGAATTGACCATGTCGGAGCTCAAGGAAGAGTTAGAACAGCGAAATCTGGCTACGCCAGGTACAAAGGCCACACTGATTGCACGCTTGCGCGACGCGATTGAATCGGAAGGCGTTAATCTGGATTCGGGTGAGTTCTCAGATGCCGAAAATGGTGCCGAAGGTGGAGAAGCAGAAACACTAAGACCAAAGGACCCAGAAAATGCACTGATGCAAATGTTGATGCTGATGCAGCAAGAGCAGCGACAACAGTCGTCCAATTTAACTACGAAGCTAGATGAACAATCAGCGAAGCTGGACCAACAAGTGATCGAAATCAAGGAAGTGCAAAAACAGTCAACCGAAATAAAAGCGGAGCTCGGTAGCCTGAACAATCAAATTAAATGCGTCGAGGAAAAGGTTTACCAGGTCGAGGAGAAGGTCAGCCAGGTTGAGGAGAGAATCAACTATGAGATCAGCCAGGTCGAAGAGAGAATGAACCATGAGATGGAAAAAGTGAAAAAAGAATTGGAAGCAGCGAAGGCAGTAGCAACCACCTCACCAGCCCCGCTTATAACCGCAGCGCAAAGCACATCCAGAAATGTGCAAGCACCAATATTCGATGGGCAAACAGTCTGGAGTATTTACAAGACCCAGTTTGAAGCTGCCGCAAGGGCAAATCACTGGAATGAGCAGGAACGAGCAACTGCACTGATTCTTGCTCTAAGAGGCCCAGCTGCCGAGCTTTTGCAGACGATCCCCGATGAATTGCACTCAAACCCGAATGCTATTATGAATGCGCTCGACATGCGTTATGGAGACGATCATCTAAAGCAGATTTATCGGTCACAGCTAAGGCATCGGATGCAGAAGTCTGGTGAAACCCTACAGCAGCTAGCCCAAGACATTGAGCGACTAGCACTTTTGGCTTACCCAGCCTACGACCCAGAACATCGAGAAGATGCAGCGACAGAAGCATTCATCAGCGCACTAAAGGACCCGGAATTGCAACAAGCCGTGCGTTTAGCTCAAAAGCAAACGGTTAAGGACGCATTGGCTTACAGTCTGAACTTTGAGGCAGCGAAAAATGTGACTCGTACCACTGCCCGGGTTCGTGAGGTAGTGACAGACGAGTGCAGGTGTGAGCGCGTCGAAATTGAGCGGGACCCGCATGTAGATGGTGCGCCTAGATGCTGGAATTGCGGAGAGAAGGGGCACCTGCAAAGAGACTGCAAGAAGCGAAGAAAACCGAGCTATTGTCCAGAGTGTGCAGCTAGAAGGAGATCCAGACCAAGTCAGGAGCCCAGAATGGAAGCCCTTCAAACAGAGGGGTCGGGAAACATGTAAGAGCCAACTTCGTGGGGAGAAGTTGGCTAGGAGGATCGACGTCCCCAGCACCACCATCACCGTGTCAAGACTACATCGTGGAGAAGCGGACTTATGCCTTCCGGGTCAAGTTAACGGAGAACACTGCACCATAACAATCGACACTGGTGCAACCCGATCGATTATCCGACCAGAGCTAGTTAGACAGCAACAACTTCACAAGGGCAGAATTTTCTCACTACGGACAGCTACGGGAGAAACTGCACCTGTTCATGGAGAGGTCAACCTCCAGATACAGTTGGGAGACCTTGTGTTCCGACATAATTTTCTGGTCGCGAACATTATGGATGACTGCATTCTCGGAATGGATTTTCTGCGACCACATGGAATCACGTTGGATTTGGGCAAACGTGTATTGAAATGGCAGAATGTAGAAGTACTGATGGAGGATCCCAGCGTCCGAATTCCCAAGATGAATGTAGTGGTATGTACTGACACTGATGTACCGAATTCTTCCGAAAGCATTGTATGGGCCAAGCTTGATGGTGATTCTGGAGACCACCGATCTTATCTGATAGAGCCAACGAAGACGTCCGCATTGCGCAGTTTGATTGTAGGACGAAGCCTTGTAAGATCTTTAAGGAACGGATATGTGCCGGTTAGAGTCCTTAACACCGCAGATTCAACCACGAGCATCAAAGCGGGAGAAGTCATCGGCAGCTGCCAGCCTATTTCCACCATCACCTCTCTGGAAGCTACCTACGACCATCATTGGAAAAGGAGGCAAGACACAGACAAAGCCCGGGAATCAACGTCTGCAATATTGAAGCAGGTCAAATTGCCAGTGCAGCTATTCAAACGAGCCTCTGATCTGGTCACCAAGTACAGTGACATCTTCTCAACAAGCCCGGATGACCAAGGCCGAACGAGTCTGGTAACTCACGTCATAGATACACAGGAAGCCAAGCCGATTCGACAAGCACCCAGACGCCTCCGTATAGCCAAACAAGGAGAAGTGAGCGCGCTGATCTCGGACATGGAAAAACAAGGCGTTATTGAACCTTCTGTCAGTCCATGGGCCGCGCCTGTAGTTCTAGTAAAGAAAAAGGATGGTAGCACTCGTTTTTGTGTCGACTATAGGCAGCTTAACGACGTCACTAAGAAAGATAGTTACCCGCTCCCACGCATTGATTATATCATGGACACTTTAGCCGACGCAAAATGGTTTTCTACACTCGATCTCAAGAGTGGCTACTGGCAGGTAGAAATCGACAAGAAGGACCGAGAGAAGACCGCATTTTCAGTTGGGACCGGATTGTGGCAGTTTGTGGTGATGCCATTTGGGCTTTGCAATGCTCCAGCCACTTTCGAACGCTTGATGGAATACGTGCTACGTGGTCTAACCTGGAAAACCTGCTTGGTGTACCTAGATGACATCATCGTCATCGGGAGAACATTTGAAGAGCATGTGCGGAACTTAGAAGAGGTTTTCTCCAGACTGCGACTGGCAAATTTGAAACTTAGTCCCGACAAGTGTAGCCTTTTCGCAGCTGAAGTAAAATACCTGGGACACGTCGTATCAGCAGAAGGGGTCAAAACAGACCCTGAGAAGATTGACGCCGTGAAAAGCTGGCCAACACCAAACAACAAGCACCAACTACGAAGTTTCCTGGGTCTGGCAACCTACTATCGAAGATTCGTCAAAGGCTTTGCCAAAATAGCTAAGTGTATCCATCAGCTAACCGAGAAAAATCGTCCGTATGTCTGGTACGAACAATGCCAGACAGCCTTTGAGACCCTGAAGGAAAAACTGTGTGAATCACCCGTGCTGGCGTATCCGAAACCCGGAAAAATGTTTGTAGTTGACACTGATGCAAGCAACGGCGGTATTGGAGCTGTACTCTCCCAGCAGATCAATGGCGAAGAAAGAGTCCTCTCGTATTACAGTCGAGTTCTTTCAAAAAGTGAGAGGAACTACTGTGTGACCAGGAAGGAGCTATTGGCTATAATAGAGGCCACCAAGCAGTTCCACAAGTACCTATATGGCCAGAAATTTGTTCTTCAAACGGACCATGCATCGCTGAGATGGCTACTTAACTTCAAAAACCCTGAGGGACAAGTTGCGAGATGGATCCAAAGATTGCAGACATACGACTACGAAATTGTTCATCGAAAGGGCGGAGTTCATGGAAATGCTGACGCCCTATCTCGTCGCCCATGTCCAGCTAACTGCAAGCATTGCCGACGGATTGAGGAAAAGGAACCGCCCGTTGATCTGCGTTTGATAACGGCCGAATTCGATAAAGGTTGGTCATCGGAGGAGATTCGAAATGCCCAGCTAGCCGATGAAGACATCGGACCCTTGCTCATATGGAAGGAGACGACTGGGCGACCTGAGTGGAAAGACGTTTCAACGCATGGCGCAACCCTGAAAAGCTATTGGGCCCAATGGAACTCCCTTCAGGTGGAGGGTGGTGTACTCAAGCGGAAATGGGAAACGGCGGATGGCAGCTCCTATAGGATGCAAACTTTACTACCCAAAAGCCGAATCCACGATGTGGTTAAGGAAATGCATGAAGGATCCTCGGGAGGCCATCTTGGTGTTAACAAAACCTTAGCGAAATTGCGGGAAAGATTCTACTGGCTCCACGCTCGAGAAGACGTAGAGGACTGGTGTCGCAGATGCACAATTTGCGCCTCCGTCAAAGGTCCAAAACGACGACTGAGAGGACAAATGCAAACCTATAACGTGGGGGTACCATTTGAAAGGATTGCTGATGACATCGCAGGACCCTTTCCTGAATCTGAATGGAGAAACCGATACACGCTGGTTGTAGCCGATTATTTCAGCAAGTGGCCCGAGGTCTACCCCATTCCCAACCAGGAAGCAACTACTGTAGCCGAACAGCTAGTGTTAAATTGGGTCAGTAGGCACGGCGTGCCTTGCGAACTACTTTCGGAACAAGTCCGAAACTTTGAGTCACTAGTTTTTGGCGAAATATGCAAGCTGCTCGGAATACGGAAAACGAGGACAACACCGCTGCATCCCCAATCCGATGGAATGGTCGAACATTTCAACGGCACGCTCAATAAACACCTTGCCAAGATGGTTGACGAGAACCAAAGGGACTGGGACCGACATATCCCACTATTTTTGATGGCGTACAGAGCTGCCGAACATGCATCGACGGGCCAAGCTCCAGCCAAAGTCATTTTTGGAAAGACTTTTCGTTCGCCAGCCGATATAAAGTTCGGAATACCCCCTGAGAAACCCCAAACGATCTCGGAGTACGCAAGTGATCTAAGACAACGGTTGAACCAGATACATCGGACAGTGCGAAAACACCTCGAATCGGCCACTGACCGCATGAAGACCAGGTATGATCTAAAGGCTAATTCTACTGGCTTCCAGCAAGATGACTTGGTGTGGCTATATAACCCGCAACGGCGAAAGGGTAGGTCTCCAAAGTTGCAACATAACTGGGAGGGATCATACCGAGTCACAAAGCGAATCAACGACGTCGTATATCGCATACAGGAACACCGTAAACCGAGAGCCAAAATGAAGATCGTGCATCTAGACCGTCTTGCCCCATATTACATCCAGGGAGAATTGACTACAACTGGCGACACATCTTTTCGGGGCGAAAAGAACTGAGGTGGGGGCAGTGTTACATGTTCAAATAATTCTGCGAGCTACTGTCGCAATTGTTTTCACAACAATGAAGAACACGAATTTACTCGAAACCACGAGAACCCAACAAGCATGATCAACATCTGCAAGTGACGTCACTCCATTCATTAATTTGCTGGAATCTACCAGGTACCTCTCGGTAGAACATTCGCCAATGTACGAGAAATGGGTGAATAGGTAGCGACCCTATATAAAGGCGAGCTGAATGAATGGGGGGATTCATTTCATTCGACCGCGATAAGAACTGCGATAGTGTGTTTCGTTATAGTGAAGTGATTTAGAAGACAATTGCGATGAGAAATTTATGGACAAGTGTTAGATTTTTTCATAGTGAAAATTAAAATTAGTGAAAGTGTTAAATTGTTAAATTGTTTATTGTGCATTTTTGTAATTAAATAAATTCTTTTAACTTAAATTAAAAGACATTGCGTTTTCACTTTCCCGGAACATTAAAATTATTGGCCGCGAACCGAAAACACGCGACAATATGTTTAAAGTGTATTCCATGCAGGATGGTAAAATTTTCGAGTCTCACGCTCTGTATGAGCAATTTAGAAACGAGGTCTTCGCGAATCACATTTGTGATTTCGAATTTTCCGATACGTACTGTGCATTGACTGAGGGTCGGGAGAAAATTTTTTGTATTAAGTAATATATTTTCGTGATTAGGGGTCAAATTATGATATGCGAATTTTCCCTGAATATTCATGAATACAAAAGTCTGCGGAGTTTGAATTTTTCGTTTGTGGATGTAGTAAGTGCGCAGTTTCGCGTGTTAATGGACGCAATAGATTGAATACAAGAGTCCAAATGGGTTCCAGTGTATCAACGTGATAGGCTGTATTATTCAAAAGTAAAAATCGTTTAATGTCTGGGTAAATCTATAAACTTTCATGATTTGGTAACGCTATGAGTTCTACGATATCTGTTCAATACTGAATCAAGGTCCTGTACCTAAAATATTCAATTTGATTAAAGGTCCTGTACCTTTAGGGAATAATACGCCTCCTTTCGCTGTTGGAACTTAACTCAATCTATATTTCAATCATCCGTTTCTTAAATACATAAAATTTTGCTTATCCTAACATTTTAGTGTGGCGAAAATCGTAACCATTTCATTCCAACGTTTGATTTTCACGTTATTCCTCATCATAGTCAAAATAATTGCATACACATATCATTTTTCAAATTGTAAGTTTGCAAGGTTCATTCTAGACAAGAATGCATCTTGCATGGGAATTTACCTTGAGACAAAGAATTTGTTTTGACTATGATTCAGATTACATTAGAATTTATAAAGACAACAACGTGAGAACAAGAACATAAACAAATGGGATTCAAGTACTTAGCAATTATTTTAAGCGCTAGAGATTCATGATAGACTATGTTAAATCTGCATGAACAATATCCAAAGGATCCATTTCCAATGGTATCTCAATGAATATTGTAAGTTTATCTTGTTCAAGGAGGACATCCGATCTTTTATTTTTAAGGGTGCTAGCTGTGATTTTAAAATAGGTTTTCTCATCATATAATAGGATATTTTGATGAAGAGTATTCGATGCTGCATTGAGGACTTTCTCGCTAATTTTATCGATTTTTTCTTGCGTAAGAGTGATTAGTTGTGAAAAATGAATGAAATTGACAATCTCCAGAATGTGCTTTTCGGCTTCTTGGGCAGATCTGTTACAAACCAGTACACCCTATGTATACTGGTATGAACTGGGAGCTCATTTGATGTGTATCCTATATGCATCATCAAAGCTCCCGGAGAGAGAACTCGCTGTAACACCACTTACCTGCTACTCTGTCCATTTAAATTAAACCAACAAAAGACGAGGATTAACTTTAGAGAATGAATTTTATTACACTATCCATTTTTTTAAACATTTAGTTACAATTGATTTTATTAATTACATTTTCACTTATTTAATTATTTTAACCTTCTACCTATCAGCCAGCCTGAAGAAAGAATCAACTTGTCGTATTAATGGTTCGGGGTGGCCGCACGGCGTGGAACGCCAAAAGGCCGATTGAGGATCGCAGCGCAAGCCAACGCCTCACCCCTCACCATTTCGTTGTACACGGGACAGCACTTTCAATTCAAACTTAAACGCGAATACTTCGATGTTGTTAATGATAAATGGGTAGCAGCGCGCTCCCTTTTGGACTTGAAAAACCGACTCAAATGCTTTGCCGAAGAACTTTAAATACTATTGTTTCGTGAGCTTTCAACCTAAATTCTCTTTGAAGGTGCTGAGTAGCCGAATACGTGAGCTCTCATTCCACAAACGTTTTTCCTCCCCGCTTGGTCTCGCTGGTGAATATGCGAAACTGGGGAAATTGAGCGAAAGAGTGTTTTTCGCTTAAGCTTTCGAATTCAAAACAGTGCTTTCAGCTTAAGCTTTCGGCTTTCCCACGATCTCTTGAGGTGAAATAGCGAAACTGGGGACATTGAGCGAAAGAGTGTTTATGCCGGAACTTTCGGTTTTCCTTTCCGCTTACCTCACTTCGAAGCACCCCGTTCATTCACAATGTGAATATCATTGCGGGTTGAACTTTCTCGTTTACTTAACTGCTCGCTTATTTACTTGTGTATGTGTTTCTTTGGCTAATTTTCATTGGCGAAGTGCGAGTACATAGGTGTTGTTTGCTCGCTACTACTGCAGTTATGAAGTGGAAATATATCCGAGCATGTTGTATGTGTTCGCTCGCAACATTCCTCCGACAGTTGAAAATAGGATTTAATGTACTTGGAGAGTACAATAAACTGTCGCTCTACTCCGGTGATCTGGATTACTTAATGTACCCCCAATGGATTACGCTCGTTCTTGGTTTTTTCGCGAATTTTGTTGTTGGTTGATTCTCGCTACCTTCCCTTCTGCGCAATTCATTCGTACTTATATTTCGTGCTGTTACCGCCATTGCTGTTGTCCACTGTACTTCTCGCAACGTATCTTTAACCATTGTTCTGCTGCTGGTTTGAACGTTTACTACATGGTAACGTAGTTCTTTTGCTGAATTTCGTATTTTTATTGGTAGGCGTTATAACTTATAATTGACGTTAACTAAAGTTTGATTTTGTACAATTATACTCGTATATTAATGTTCTGTTTGATTCAATCGTTGATTTGATATAATCATATTTCAATACTTGGTTTGGTACCGTAAGTTAATGGTAATCAATATGTATTACATGTCAAAGTTGCATTTATAAATTACTACAATTAAAAATTATTAAGTTGAAATTTTATTTTATACAATTATGTTTCATATTTAATATTTTGTTTGGTACCTTGAGTTAATGTTAATTGATATGCGTTACATGTCAGTGTTGCATTTGTAAATTGCTACAATTAAAAACTAATAAGTTAAGATTTGATTTTATACAATTACGTATCATATTTTCCTATTTTGTTTGGTACCTTGAGTTAATGTTAATTAATATGTATTACATATCCTTGTTGCTTTCATAAACTACAACAGCTATAAATTAATAATTTGAAGTTTGAGTTCACACAATGTTTTGTTTGATTCAATCATAAGTTACTGTACTGATACTTTAGTATTTCTTTGGATACAATGAGCTAAGCTCTAGCTTGGTTCTATGTAATCGTGGATTAATATTTCCTTTGCTTCAATCATTAACCAGTATAATTATTCGCTATTGTTTTTGTTTGAAAAATTTTAAGTCAACAAATTAGTGTTTGGTTTAATTCTGTATAGTAAATAATCTGTGTTTCATTTGATACAATTATAAATTAAGATGGTAATATTTCATTTCTGCCGTAAACTACAGGATTATAAATTGTTTCGTTTTACTAATATACGAGTATAATGTTGATGAATATACTGCACATATTTTCCGGTCCTAAATCGTTTTTCCTTGAGAATAAACTATTATTATTTTTTTTTTACAATTGAAGAATACCGGAATTAAATGCCGATTTTTCTTTCTGGAAGTTAATGATTTGCTTTTATTTCAGCATTTTTCATCTCAAAATAGATTTTGATATTTAATTGTTACATATTCTGCATTTCTCTTTTATTTTATTTTCCTTTTGAAAACTGTAATTGTAATTATTAACTGTAATTGCCAAAGATAGAATTTTACATTTTGTTTGGTTAGTGGTCGATTAGTGCAGGTTTTAATAAATTATAAACAGTTAGCGTTAGTGAGGATGTAATGTGGACGGCTTTCAAAATAGTTTAAATGTGCAAAGAAATTCGTTTTTTATTCCATTCATGGTTTATTAATGTTCTATTAAATTACTTTCTTTAAAGCTTTAACAAAAGCTCTTTATGTAAGCTTCTGCTAGCATTTCATTAAATTATGTATTGTGCGAATAGGTTAGTAGGGAAGTTCCAATAGGAAATATTAAAGCTTTAGCGGTTATTTATTGGGAATGATTTAATATGTAAACGAGGAACGAATATTTCCCACGATCGTTATGTTCGGGCATTGCTTTGCTTCGGAAGAATATTTGCCGAGAGAATAGCTTTCCATTTATGTAGCTTGGGAGTCGTTGTTGTTGCATTCCCAAGACTTTAGTATAAGCTATCTTGGCTTTATAGGATGCGAGTGAGTGTGATAAATAAACTTTCCCCTTAATATGCATGGTTAATGTTGTTAATGGGAATGGGAGTCATGGATTGAAGGTTTATGTGATTGTTTTTGCTCGCCGCTTACGAGCTTTGAAGATTTGATTAGCATTGCTTCTGCAATGATGCATGAGAAAATTGAATGAAGCAATATATTGTAGCTTTCACATGCGCGAATTGGTAGGAAGTAAATTAGGTATATGATATGTATGTACTAATTCGTGGTTGGCTGGTAATTGCATTGAAGAGCATTTGTTTCTATTTATGTCGGTTTAATGCATTTCGTAGTGGGCAGGGCTTTTAATTCATCTATGCAATGCGATTGTGTAAGAGGAAGAGCTTTTAAGGTATATGCATTTAATTGTCATTTGATTGGCTTAAGTTGTCTATTACATACTTTTTTATCCGTTTGTGGTGGTAAAAAGGGAGTGTTATTAGAAATGTATTCAGCAGTATGTGTAAATAGTTGTAGATTATTTATAAATCGGAATCTACAATTTATCATGAAGGTTTTTTTAAGTTTAGAAATGTTTAATGAGTTAATGTAAATTAAATTGATCTTTTTCTGCTATTAAAATTAGAAGGAGAGTTTGTAAGCTTAAAAGAAATACTTCGATGAAAATGTCTTGCGAGAACAATCATTATAAAAGATGGTCGAAGCGACACTATCACTATATGATGGGCTTGGGAACATATTGTTTCGGCCTTCC
This sequence comes from Odontomyia ornata, assembly GCA_963969285.1. NCBI lineage: Eukaryota > Metazoa > Arthropoda > Insecta > Diptera > Stratiomyidae > Odontomyia > Odontomyia ornata. The sequence goes on along the minus strand of OZ017738.1, from coordinate 464,904,615 downwards.
TTCAGGACCCTTTATGTGTTCCGTCTAATTGTTCCCTAGTGCGTGTCTACTTTGTTTGGCATAATGCTGTCCTAGACCTTGCTGGAAGACAGTACAATGCCTTGCGAGGTCACTTCATTAGCCGTTTATAAAATTTTTTTATCTCGATCTTGAGAACACGATTGTTTAAAGAATCTTAAAGTATATATTATAGCATTCTAAGACGTACTTTGATAGCGTTGCCATATGTAAAGTAAAAGGGTGGAAGGTGGGTTTTTAATTATCTTGCGGTTTCCACAGTAGTTTTATCAGTGACTTTTTTAAGTAGTTGGCCGTTATAATGTATTTATTGTGCAAGGAAACGTAGTGGCTTGTTTAAAAGATACTTTGTTAAAAGCGTATTTGAAAACCATTTTGGATCAACAGCTCAGAGGCTATGACTGGATGGTAAATCGATGTCTGTTCTGCATATGACTAAATACTAAATGTGGCGTGTCTGCCCAAAATTGAAGTCGGGCAGCTCCGAGGCTTTTATTTGTTTCTTTGAGGACTTATAACTAAAAATAGCGTGTCCGTTGACAGCTTATGTCAACGGCCCAGGGGCTGTTGTTAAATCTAGTGGTTTTCATTCCAGTGATTGTGCAAATTAGGCATAGAAAAGTGTGCGTGCTGATAGTTTTGCCGGGGTTTTACCGACTTGACTGCCACTTTCTCCGTTTCCTTAACATTATGAAAAGGCACATCTACTGTTGGATGCAAATTTGGTGATTTGAGAGTGAATTGCAGTGGAACTTCAAAGAGATAATTGGTTTTGAGGTAAAACCGTTTGCATTGTTGTATTGTTCTAATAACTAAAATTCTGTTGGTTCAAAGTTTCATTCTTAAATTGTTTCAGTGTAACTGGAAATTGAATTAATTTCATGTTTATTTGCCTTGGGAAATTGCCGTTCTCATGTAAATTATTCTTTGTATTTGTGTAGTGTCGTTAATTTATTTAGTTTGCTCTTCCATGTTATTGCATTTCAAAATTATTGCCCAGATATCTATCTTTTCAATTTGCAGTTAAATGTTTGTTTTTGTTTGCTCTTTTAATTGTGCTTCAGGTAATTCGAATGCTCGTTCAAAACAAGAGATAAGACTTTAGTATGCATGTGGGTACGCGTTATTGCTATTATGATTGTTTAAGTGGTTGGAGTGATAAGTGGTATCATATTTCGATAACAATGGGCACGCGTTTGTTTGCTCGCTATTAAGTTTTCGTTTTGCTTATTTGTGTTTCATATTTACTTGCAATTTTTTGTGTTTTGCATGTTAGTTGACTGAAACTTTATATTTTTATAAATTTTACGTTGGGTTTGAAGAGTTAGGAGTTAGATGAATGGTCTTCACACATGTAAAATGAGACTTAAGATTTATGAATGAAGAATATAAATTGAAGATTTTCCTGATTATATTATTGGTTGTCAATGTTATATTTGACTGTTTGATTTTATGACTGATTTTATTTGATGGACAGTATGGTTAGAAATAATACTTTATTTGAACGTTGACATTATGTTTTAGTTATTAGAATGATCAATATAATTATTTGTTTCGTTTAAAGGCTGTACTGGGTAGATGACCAGTATGAGTAGCGTTAAACTGATATTATATTTTTGTTGTTTAAACAATTAACATGATTCTATATTTTTTTAAGAAGACTGGTTAAGTTTCATACTTTCTTTTTGTTATTTAAATGATTGAACTTATTATTTGATTTTTTTTCTTATGAAGATTGATCTAGTTTTATGGACTGAATAGCATTGATATGATAGTTAGGTATTGATATTATTATTTCTTTTTACTTAAGTAATTAACATTATTATTTGATTTTTTTAAGACGGTTTATCCAGTTTGATGGACAGTATGAGTAGCAATGGTGTCATACAGGAGTTAAAGGGTTTCGGATACCAGCTGGGAAAATTGATTTTCTGCCCATTTAAATTTGCTACACAATGCGCTATATTGTGGTCGCTGCAAAATCAATATTCTACCGGCTGCGCCAATTTTGTTACATAACCAGTATACCTATGTATACTGGTATGAACTGGGAGCTCATTTGATGTGTATTATATACACATCATCAAGGCTCCCGGGGAAAGATCTCGCTGTAACACCACTTACCTGCTACTTTGTCCATTTAAACTAAACCAACAAAAGACGAGGATTAACTTTAGAGAATGAATTTTATTACACTATTCATTTTTTTAAACATTTAGTTACAATTGATTTTATTAATTACATTTTCACTTATTTAATTATTTTAAACTTCTACCTATCAGCCAGCCTAAAGAAAGAATCAACTTGTCGTATTAATGGTTCGGGGTGGCCGCACGGCGTGGAACGCCAAAAGGCCGATTGAGGATCGCGGCGCAAGCCAACACCTCACCCCTCACCATTTCGTTGTACACGGGACAGCACTTTCAATTCAAACTTAAACGCGAATACTTCGATGTTGTTAATGATAAATGGGTAGCAGCGCGCTCCCTTTTGGACTTGAAAAACCGACTCGAATGCTTTGCCGAAGAACTTTAAATACTATTCTTTCGTGAGCTTTCAACCTAAATTCTCTTTGAAGGTGCTGAGTAGCCGAACACGTGAGCTCTCGTTCCACGAACGTTTTTCCTCCCCGCTTCGTCTCGCTGGGGAAATTGAGCGAAAGAGTGTTTTTCGCTTAAGCTTTCGACTTCAAAACAGTGCTTTCAGCTTAACGCTTTCGGCTTTCCCACGATCTCTTGAGGTGAAATAGCGAAACTGGGGACATTGAGCGAAAGAGTGTTTATGCCGGAACTTTCGGTTTTCCTTTCCGCTTACCTCACTTCGAAGCACCCCGTTCGTTCACGATGTGAATATCATTGCGGGTTGAACTTTCTCGTTTACTTAACTGCTCGCTTATTTTCTTGTGTATGTGTTTCTTTGGCTAATTTTCATTGGCGAAGTGCGAGTACATAGCTGTTGTTTGCTCGCTACTACTGCAGTTATGAAGCGGAAATATATCCAAGCATCTTGTATGTGTTCGCTCGCAACATAACAATCTAAAACCCTTCAACTCCTGTATGACACCATTGCTACTTATACTGTCCATCAAACTGGATAAACCTTCTTAAAAAAATCAAATAATAATGTTAATTATTTAAGTAAAAAGAAATAATAATATCAATACCTAACTGTCATATCAATGCTATTCAGTCCATAAAACTAGATCAATTTTCATAAGAAAAAAAAATCAAATAATTAGTTCAATCATTTAAATAATAAAAAGAAAGTATGAAACTTAACCAGTCTTCTTAAAAAAATATAGAATCATGTTAATCGTTTAAACAACAAAAATATAATATTAGTTTAACGCTACTTATACTGGTCATCTACCCAGAGCAGCCTTTAAACGAAACAAATAATTATATTGATCATTCTAATAACTAAAACATAATGTCAACGTTCAAATAAAGTATTATTTCTACCCATACTGTCCATCAAATAAAATCAGTCATAAAATCAAACAGTCAAATATAACATTAACAACCAATAATATAATCAGGAAAATCTTCAATTTATATTCTTCATTCATAAATCTTAAGTCTCATTTTACATGTGTGAAGACCATTCATCTAACTCCTAACTCTTCAAACCCAACGTAAAATTTATAAAGATATAAAGTTTCAATCAACTAACAGAATACAAAACATTACAAGTAAATATTAAACACAAATAAGCAAACCGAATACTTAATAGCGAGCAAACAAACACGTGACCATTGTTATCGAAATATGATACCACTTATCACTCCAACCACTTAAACAATCATAATAGCAATAACGCGTACCTAACATACATGCATATTAAAGTCTTATCTTTTGAATGAAATGAGCATTCGAATTCCCTAAGATGCTATTAAAAGAACAAAGAAAAACAAACATTTAAGTACAAATTGAATAAATAGACACCTGGGCAATAATTTTGAAATGCAATAACACCGAAGAGCAAATGAATTAAATTAACAGCGCTAAACAAATATAAAAAATAATTTACATAAGAACGGCAATTTCCCAACGCAAATAAACATCAAAATAATTTAATTTCAAGTTATACTGAGACAATTTGAGTATGGGAAATTTGAAACAACAGTTTCAAATTTCCCATACTCAAATTAAGGGGTAAATTGTTTTCTCGAGTAGATCATTCTGGAAATTAATTTGAGTTGTGTTTTTTTGCGATTCGCGACGGAATTCGTTACATGCTTCCAGAAGTATTTTATCGTTGTGACGAGGAGTTTCTTCATTTTGTTCAATTTTATGGAAGTTCTCCTTAATAATTTGACGCTTTTCATTGTCAACTGTGCCTTCGATCCATTTCCTGAAGGCTTTAACGACATTTAATAAGCCACGTTAACCGGGTATGGAAAAATAGGGTGGAAATCTCTTTATTGAGATGATTAATAGTTTGCCTAGCATTCTTTGTGTGGACGTAGGCATATTAATCTTCGAAGTGCTTTAGCATTTCCTCGAGACTCCCAGTGATATTCTGCAAGTTATTCAGGTATAAAGGATGCCCAATTATGACTTTGTTGAATGCAATTTGAGCTTGTCCTGTTGTCATCAATATGTATCCGTTCTGTTGAGTTAGTAGTTGGGTCGTGATTGACTGGGTTTTTGTTCAGCAGACTACTACTTGCATCGTGAGCAAAATGCCTGAAAGGTGAATCTATTGAGTAGATTTTGCTTTTTTGAAACGAGGTTGGAATTTGGTTGCGGTATGGTTTTTAAACCAATGAGTATCATTTTCTTCAGTGTATCTTGATACTGATTGGGTCTCTCGATAATTTTCTCCTTATATTGCTGGAGTTTGTTGTGAATATCTTCATAGGACAGTTTTGTCTCTCCAAAGAATATTTATGATGGGGTTTTGCTATGGGCTGTATGAGTTGAAGTATTATAAAAAATGTACACATCCTTCTACGGGATTAAAGGTGTTCCTCGCCAGTCATTTCCTGAATCTTTGACTTGCATCTCTTCTGCAATCACCATCTGAAATAGAAAAGAAAAACGCACAAAGGATCGTTGTTTATGTAAACTCAATGGAGCTACTTATGTGACCGCAGCAAGAATCACGGATCCCGGTCACTTTTTTACTTAAAGTTTATTTATTCAAAACTTTGTTATCGCACTTGCATAAATAATAACAATTATGATATTTAAAGTGAAATGTCAAAGTAAATATCACTAAGAGATTACAATTCAGAATAGCAGATGAAAGCACCAGAATATCAAACGACGCAGATATTCGACTTCCACGGATCAACCTTCCGAGGATTAGTGGAAATTACAGCGAGCGGACGTCGTTCAAAGACTTATTCACATCTCTGATTCACAGGAAAGCGAGTTTATCTATGGTGGAAAAGTTTCATTACTTGAAGTGCAGTCTGTCAGGTGAGGCTGAACAATTACTTAAACATTATTTCATCACTGAAGCAAATCACGAGTCAGCATGGAAACTGCTTGTGGAACGCTATGACGACAAACATGTGTTGCTATGCGCAGAGCTACAGAAATTATTAACGATTGGTAACGCCAATGAATCTGCATCCTTGATAAAAAAGTTGTTGGATAAAACTCTCGGTTGTACTCAAGCAATAGAAAATCTAGAGGTTGAGGACAAATGGGAAGCAATTTCGGTACACTTAACAGCGCAGCAACTACCATCTGACACAGGCCATATTTGGGAGCAGCAACAAGCAGTAGAGTCTGAAACAGCGTGATTTCGGAAGCTTAAGAATTTTTTGCGATCTCGCTTCAGAACTCTAGAAGCTGCTGGGGTGGACACGCAAAGGGCCAGCAGAGCTTCACATAGTGTGTTGACGACGAAGGGAAACAAGGAATTACGTGCGTTTTGTGCAAGGGCCTCATCATTTGAGACGATGTACTGGGTTCCTACAATCTGAATACTCTGAAAAATTTGATGTTGTGAAGAAAACGGTTTGTGTCTTAATTGTCGGAGTAAAGGACATTTAGTTGGAACGTGTCCTAGTACGTCAAGATGCTTCCAGTGCAAAAGTACATCACACACTCCTTCACGAACCCGCCGAATTAAATAATGGGAAGGTTCATCAATCATTACTTATGTCTAAACATAGGGAGCAATCATCGGGTCCGGTGTTACATAATAACCAGTCTTCATCAACAGTATTCAATCTGCATTCTGCGCCGGCATTCTTGCACTCTGGACAAATGTCCACTCTTTTCGATTATGGATCATCGAGCTCATCGTCAACAGCTGTTAAAGCCAGCTCAGCTACCAGTAACACTAAACAATCGGTATTGCTAGTGACAGTTTTAATAAAGGTTGAAGCTTTGAGCGATCGTGTGACTCTACGTCCCTTGCTGGATCAAGGGTCACAAACATAAATTATCACTGAGCGCACAGCCCAAAGATTGGGACTTAAAAGAAAGTCCACGAATATTACTATAGCCGGAATTGGAAAAACGAAGGGTATCTCATCTAACGGAAACTTGAAAATTAGACTACATACTAGAACAAACGAATGTTTGACAATAGACGCTCTATACTGAATAAGTTAATCAACTTTGTTCCAGCACAGACAATTTCCACACCACTGCGAGAGTACATTGGAAATTTAGATTTGGCTGATCCTCACTTTGATCAGCCAAACAAAATTGATCTTCTATTGGGGGCAGATGTTTATGCTCAAATTATACTCGGAGGAGTTCGAAAATTGAAACTAGGTTCAGTTTTGCAGTGCACCAAACTAGGCTGGATAATATCATAGAAAGTTGATAGTGATGATGCGCAAACAATTCACGCTTTCAAAATAGAAACAAATGGAAACGTGGAAATCAGCGAACAGCTAAAATGATTCTGGGAGATAGAAGAAGTTGGGGTTGGCAATGATATGACACAAGAGGAGGAAGCCTGCGAGCAGCATTATAAAGCAAATGTGCAAAGAGAACTGAACGGGCGGTACCAAGTTCGATTACCTTTCAAAGGTCCAGATAGCCAGCATTCACTAGGCTGTTCCAGGGCAAATGCAATGGCAAGCTTATTGCATCTAGAAAGACGCTTTGCGGGAAATAGAAAATTTGACAGTAATTTAAGAATACATAGATTTGAACCATATGAAGGAAGTTCCTTATTCTGAGGAAGTGACGCATGACCAAGGAAAAAGGATCAGTAGAGCCAATTTTTTGCTACATCATGCTGTATTCAAAGATAGTACGTCAACAAAGTTCCGAGTGGTATTTGACGCCTCACGGAAGAGAAGTTCTGGTTTGTCCCTCAACGACGCATTATTAACTGGACCGGCCATCCAGAATAACATGCCATCAATTATCATTAATTGGAGACTAAAGCGGTTGGCAATGATCGCTGATATCTCAAAAATGTACTGGCAGGTGAATATGCATCCTGAAGATGCAAATTACCAGAAAATCGTTTGGCCCCACAACCATATGAACCCATTAAAGATTATTGTCTTAGCACTGTCACTTTTGGACCAACTTCTGCCCCGTTTCTTGCAATCCGCACATTATATCAAATGCCAATGGACGAAATGGAAAGGTATCCTGTCGCAAGTATATTAAGTCGGTATTAAAGGAATTTAATGTAGATGATTTGTTGTCAGGGGGATACAACCTATAAGAAAGTGTGAATAAAAGAGATGAGTTGATCAAACTTTTGAAATCTGGGGGCTTTCAACTAAGGAAATGGATTGCAAACGACAAGTGAATACTACAAGATCTCTCTGCTGGAGACATTGAAATGAAAGATTTAATAGATTTCAGATTGAATAATGGATATAAGTCACTAGAAGTTATGTTGTTCCCTCTGAAGGATTATTTTACATATTGACTGAAAAAAAGGGAACAATCATACGAAACGCTCAATCCTTTCTGAAATAGTTCGTCTGTACGACCCACTGGGATAGATAGCACCTGTGATGATAACAGCAAAAATCCCACTGCAAAGCCTATGGTTATCTGGACAAGATTGGGATCAACCAATACTAAATGCAACAAATGCAGAATGGGTCAACCTGTTGCAACAATTTCATAATATTGAAGACATCAAAATCCCAAGATGGGTAACATACCAACAAGATTCAGCAGTATCACTCCACGGTTTCTATGATGCGTCTCAACGGGTGTATGCAGGAGCATTTATATAGTGGTGCAATCAGGGCCATCGATCAACAGTCATCTGTTAATAACCAAGACCAAAGTGGCACCAGTGAAACCAAATAGCGTTCCCCATCAAGAATTATGCGGTGCAGTCTTGCTGTCATAAATACTGAAAGAAATCACAAGGTCAATCGAATTCGAGAAAATACCTACCTGGTTGTGGACCGCTTCCGAAGTTGTTCTAGCATGGTTGTAAGGGCATCCGACTCGGTGGACGGTCTTCGTGAGTAATAGAACAGCCCATATCTTACAAAATACTGGCAATATTCCGTGGCGTGATCTCTCGTCCAAATGCAATCCAGCCGACATAGTATCGAGGGGAGTCAAACCCAGGGACTTAATCAAAAATCAACCTTGGTGGAATGGACCAAGTTGGTTAGTTGAAAGTAGTGATCGATGGCCTAAAATTAAAGAGACCCAATCAATTGATATCGAGAAGCGGAAACATATAATGGTTAATTTCAGTTGGCAAGCAGACAATTTTTTGAACGGCCTGGTGGAAAGGTATTCAACATTCATGAAATTAAAAAGGGTAGCGGCATATTGCTTCCGTTTCATCAAATCAAAAGCGAACCAATCAGGTGGTCGTTAATACTTGACCAGCGATGAGTTAAGGCAGTCTCTAAAATTCTAGGTCTATGTGGCTATATTTATCTGTATGGCAGTGAAAGGCATCCATATTGAGGTCATCAGCGATCTGTCTACGCCCGCTTTCCTTGCAGCTTTACGGGGGTTCATGGGCAGACCCGGCTACAAGGAACATATGTTTTCTGACTGCGGCATTAATTTCGTTGTTGCAGATGTCGGAAATCATTGTGGAAGCAGCTGAAGCTCTGGCTCAGGATGGAATAACGTGGCATTTCAGTCCTCCAGCTTCACCCCATTTTGGAGGGCTTTGGGAAGCTGGTGTTTAGTCCATAAAATCACATTTACGTCGAGTGGTAGGTAATGCATCGTTAACCTACGAAAAATTGACCACTGTACTCATTCAAATAGAAGCTTGCCTTAATTCCCGGCCATTGTGCCCCCTTCGTGATGACCCGATGGACACCGCAGCACTAACTCCTGCTCATTTTTGAAACGGCGACACGATGAAAGCTCCTCCGGAGATTACGTTGGAGGCAGTCAATATTTATCTCCTCGCCAGATGGCAACTACCACAGAAAATCACCCAAGCTTTTTGAAAATGGTGGCGAATGGATTATTTAAGCCGTTCAACGCCGAACAAAGTGGATCAAAAATGAAACTAACGCCAAAGTAGGCGACTTATGCTTGTCGATGGCTTCTAGCTAGGATCGTTCAAGTTCACCCAGGACATGATGCGGTAATACGAGTCGTAACGGTGATCTCAAACGGCAAATTTTACAAAAGAGCAATCACGAAAATTGCACTTTTGTCAGTTCCAACCAGTGCAAAGTAGCGCATGGGGTATTATATCGCCAACTTTATTTGTCCTACTTCATTTGTTACAACTCTATCCACCTGACCTGTATGCCTTTCCCAATTACCTAATACGAATGTACCCTAGAATATAGAATTCGCTGATTCAAAGATAGATCCCTTATTTCCTTTGTTTCTACCGGACCTTGACGACAGAAAATATATACACTAGTTTTTAACAAATGTCGAATTTTGAAAAAAGTTGTTCTTGGACGCCCAGCATCAGGTGGGATAACTTCAACCCGCCCATATCACGCAACAAACTGCCAGGAACGATGAAAACTACTAAAGGCTGACATGGATACGACAAAGAAACTCTTCACATGGTGAATGGAGGCGAGACGATAAGAAAACGACACAGAAAGTATACCAAGTAAAAGCTTAATAACTTATCATTATACTTAGAGGACGATTCTCTGGTACAATTGTTCTGAGTTGTTCTCACCCCTCAGCCGGGGAGGTTTGTTCCTTGCCAGTCATTTACAGAATCTTTGACTTGCATCTCTTGCCATCACCAACTGAAATAGAAAAGAAAAACGCACAAAGGATTGTTGTTTAAGTAAACTCAATGGACCTACTTATGTGACCGCAGCAGGAATCACGAATCCCGGCCACTTTTTCACTTAAAGTTTATTTATTCAAAATTTTCTTATCGCACTTGTATAAATAATAACAATTATGACATTTAAAGTAAACTGTCAAAGTAAATGTCATTAAGATATTGCAATTCAGAATAGTAAATTTAAAAGCATCAGAATATCTTAACATTCACAATGACAACTACGGTAAATAGCTAGATAGATACAACTCAATTTGTTAAAGGAAAAGTACCGAAATTCTTTGTTCGAATTGCTTCTTTGTTTGAAAATCTCGGTACTTTTTTGCAATTTAAAAATAAGTCAGTCACATTTTGGAATTTGTATAGGGAAGAACGATCGCTCTCAAAATTAAGTCGTTACGAGTGAATTTGAATTGTTTCGCTAAGTAAATTGTTACGCGTATATTATTTTAACGTCCCCTTTTAAAGTAAAGTTTTGTCTAAAGTTTTAAAAGTGTTTTCTTGTTTTGTCGAGTTTTTCCGTAATAGAATAGAGTTTTCAGTGCAACAAAGGGCGTAAAGTGTTTTATCTTCTTTCTGCTTCCGCAATAAGAATGTGCGCATTTGTTCATTAATTGTACAATGAGCGATTTCAATGTCAGCATTACTAGTTTTGTGATGGAGTGACGTGAAATGGTATTCTATATTTTACATCTCGAGCCATTCTTTTATTTTTTCGGCTTTTATGGCGGACTCGTTATCGGCAACGAGAAGTTTAGGTTTGCCAATTTTATTAAAAATTCGGCAAAGTGCATTTAAAATGATGTCCCATTGTCGGTTTTTGAGAGGTGTGATCGCAAGAAATTTATCTAAACAAGTAATGTATGGAGAATAGTTATCACGAACCCAAATATCTACGTGAAAGATTTCCCTCAGTCTTCTTGGCGTTGGTGTGAATTTTTCTTTAGAGGGGTTATGATTATACTTGCTTTGGTTACAAGTCTCTCATTGGTTGATATAGTAAGTGAGAATGTCTTTGAGATGCAGGGAATAGAATTTGTTGCGAAGATTCTCATAAACCTTGTTAATGCCGAGATAGTTTGTTCTCCGATGTAGTTTAGCAATTTCCTCTTGAATTTCGGGCAGATTGGTATCTTTTAATAGTTTATTGGCTGCGACAAATGTGATTCCCGGATGCGTTTTCTTCCATTCATTGCATCGTACCTGCAAGGTTATCAAAACATCTTTGTTTGCTGGTTTTATTCCTATTGTACCTGTATCTGGAGTCTGAATCTGGAGAATGTAAACAGCTTTCTTGTTCGTGATTTGTGCGAATAAGAAAATTTTGCGTTTCTTCTTCCCAATGCGAACAAGCACAACCGGTTTTATTTTGCCGATATTGATTACTATCTGATAGTTGAAGCAATTTAGAGGCTTTTCAGATATTGCTATTGTCTTTAGCGGCTGTATGTTGTGCCGCTAAGGAAAACATGTTCTCGTGGACTTTAATGTCAACCCTTGATAATGCGCCAGGTACCAAGTTGTCTTTTCCTTTCACGTGTTTAATGGAGAAGTCATACTCCATTAATTTAAGCTTCCATTGTTGAAGTCATGTAAGGTTTTCCGGGTATGTAAGCGGTTTGTGGTCGGTGTGTAAAATAAATTTGCGACCATATATGTAGGGTCTGAAATATTTGAGTGCGGAGACTATCGCAAGTAACTACTTTTCAATAAAAGAAAATTTAGTTTCGCCATTATTTAATGATTGAGAAGCAAAGAAAATGGGTTTATTGTTTTGTGACAAAACAGCGGCTATGGCAAAATTTGAAGCGTCTGTGGTCACTGTAAAAGTTTGCTCGAAATTTGAATGAGAACTATTGGATGATTCGAGATGTAAAATTTAAATTTTGCAAAAGCCTCGATATATTCAGCATCGTTGCAATCGATTTTCGAGCCTTTCCGTAGACATTTAGTCGTCTTCTTTGTAGGACTAGAGCCCCTCTCGGGCCTTCGCTTAGAGATAGTTAGAGTATCTCATTTTCATGACCGTATTGATTTTTTCGGAAGTTGGCTGGTTGGTACCATGCTCCCGTGTGCCTGCTCAGCTATGATATGATCTGATTAAATCAGTACATATCACCACTGAGTGAACACTCGTAAATTTAGTAATAGGATGTGCAATTTTTGAAAAATTTATTATAAATTTCCTATAGAACCCAGTTAATACTAGAAAGGCTTTTATTTGTTTTGGAGTCTTTGAAAGTGTAAATTTTTCAATTGTTTCCAATTTTTTTGGGCTTGGCTTAATTCCTTCGCTTGTTATTATATGACCAAGAAATTCAATTCAATCTTCAAGTTCGCTTTTCTTAGTGTTTGTAGCACTTTTCTTAGAGATTGCTCATGTTCCAGAAGAGTTGAACTTTAAACTAATAAAGGGTTAGCCATTTACGGCTTGGAAAAGTAAAGCTAAAGAAAACAAATAAAATATTCAGTTGGAAACAAATTTTTTTTTTTAATATAAAGATTGAATCTTTCCATTATACGTGAAATACAACATCATTCAAATACCCTCCACGGGACCGCTTACAGGCCTCAATCCTTTTGAGGTAATTTTCAATGACTTTTCGGCACATTTCCGGCAATATCTCGGCCATAACTTCACGAATATTGATCTAGATTTTGAGAATAGTTCGCGTAAGCACGATCTTTTGCATGGCCCCATAAAAAGAAATCCAAAGATGTTAGGTCGCAGGATCTTACGGGCCAATTGACATCCTGGGAATTTCTCTTGCAAAAGTGCTCGATTAGCCTGTGTTTTGTGGCTTGTGGCTCCGTCTTGTTGGAACCACATGTTCTCCAGATCATAATCTTCGATTTCTCTCCAAAAATAATCGTTTAACAACCATCCATAGCGGTCAGAATTGACTGTAATAGCTCTTCCTTGGTCGTTTTCAAAAAAATATGGGCCAATAACACCACCAGACCCTAAAGCTCACCAAACGGTCACTTTTCCCGGATGCAAAGGCCTTTCTGCGATCACTTGAGGACTTTGAGAGCCCCATATGTGGCAATTCTGTTTATTTACGTAACCACTGAGCGAAAAATCAGCCTCATCCCTAAAGAAAATTTTGTTCGAAAAATCGTTATCAATGGCTTTTTGTTCAATCACCCAATTCGCATACATTCTGCGTTGTCTATGATCTTGAGGCTCAAGTTCTTGAGTGAGTTCGATTTTGTATGGGTGGAGATGCAAATTCAAATGCAAAATCTGCCACAATGAGCCGTAAGACAAGCCTAAATGTTGAGCACGTCGAGGAATCGACAAATTCGGGTACTCCTCCACACTTTGGGCAACGACAGCGATATTTTCAGCAAAACGAATGTTGCGATGATGCACATGCCTTGCAATATCAAAAATCGATCAAGTCTCTTCAAATTTTCTCAAAGTGTCCGAAATCGTTTGCTGTGTAGGTCGATTATGTCGACCGCAATCGGCTCGTAAAGCCCTAAATGTTGATATAGCAGAATCACCATTTTTATAATAAAATTTAATCATTTTATCGCGTTCGTTGACTGTTAAACGATCCATATTTCTAAATGGCAAACCAACTAAAAAAACCCGCTTTGGATGTCATTTAATTCTGACAGATGTCAAATGGCAGGGTTATAATTTCCTAGCACGAAATGGATAACCCTGTATATCGTCCATATAAACTATGCATATTTTTCCAATATGCTCATGGAGGATAGATTAAATCAGCCGTTGAAAAGTAGCAGGAGCATGTTTTAACCCAAATGGCATACAAGTGAGCTCGAAATGGTCGTCGTTCGTTGAAAACGCTGTTTTGTGTCAATCCACGGGCCGTATTTCTATTTGATGAAAGCCTTTGGCGAGGTCGATAGAAGTAAAATGAATAGCATGGCCAAGCTGACCTGAAATATCGTCAATCTGTGGTATACGATATTTATCTTCCACAGTCATGTTATTAATTTTGCGAAAGTCAATTACGAGTCGATGCTCCCCATTATTTTTCGGGATCACCCAGATGGGTGAGTTGTATGACGATTTCGATGGCTGTCTAATGCCTTGGGCTAAATCCTCGGTAATTTGCGTTTTCACAAAGGCATAAGGGTAACGGTAGTTTCGTTGATATATAGGATTTTCATGTAAGAGCTTGAGTGCATGTGTAATTTAATGAGTGAAACTGAGTTTTTCTGTCACTTTGCATTCGAGATCATGATAATATATATATCTTTAATTGTAACTTAATGTATTTATCTTAGATTGCAAAGATAGAGAGTGCGGAGAACTCAAAATGTTATCAGCGTTGTTGTATGTTTTCGTGAAGGCAAATCACTGGTGGTGGCGACGTAACTCATATATAAACTTAAATTAATTAAATCGAAACTCATAAATGGAATATCTTAAGTAATCTAAATTAATGAAAAACACATTTCTATTTTTCACTAACATATTGTTTTCGTTTTAAAAATTGCAGTTGGGCGGAAGACATTGGAATCGAGTATTTAGATGTAAAGAAAATCTTTGCTGAAAGTATTCGTAAGGCCTGTGACGGGAAAATGGTAGTCCTTGAAAAAATGCTTAATCTTTTTACTGATGAAAATAAACGAATCGCTATTGAAGAGGAATTTCGTGCTGATATGCGCAAGGAAGACTATGAAATAATTAAAAAAAACTACAAAGCCGACTGTCGAAAAAGCTACGAGAAGCTTCCTGATCAAAGGATCATGTTAATTGTAGTCTCTGAGCATGAGTCGACGCAAAATATAAGACCTATAGAAATCGAACGCACCTTGCACACAGGAAAATGGAACCATTGCGGTCTTGATGGTGTAACCAAGCGCATGATTAAAATCTACATGTCACAATCAGCAGTAAACAAACAAACTCTTGTTGACTTTTGCAATATAATCTATCATTCTTATCCTCTTGACATGTCAGAGGATATTCGAAAAACATGTCTACGTTTAAAATATGATAAATATAAAGAATCTGAGGTTAAATATGTCTACCGCCCTATATCAATGGCAACCCAGTTTTTCAATTTAGTTGATAAAGTAATTCACTTGCGTCTTCTGGACTGGATTTGGCAGAATAAATCCTTGCCGGACAACTCTTTTTCTTATCAAAAGCGAAAATCAGCTCCATTTTGCCGCAACAAGTTGCTGTTGAAAATTGCTGAGCTTATCAAATCGAAAATGTATTGGTATGTGACTAGTGTGGACTTTAAACAAGCATATGAAAATGTAGACCCTTTGAAACTGTGCCAACTTATGATTTTGAAAGGTGAGAATCGGTGTTGAGGTAAAAGAACACAACTGAAATGATTGGTTTTTTTTTTTTCAGGGATTCCATTGAAAATTGTCAGTTGGGTATGGTTTGCTTTACGTGAAAGAAAATTAACACTTGCTGGAGGCGAGGAGGAGTTTTCCAGAAGTAAAGGAGTACCACAGGTATATTTTGCATAAGTAGGTAGAGAATGCCGGTTCTAATCCAATTTTTCCATACAAACTTCAAATGTTGTCGAATGTGGGTTTCTTTGGTGTACGGGTGCTTGTGTTTGGGTGGTATGAGTGGGAGCCTGAGATAAGAAGGAATGAATCCAGGATAGGCGTGGATGGCATGGGTGGTTGCCGGAGGGGGAGGAGTAGGTGTATTGGCTATATAGGTGAGATTCCAGGAATAAAATGTAGGAGGGGATTGGCCCCCAGTCTCCCACACAAAGTAAAGAGTTGATCATAGTCTAGGATAGCCCAATATTTTTCAATCAATAGATTAGAGCTCTAGATTTCTCAGCGTGTGTTTATATAGAGTTAATGTATATGTTTAAATTTAATAAGAGCTAGTCATTGATGCTTCTAGTGGTAGGTAATGATACTATCCCTGGTTTTTATTCATCTTTGGTGGAAGTGTTTCTCAGGCTGTATACGCTTCTAGCGTTAGATAGTTTTATATCCATGGTCATTTTATTGTATAGTAGATTCATGTCTAGGATTGATAGCTAAAAGTATTGGGGTCGCTGATCCATTAGGGAAGCTTTATGAATAGGTGGCGTTCCAGGCGGTTGGTTGGCTGTTTATAGGGCTTGGGAACCTCTGAAAAGCTTCCTGGTCGACCGATTTGCTTGATTGTGTTAGTTGTGCTGGACGTTTTTTAAGGTGCTGGGTGGTGACGGCGGGTGCTTGTATAGATGGGTAACTGCGTTATTGACGGGTGATGGGTGAAGGGCTCGTCCGTCAGCGGGTGTTCTAAGGCATAGGAATTTGATTCATGGGTGCTCTGTTAAGTTACTTTTCAAATGAATGATCTTGTAGTGCATGAGTGCTCTGTTAAGTTATTTTTCAAATGAATGATCTTGTAGTGCATGAGATGGTGATAATTTTGCTCATACATCGTATCGTTTGTATATGATTTTTCCCTTTTGATAAACGCATGGTAAAGATGCACTATTTTTTAGATCAATATATTGATATGTATGTTTTGGGTACCTATTCTAAATTTGAGATTATTTATGGATGTTGTCTAGGAAAGATTTTACGATTTATGGCTTCTGGATGCTACTTTTTTATGGAGTTAATGTATGTACATATGATCGTCGCAGTGATCCTAATAAGTTGGAATATTTACGCATTTTCATTGATAATTTTTTTGGTACGTACTGAAAGGATGAATAATATAGAAAAAATTGGTAGGTGGTAGATCATTGATACTAGGGGTTTGTTGGTATTATGTAATTGTTCTTTAATTATGCCCATAATGTATGAAAAAATATTTTTTTGTTTTGAATTATTTTTCCCCAACTTCAACGTTTAAGGTACAGGTTTCTCCAATAAGTGGTGTTATCTTGATATTAAAAGAAAAATGCCATTTCTTGATACAAATCATCGAGAGTTTATTTTATTCTAAAGAATAGGGTAAGCCTTTGATACTGGAAAATAAAATTAGTTAAATTACCACCACGACCACGCTTACAGGACCATATCCTTTTTATGAAATTTTCCATAACCAAATCGCAAAGTGGCTGCCCTATGTCCTCGGTAGCCTCACAAATTCCATCCTTGAGGTCTTGAATCGACGGTGGGCTGTTGGGGTAGACCTTTTCTTTCACGTGGCCCCAAAGGAAGAAGTCGCAAGTTGTTAAATCACAAGATTTTGGTGGCCAATTGTGATCACCTCTTCGAGAGATGACACGGTCCGGAAACTTATCCCGTAAAAGATCAATGTTTTCGTTACTTGAGTGGCACGTAGCTCCGTCTTGTTGAAGGTAAACATTGTCCAGATCAATACCATCCAATTTTGGTAGTAAAGAATCATAAATCATGTCTCGAGAGTGCAATACATTCACCGTAACGGTTGCTTCAGCCTCATTTTTGAAAAAGTAAGGTCCAATGACTCCGCTAGATCATAAACCGCACCAACTAGTCTCGCGTTGAGGTTAGAGGGGCTTTTCAACAATAACTCTTGGCTTTTCCGAGCCCAGACGCTTGCTTGTTGATGAAGCCACCGAGGTGAAAATGGGCTTCATCTGCTTCTTCTCCTTAGCACTACAGCCCCTCACGGGCCTTCGCTTCCTGAAAACAGCACCTCCAACTGTCACGGTCCATTGACCGCATCCTCCAATTCCGAAAACCGAGCAGCGATGACTTTCTTTAGCAACCGAGTCAGACCAGTGTTTCCTCGGTTTCCCCACTGGTCCCCGGCCTTCAGTTCTCCCAACGAATACCTTTTTGGGTATCCCTTGTTCGTCCATACGGTTCATGTGGCCAGCCCATTGTAGCTTCCGCAGTCTTATAATCGTTGAGACCTCCTGTTCCGGATATGAACACCTTTCGAATTGAGAGAACAAAAACTATTATTTTATTTCACTTTATCATTTTCTAGTTTAAATTCAATTACAAACTTATTGACGTTACTTTAAATTTATCTTCAAATTTACGTTTCGACCGTTCACATAGTTCAGAAAACTTATGAGCTAATATGTACAGATTTTTCGCTGTACCGCAATTTTCAAAAACAAAGGAATTCGATACTTTCTAATTCGCTATCAGTGAATTTCAAACTGAAAATATCGTAACTTTAAATTCACAATATATCATTTCTGATAAAATCATCACGGTGATCTTCAGTAATTGTTGACAATCAGATGTCATAAACGTCTGTCAACATTTATTGGAGCCCAATGTAAACAAGGAACGTCAAATTCAGATAAGTTTTCTAATTTAAATATAAAAGAAAAACAATTCTTTGTGTTTTTTTTGTTTCAGGTTTTAGTGCTGGATTTGAAGACGACTTTAAACATACTCCCCCAAATTAGGAGTTTATTGAAAACTCTCAGCAGCGTTTACTCTTAACTGCAGTTTCTGTAAATGTGATTATTAGTTTGACAGTTTTATTATTTGATATACCTTTGATGTCAATCAGGCTCGGATGTTTGGTTTCAGCGTTCTTTTAAGTTTTGATCCGTGGTTTGATGCATTGGCGTGGTGAAGTTATCCCACCTTATGCTGGGCGTCCACCTTCACCGTCATCGCGCTTTAGTTTGCGGTTATGTTTGTAGTGGTTACGGCAAGTCAGTTCTGAAAAAGTGGGAAATCGATGGAAAAGGCGAGGAAGTGATAAATTATAATGTTTGACTATGATGTATATGGTGATGGTCTTTCTTTGAATAGGTAATAGTGCTATTTTTGTGATGGATCGTGTGTATGTTTTGCCATTTACCCAAACCGTAACAACACGTACTATTGCATCGGGACCCGGATATACTTGCGTGATCCGAGCTAGAGGCCATCGGTAGGATGGCAGGTTCTCATCCTTTAAGATGCATAAATCATCAACTTTCACGTTGGTTTCTTTAATTAACCATTTTGGCCGACGTTGGAGACGATTCAAGTATTCTTTCTGCCATCGCTTCCAAAAATCTTTGGTAAGTTTTTGAGTCAGTTGCCATCTGTTTAAGTAATTGATATTGGCCATTTCGCATTCCTTTTCAGGTGGTACTCCCATAATATCACCGATGAGAAAATGGGCTGGAGTCAATGCAGTAATATCGCTAGGGTTGTCACTTAAAGGGCATAAAGGACGAGAGTTAAGATATGCTTCTTTCTTAACTAACACTGTAGAAAGCTCTTCATATGTTAAAGTTACGTTGCCTACTATTCGACGTAAGTGCAATTTAATTGAACGCACTCCGGCTTCGCAGAGCCCACCAAAATGAGGGGAAGCTGGTGGATTGAAATGCCATTTTATTCCATCATTTGCTAAGGTCTCAGCTGCATCAGCATTTATTTTCATCATGATTATTAGTTCAGTAGCTGCTCCAACAAAATTTGCCTCACAATCGGAATAAATGTGTTTTCAAACTCCTCTTCTCGCCATGTTTCTGTGCAGCGTTGCTAGAAATGTTGTTGTGGAAAGATCACTTACGACTTTTATATGTATAGCCTTCACAGCCAGGCATGTAAATATTGCCACATAGCACTTTGATATTTTGCAGCCTCTTCCACGGCGATCTTTGAGATTGAATGGGCCACAGAAATCGATACCTGTGTGTGTCAAAGGGCGTGATACAGTTACTCGAGCTTCTGGCAGATTTCCCATTAGTTAAGTCAAACCCTTTGCATTAGCACGAAAACAGCGGGCACATCGGTGTATGAATTTTTTAATTTGTTTTCATCCGTTTATTAGCCAGAATTTTCTCCCCAAACTATTTAGCATTAACTACGTTTGTCCATGCATTGTTGATTGGTGCATCTGATTTAGAATTAGTTCAGTAAATTTTCCACTCTGATGTAAGATCAGTGGATGTTTTTCATCGAATGAGAGTTGAGCGTGTTGTAAGCGACCTCCAACCCTCATTATGCCCCTTTTATCTATGAATGGATTCAGATTAGCTAATTGGCCTTCATTTCTGACTGGTTTCAATTTTTGAAGACTTAGTAGCTCTGCTGAGCATTCCGTTTGTTGAGCATGTCCATAAACCATATAACTCCCAACAATTTGTAACTTTGATCCATATCGAAGTCAATTGCTTCCTTCATTTTGATATCCTTTGTTGGGACTCCTTGCAAAATTTGTTTGTTATTTGCTATCCATTTTCGTAATTGAAAACCACCAGAGCTCAGTAGTTCAGTCAATTGATTTCTTTTGGTGATGCATTCGTGTAGGCTGTGTCCTCCGGATAGCAAATCATCCATATAAAATTCGTTAAGTATCGATTCGCTAGCAACAGGAAATTTTTTTTCCCGTCCATCGCCAATTGGTTTAGCGTGCGTACTGCAAGAAACGGGGCAGAAGTGGTTCTAAAAGTCACTGTTGTTTGATTGGTTCATGTAGTTGAGACCTCCAGACAATCTTTCAAAAATTCGCACTTGAGGATGCATGTTCACCTGTCTATACATCTTTGTGATGTCAGCCATCATTGCAAATTGCTTCAACCTGCATCGGATGATGATTGACGTCATGCTCTTTTGAATGGATGGTCCAGTCGACATAATATCGTTGAGTGACACCCCAGAACTCATTTTCCTCGATGCGTCAAACACTACGCGTAATTTGGATCAGGTACTTCCTTTATGAACAGCGTGATGTGGGAGAAAATTGGCTGTGGTGATTTTCCTTCCAGCTTCGAGAACTGATTCTTCACAATAAGGAACTTCCTTCATGTGGCCTAAGTTGATGTATTCCTGGATAACGGTTGAGTATTCTGCATAAAGTTCTTTTTTACGGTAAAACGTTTTTCTAATTTCAACAGACTTGTAACTGCACTTGTTCTAGAGGTTCCTAACTGATGCTAGCAATCCATATTTTTGAAAGGTAATCGGACCTGATAGCGTCCGTTTGATCCCTTTGTACGTGAGTTCTATAGTCTTGCTCGTAAGCTTCTTCTCGGCTTGTTTCGATTTCTTCAATTTCCCAAAATCTTTTTAATTCTTCGCTGATTTCTAAGTTTCGATTTGTTTCAATTGCAAATGTATGTAATATTTGGGTGTCGCATATGACAACTTTCCCAGATATTATCCAGCCCAATTTGGTAAATTGGAGTACTGGCCCTTGTTTCAAATTTCTAATACCTCCGAGGATTATTTGTGCATAAATGTCTGCTCCTAATAGTAGATCAATTTTGCTGGGTCTATCAAAGTGAGGATCAGCGAGGTCTAGGTGTTCAATTTGTTTTCTAATGAACGTAAAAACAGTCTGTGATGGAATAAAGTTAGTCAATTTATTTAAGATGATAACCTCTATGGTCAAATGTTCGTTATTTTTGAGATATAACTTCATACTCAATTTTCCATTTGTCGAAATACCTTTTGATTTCCCAATGTCTGCTATAGTGGTGTTTGTGGGTCTTCGTTTAAGCCATAATCTTTGGGCTGCGCATTCCGAAATGATTGATGTTTGTGACCCTTGATCTTGTAGAGCACGGAGTGTTAAGTCTCCGGTCGAAGTCTCTACATGCACTAAGGCTGTCGCTAATAATACCGTTTGCATATTGTCCAAAATGGGAGTGTCCATTATAGCGGCTGTTGGTGATTTATTCGATAAGAGATTTCCGGACCCATCCAAAATCTGTGATTGTGTGCTATGTGTAAATGACATTGTGGGTTGTTTATGAGGTGCTGCCACTTGTTGTTGCTCATTGAAAATTCCAGAACTCGATATCGAGTTTCGTATCTAGGTGATATGTATGTTCGATGGCTGGCGTCGGTATTGCTTGTCGTTTCAGACCTGTGAAGCAGCGTGTGATGTGCTTTCTTACAGGGAAAGCATCTAGTTTTGCTAGGGCATTGCCCAATCAAGTGTCCGTTTTCCGAACAATTCAGACATAGGCCATTTCTTTTCACTGTATCAAATTTTATTGAGTGACAAGCTTGCCGAAACTCTGTCATTGTCTGAGATGATGTGAACCTTTGCGGAGGATATAATTCAATCGTTGATCCGTCTTACTTATTAATAAATTATGAACAGTTCTGTTTGGTCTTTGTTTATCCACTTCAGCAGCCTCCAACGCTCTGAACCAAGAACGCATGAAATCCTTCAGCTTTTGAAATGACGGTGGTTCAGGAAGAGAGGCTTGGTGTTGTTCCCACAATTGGCATGAATCAGTTGCCAAACGTTGTGTGGTGAGATGAATCAACATCGCATTCCACTTATCGTCAATTTTTAAGTTGTTTATAGCTTGAACACAATCACGCGTTCTTTCCAGTAGTAGCTTTATTGACGAAGCAGATTCATTAGCGTTATTTAACGTTAGTAAACTTTTCAGTTGCACGTTCAGGAGGACCTTTTTGTCATCGTATCGTTCTAGTAGAAGCTTCCATCCCGAGTCGTAATTGTCATCGGTGACTGAATAATGTTTCAGTAGCTGCTCAGCTTCTCCTGCAAGGCTACATTTCAAATAGTGCAGCTTTTCCACTTTAGCAATGTTCGTTTTGTTGTGAATTAACGATGGGAACAGGTCCTTGAATGCTGTCCAATCACTGTATCCCCCACTGACTTTGGGTAAATTTATTCTCGGGAGTTGAACGTCTGTCTCTTTGAAGCCTTCGAAGGTTGATTTTGTGCATTCTGATTGCCTTGCATTCCTTGCGATTCATGTTCTATACGCAATTCCTCCAACTCAGTTTCGAAATTCAAATTGAACTCTTCGAAGGTAACATACATATTCTTCGTAAAATATTCCAGTGTCAAATCCTCCTTCCCTTGAACCAATGCGAATATTTGATCATGCGTTTGAATAAATGATCGACGGACCTCTTGTGCCGGTTGTATTAATTTATTGACATACGCCAATGTTTTACGAGCTTTGGAGTCGTTTCGGAAATGATTGTACATTTTATGCATTTGGTCGTTTAGCAAGTCTTGTTGCGCTACTAAACGTTCCATTTTTGCAGCCTGCCGTAGTTTCAAAATACAGTATTAGGCAGAGTACGCGTGAAAGTCAGCAGATTGCGTTCAGCTTACAATTTCCTTGCCTTTGGTGACCGAATTTGACCTGTAATACGCTATCTCTTATTATCAATATTTGGTCACTATTATTCAAACGTTTGATGTTGCCTAATGTAAGTGCTTGAATACTACATCAAACACTTCGAACGCAGTTTGATTTGTGCGTTTCTTAACACCAACCGCTCAAAATTAAAAGTTAAAGCAATCAACAGTTATCGCATTTATGCCCAAATACTGGAAACAAAATTTTTACTTGACGTCTCTTTCTTTTCATTCAGATATGTTATTTAAGGAAAATGGAAAATAATAATTCCAAACAACGTTTATATTTTACGTCTCTTTGACGCACAGAATTATGAACCTTTTCAAACAAAGGATAAGTAAGGAAAATGGAAAAGGACTTACCAGACTTGCTTGCCATTAACCATATGTCTTTGATTGAATTAACCGCACGGCCCGTCATTTAAATGCCACCAAAGAAACTCTCACCATATTCAATTTTAACTCATCAAATAATTAATTGATACCGGATTCGATTATCTGTAACGAATTCTTAAATCCGGTGCGACGGACCAAAAATGTTCCGGATATAAACACCTTTCGAATTGAAAGAACAAAACTATTATTTTATTTCACTATATTATTTTCTAGGTTAAATTCAATTACAAACTTATTGACTTTACGATAAATTTATCTTCAAATTTCCGTTTCGACCGTTCACATAGTTCAGAAAACTAATGAGCTAATATGTACAGATTTTTTGCTGTACCACAATTTTCAAAAACAAAGGAATCCGGTACTTTCTAATTCGCTATCAGTGAATTTCAAACTGACAATATCGTAACTTTAAATTCACAATATATCATTCCTGATAAAATCATCACCGTGATCTTCAGTAATTGTTGACGATCAGATGTCATAAACGTCTGTCAATATTGATTGGGAGCCCAATGTAAACAAGGAACATCGAATTCAGATAAGTTTTCTAACTTAAATATAAAAGGAAAACGATTCTTTGTGTTTTTCAGCGCTGGATTTGAAGACGACTTTAAACACCTCCGGTTCGTCGAAAATTTTATACAACTCATGGTTGTATCGAATTCACCATTGGCCCCCGTCTAGCTTCGTTCCGATTATTCGCCTCAGGACCCGTCGCTCAAAGGCGTTCAATATATTCGCCGAAGCTTGGGTTACGGTCCATGTTTCACATCCATAGCATAACACAATTCTTATCACGGATTTGTATACTCGGAGCTTTGTTTTCCTGTGTATGCAGCTGGTATTCAAGATCGTCAATACTGAATAGAATATTTTATTGACGAGCTCTATTTTTCGGCTTATTTCGTCTCTTTCATTGCCTGGTTTCGTTATATTGGCGCCTAAATATAGAAACTCACTAATATTTTGGATACTTTATTCGCCAAGTGTGTAATGTGCTTTGTTTTATTATCATTGATCTGTAGCCTTACTAGTTTTGCTTCACTGTCGAGTTTCAGGAAGAGTTCTTTGCCAGTTGTTAGTCACCGTGACAAAATGTTTATTTCATCCGCATAGGCTACTACTTGGCTCGACTTGAGTAGTCATGTACCTCACGTATTGACAGGTTGCTTCCTTATGACGTACTCTAGAGCCAAATTGAATAGCAATCGGGCCAGCCCATCTCCCTGCTTTAGTTTGATATTTTTGTCAAAGGCATCGGTAAGTTGGTTATTGATGGGGACTTGGGAGGTCGTCGATTTCATTGTCATTTTGGTAAGACGGACTAATTATACTAAAGCAAAGCATTATTTGATACAGTACGTTACGATCAATACTGTCGTATGCTTGCTTAAAGTCAACGAAAATTTGAACTCCCAGCATCGTCTATCGTCGATCTGCCTGCTCTCCACCTTGATACTCCCCAATAATGCTATTGGTGTATGATCCAATTTTAGTTTCTAGTATCTTTGAAAATATTTTGTATGCCGTACAAAGTAGTGATATGCCTCTATAATTTTCGCACTGTAGCTTGTCACCTTTTTTTGTGGATAGGGAATATAATTGATTGGCTCCACTCTTTCGGCATATGTTGTTGTTGCCAAATGTACTGGATGACTGTGTGAAAAGCTTGATGAGCACTACTGCCACCATAATTGATGAGCTTCATTGGAATCTCATCGATGCCCGGCGCTTTATCATGCTTTTGGGCTTTGATGATGGAACAAACTTCATCCAGAGTTGATGGGGCCAATAGACGCTCTCGGTAGACCTCTATAGGCTCCAATGTTCTGGAGCTGTGCGGAGGATTAAGGAAGTTCTTGAAATATGATTCCCATCTTTCCTTAATCTTCGTTTCATCAGCGATGATATTGCAGCAGTCATCACGGCAGAGCGTGGTTTTGGGCTGATAACCACGTTTCAGGCTCTTCACGGCTTTATATCCTTGCCTTGTGTTGTTGCTCGCTAAACTCACATCTGTACTTCTCAATTGGTCGTCATAGTATTTTCTTTTCTTAATCATAAGAGATTTTCATAGGGTTCACTCTTCGTCCTGGTTTTCCTACCTGCGTATTCTTTTTGTCTAACGCATTCTGGCACTCATCATCGAACCAATCATTCCTCTTGAGCCGGGCTTGATGGTCGATCATCAGTTCTTCTATGGTTCTAATAGCAGCTTTCACTTCCATCCAGAGCTCGCTGCTCGTCCTTAACGATGCCTCCGATAAGATGGGAGCCAGCTGGTTGTTGAGTGTCTCCGTAAAATTTTCGGCCACAGACACCGTTTGGAGCCTTTTGATGTCAAATTTTTGTGGCGGGCTGGTCTTTGCCGAACATGCCTTTGACATACGACATCAGTATGTTAATTTGATCAAGTAATGATCTGAGTTACAATTGGCTCCTCGGTATGTACGGACGTCATCACTCAAGATGATTTTTCGATGGAATTCCGAATCTCTTTCATGCATTTCAAGGACTTCATCAGCAAAGACACGACATTGTTCATGATCGACCGGCTTGAGTTCTTATGTTAACTCAACCGTAGAAGCCTTAAGACCCAAATCTTTATGCAAAATACGGTGTGATGACGTTTGCGGGATGCCTTACTCTAGAGAACGACGAGGAATGGACAAACCTGGGTTTTCTTCAACACTTTCGGCTACAGCAGCAATATTCTCAGCTGTTCTTGAGTGACGAGCACAGGTTTCATTCTTCACATTAGTAAGTTGTCCTAACAGCTCGAATTTTTCCACCGATTTCTGTATTGCGGTCCGACAAGGTGCTTCACGGCGACCCAAAAATGTTCGAGTTTTACGAGCCGTCTCTGCAAAATTTTCACCATTTTTATAGTGAATTTTAATAATTTCAGTGGGTTGCTGAAGCGTGTTAACCTCCATTTTTATTAATGGCGTAGCTTTTACTTGTCAAATGTCGAAAAAATGACAGCTTCAAATGTGACATGTACCGAAATAGCGGGCTTTTCAAAATAACACCTCATATTGGAAAACCCTTTACATGTCTCTAACACTTGATTCAATTTAATGAATGACTGAAGATGAGTGCCTACCATTTATACTCATAGGTGAAACAAATCGATGAGGCAGGAGAGAGCTCTTAGCAAAGGGGATCCGTAACCATTCTAGGATTCGAAAAAAAATTTCATCAAAGGTAGCCGATATGGGTATCAAATGAAAGTTCTTTATAAGAGCTTTTCAAAACAGTTCTTAAACTGACAGTTTTTGCTTTAGTGGGGGCACAATGGGGTAAATACACGAAGAATGTGTTTCCTCCCTTGCGAATGAACTATCTAAAAGATCTGAAAAAATTATCAAAGGAGATATTTATGAGTATAACAATAACAAATACCTCAGAAGTCAAAATCCGTTCAATTTTGTCAATATGATCTTCGAATTTCATATTTTTTCCAATAAAATCGTTTTTGAAATGTTTCTTAATTTTACCCGTTGCCGGTGACTGCAACGTAAGTTGACTACAAAACTCTTCTGACATGAGCGCAGGTTTGTCTACACAACTTGCTTAAAAATTAATGACAGAAGCTTTTAGAAACATATCTGGAGGCAACAAATGCTAGGCGTGGAACCCTAGGGCTGAGTTCTAGATGGATCAAAGTCCCACATGGGCACGACAACTTTTAAATACAGTGCTTTACTCAAATCGCATTTTTGGGATTTAGGGCTTTGTAAAAGGCTTACCTGTGTTATGCTATGGGTGTATTGTATAGAGCCTAACCCAAACATCCGCAAATATATTGAACGCTTTTGAGCGATGGGTCCTGAAGTGAATAATCGGAGCGTGGCTAGACGGGGATCAATGGTGGATTCGATACAACCATGGGCTGTATGAAATTGTTGACGAACCGGAGGTCTCAACGATTGAAAGACTGTGAAAGCTGCAATGGGCTGGAGACATGAATCGTATGGACGAACAACGAAGGTATTCGTTGGGAGAACTGAAGGCCGGAGATCAGTGGGGAGACCGAGGAAACGCTGGTCTGAATGGGGCGACAAAGACAGTTCATCGCTACTTGGATTTCGAAATTGGAGGATGTGATCAAGGGACCGAGATAGTTGGGGCGCTATTTACAGGAAGCGAAGGCTCGAGAGGGGTAGAGTGCTACGAAGAAGAAGAAGAAGAAGAAGAAGCTTACGCCAAACAATATATTTAAACACTTTTATTTGCGTTTTTCTGAAAAATAGCACACAAATGGATTATAAATTTTCACTTCAGAAGTTTACAGAAAACAAGTTAAATTCGTGCTTCACCTCCATTCCACACAGAAGCAACAGTTCATAAGGCTTCGTTTGAAAAGTGGATCGATTTATGCATATGCAGGGCTTAATTTCTATCTTTTTTAGAATAGACGTTACAAAATATCTGCGTTTCACTAGATGTTGAAATTCTGAAGGAAACATTCAAAGAAGAATGCGTAATCTTTTTTGCAATCTATTGCAATATTTTTGTCAACTTCCTACTCACAGCTATTTTAGATGCTGAAGAAACCATTCATGTAAATGGCATTAAAAGTGTTGCAAATGAATTTTTAAATGCTTTTAAATTATGAATTGTTTCTTTCAACCCTCGTCTAAAATTATATCATTTTTGTTTCAGGGCTCTTCAATGTCACCGCTTCTTTTCAACATTTATACAGCGTTAATTCACGAGCATGCCACCGAAGATACATTCATTTATCAATATACTGATGACGTTTTGGTCTTAGGCACCGACAACCACAACTTTCAACAGGCTCGCAGGAAATCTGAGGCAGTGTGCTACGAAGTTGTCAGCCTGATGATCAAATATGATGCGGTTCTCAAAAAGGAAAGCCAATCGAAAGTCAAGTTTGTGGGGCTAGAAATAAATAACCCACAAAATAAAACACACTGTACAGATATTGAAAAAGTTTTTGAAACTTTCTTTGAGTCAATGAAGACGACAATCAATTCGAGAGTAGATGAAGTAATGAAAGGTGGTATGAGTTTAGAAGAGAACAACATGGAAAATACGAGTATTCATCCAGCTGATGCGTGGCATCAGTACCACATTAGAATTCGACCTTTATTTTCTAAGGTTTTTGTGACGCTTCAAATTCTTTGTAAAATAGCAGATCCAGATAATACATGTCCGTTTTTGACAGAGCGTATCGACGAGTTCGATAATTTGAACGTTTCGTGCCTGCAAAAATTTTTGCTTTTAAACGAAGACTATACGGGCGAACCACATACTCTCCGATATGAGTTTGGAGAGTTTCCTGCTCGGATACAGATGGAAGAAGCTTTTGCAAGTGAATTTTCTCGATATTACTATTACGGGCTTTTTGATGGCAATATTGATCTGCCAGCCATAGTTGAAATAAAAAATCTTTTGAAGCCCGTTTCTCGCATGGCTGACTATCCTACCAACATCATTGTGAAAGATAAAGCAATCATTAAGAAAGACTGGGCTGATTTTGACTATGTTGTCTACACAGACGGCTCAGTTGGCAAGTTCAATGAGAAATACGTTGCAGGTGCCAGTGCATACTTTGCAAAAAAACCCGAAGGATTTAGTTTTAAGGATGATCGAGTTGAAGATGAATCAAAGTCTTTAATTGGTGCATCAGTGAAGCTTTCCTCTGACTTGATGATAAGTAGTGTGGAGATTATAGCCACAATTATTACCATTGAAAAAATTCAGGAGTATCTAGACAATGCAAAGGAAAAAGATGAAACAATCCAGAAAATTCTTATTGTTGTGGATCGTGAGGAAGCTCTTATGCAATTACGTGAACGGCAAAGAACTCGTCACATTCACTACTATGCAGAGATGTTCAAGACGAGGGTGAGGGCCTTGGAAACAAGGTGCGAAGTGACGCTGGGTAAGGTCAAGGCTCATTCTAGGTCTGATGAAAACAATCGAGCCGATGAATTTGCCAAAAAAATATCTCGAAATATGAATGCCATCAGTGAAAAATTTCTCGAACTAAATTTAGTGGACTTCAAGCGCAAAAAGCACCGTGAATTCAGAGAAAAGTATCAACGCGATTTGAACGAAGAAAATACCAACACTTTTTTAGAATTCCGTTTCAAACCTTGGTTCAAGCAAAGAAGAGTTAAAGCCTTACAATTGAGTAGCGATACTTGCAAGAAATATATTAAAGATCGGCTTAGTTATCCTAATGATGAAGAACTTAAAAATTGGATGTACTTCCATTCAGAATATCAAGGAAAGGGAGGTCAAATGATAGCCAATTCTAGCAAATCCTAATTATACTGAACCCAGTTTTAGTTATCGTGGTAAGAGAAACAGAGTTTGTTAGATTTAAAAAAAAAAAAACTTTATTTTAAACTAACGGGCCCGATTGACTTCGTATCACCTACAATCGATTCACTTCTACACCACTATCTACCATCAAAGTCAAAGTCAAAAGTGTTCTATTCAATACAGATCGTTACAGATTTTAAAAGAATATAAAGCAAATTCTAAACAATAAAGCTACGAAAACTCAATGGCCCAAATGGCTCTCTAAATTTATACGTTATTAATTAAATACATTTAATGAAAAAAAACAATAGCAAATTCAAATTAATTAAGATTATTACATATGTTCAGTACCTAATATTTAATTTTGTAAATGCAATAAAAATTCCATAATACCATAATTCTTTTCCCATGCAAACTAAATACGAGTAGCTATCATAAATTTCATCTACGCATAAGAATGTTTTCCACATGAATGCTAGACATGTTGTCAGCATATTCAAATTACTTTCAAATGTGGGAATATTTCAAATTTTAGTTTGCATGGGAAAATAATTACACTCAAGGTTATAGCGTCAGCATATTTCTACTTTGTCCATTTAGTATATAAGATTTTGATTAGAAGAGAATAAATCAGTCCACAATCAGTCTCGAAAAACCATAAAACGTGGTTTTTTCGTTTGGGTCAAAATTGCATTTTGTAATTTTGGCAAGCAGCGTAGCAATTTAACCAGTCATAGAAAAGGGTCGTTATTAGTAGAGTTACCTGCTAGATAACGACGAATCAGCGGATACAAAAGATCTACTATTTGCTATCCCATCGTTGAACATTTTTTGGTGACCCCGACTTTTTTATTCATCGAAAAAAGTTCAACAAAAGAGTATCGGCAACTCTGCAAATCAGTTGTTGAAAGAGTTTTTATAAAAAATATTTATTTTAAATAAAATCAATTCAGTTGGAAAAAGATGGAGTCCTTAGCCTCAGAGCAAGCTCGTCTCGGAAAAGAGATAGAGAAAATAATAAAAGCCTACAATGAGCAATATCCTGATAGGAAAACCATCTCCTACTTAGAAGAACGGCTTACAGCCTTTTAAGAAGTATGGGCAAAATTCGAGGCAAACGATGACAAGATCAGAGACATTACTGGCGTTTCACTTGATCATCCATATTTCCATAAGGACTATCACAGAACAGTGAAAATAGCCTTAGAGAAATTTAAAATAGAAATTACGTCTTTGATAGAGTACGTAAAGACCAAATCTTTTCAGGAAGCGAACACTAGTTCCAAGGATGAGCATGCACTAGTACAAAACTCAATAACAAACGTTGAAAATTCGGAACTATCTAGGCAACTGAAAAAACAACAAGCCTTGAAGGCTTGTTGTTTTTTCAGTTGCTTTGAAACATTTGATTGTCAACACAACTCTCACGGATAATCAAACATTAGAATACCTTTTGTCAAAAAAGGAGAAGTAGCGAAAACTTTGGCAGACATCGAAAACTGCCACTACGCGATATGGGAGTTAGTAGAAGATATTTATGCGAGCGGTTATAATTTGGAAGAATACTTTGATTTACAAAACTAAAGCGAAGCTCTACTCATAAACTTAGAGTGCCACATCAAAAAAGTTGAAGCAACCAGCAATGTTACGATGACTAAGAGCGAGTCCCAACTAAAGCTTCCTAAAATAGAGCTTCCAAAGTTTGATGGAGGATATATAAAATGGCCTCAATTTGCGTATCTGTTCAAGCAAATGGTGCATGATCAGCCAATAGGTAACTGCCAAAAGTTTTGGCACCTTAAAACGAACCTAACAGAAGAAGCAGCAAAACTCGTCATGCATTTGCCCATTTCGAATGGCAACTATATTGTTGCATGGTATATGCTCAACAATAGATACGCCAACAAACGATTGCTGGTCAATGCATTATTGGACAAGCTCATTGCCCAACCCACTATAACAACTGAGTCAGCTTCAGCGCTAAAACCACTCCATGATACGAAAAAAGAATGTATTTTTAAGCTGCAAACAATTGGCGTCGCAACGAGAGAACGATTTTTGTAAAGCTTTTCGAACGTTCATCGCGTAAAAATTTTCGTACAGCCAGCAGATTACAACCAAGAATTTAAAACAAAAATGTAAAGGCAGCACTATGAACGTATACTATCAAAACGTCCGTGGTCTGAGGACCAAGCTGGAATCCATAAAATTTGCTTCTGTTCTTGCCAACAACGATGTAATATGCTTGACTGAAACCTGGCTTACCGACGAGATTGCGGACAATGAAATCTTCTCTCACCATACTGTATTAAGGTAGGACCGAGATCGGATCACTACCGGTAAATCTTATGGTAGTGGTGTGCTCATTGCCGTAAATCCTCTATTGAATGGTATCGTCTGCACGGAATTATCCTTGTCACCGCCGGTCGAAGGCGTGGCAGTCCGCATTTACCTTCAAAACTTTCCACTTTTTATTGTAAGCATTTACGTTTCCTGCAACTCTCCCTTAACAACTTTTCAAATCCTTTTCAGCGAATTAAGTAACCTTATAAACAACGCCAAATCTTCCGCCCAGTTTCTCATCTGCGAAGACTTCAATATGCCCCATGTCCACTCGGATATTGGGACCGCACTCCATCATCTTGCAATGACTTCTCTATTGCCATTTCCGCATTTCTGTCTCTTTGCTCCCTCTCCCAATTAAATACTATAAAGAACACTTCCAACCGTATTTTGGATCTGATGCTTTCGAGTAATCCCCATACTGCAGACCCTGTCTTTCCCTCCTCTTCCCCTTATGTTACCCTTTATCCCCACCATCCACCTTTAGAATTAGGTCTATTAATAGAATTGCCACGTACAAAGAAACGAGACAACACATCTCGCTTTAATTTCTTTAAAGCTAGTTACGAAGGCTAAGCATCTGAACTTATGGCCGTGAGCTGGCACGCAGTTCTGGACCATACTGATCCAAATGGTGCTGTTCAGATGTTTTAATTAGTCCTCCATAATATAATTCCCTTACACACACCAACCTCTCGTTCTTCAGGTAGTAAATGGTCACCCTGGCTTACCAAAGATGTTGCCCAGGCAGTGCGATTGAAAGACGCAGCCCGCAAACGCTACCAACGTTCACGATCCGACATTGACCTTTTTGTGTTCTGTCAACTTCGGGCGATTGCCAAAAAAGTAATTTCGCGAGAAATGCTCGCTCACTTCAATTCCATAGAAACTACCTTCCTAACTAACAATCCCAAATTTTTGGTCCTACGTCCACTCCTTAAAATCATCCCACAGCTCTGTTAGTTCTTTATCATTCCAGAACAATACTGCCAACAATGAGCAGGCCATGTGTGACTTGTTTGCTGACTTTTTTTCTTCAGTCTATATCTCATCCTATCCCTCAATCATCACCAACTCTAGGGCTTCCCTGAACAAGTTAAGTGTTTTTTCTACGTGCCCTTCTGAAGTTGCTGCTGTAAATGCGTCGCTAAACGCAGCGCAGTTGCTCCGGACGGGATCCCGAACGTTTTTATTAAGTCGCTCGATTCTTCCTTGAGTGTCCCACTTGCCCTTATCTTTAATACGAGTCTAGCAACAGAGATTTTCCCAGACACCTGGAAGCGAGCCAACATTCTCCCTATCCATATGGCAGGAGACCGCTCCTCTGCTCATAATTATCGACCCATTTCTCTGTTATCCTGCTTTGGCAAAACCCTAGAACGTATTGTGCATTTGAGGATTTATGATGCTTTACGGCTAAATTCCTCCGATAGGCAACATGGTTTCATAAAAGAGCGTTCCACTGTAACCAATTTAATTGAAATTACATATACTATTGCCTCTGCATGTGATTTACACAGATTTCGCTAAAGCATTTGATAGCGTAGATCACAACATTCTGATTGCAAAACTCCAACAATTTGGCATTAGTGGCCCCCTCCTGGCATGGCTGGACTCGTTTTTCAAAAATAGATCCTGTACGGTGATTTGAGGTGGACAAAATTCATATTCTTTCAGTCCCACTTCTGGCGTTCCACAAGGTTCTATTCTAAGTCCTCTCCTCTTCAATCTATTCATTAATGATCTCCCGTCTATTTTTACTTCTAAACCCCTATTATATGCAGACGACCTGAACATTTTTAAAGTCATCAGCTCAAATCAAGATTGCCTGGATCTTCAAAATGACTAAGACCTCTGAAACTCATGGTGTCGAAATAATCGACTCACTCTTAACAGCTCTAAATGTTATTGGATGTGCTTTTCCAGGAAAGCAAATCACATTCCTTTCGCTTACTCAATCGACCACTCAGTGCTCGTTTGCGTCGATAAGTTTAAGGATTTAGGCGTAACGTTGGACCCCCATGTGAAGTTCGACATCCTCATACTTCAAATGACATCTAACGCCTCTAGAGTTGCAGGCTTTGTTTTACGCTTTTCTCATAAATATTACAGTATTCAAACCGGAATACGTCTGTTCTCTATGCTTGTACATCCGATTCTAGAATATGCATGTCAGGTATGGTCACCGCACCTAATTTATCTCTCAGACGCAGTGGAGTCTGTTCAGCGAAAATTCACGCGCACGCTCCTCTTCAAGCATAAAGTTCCGTATCGTCCTTACAATGACCGCCTAAGTTTTCTGTTCATGCCTTCACTTCAAGCGAGGAGGCTCTCCCTCGACCAATGCTTTCTCTTTAAACTTGCCAGTGGTTTACTTTCATCTAACCTAATCAACGCGATAAGCACACGCCCACTTTCCCGAACCAGATCCTTTCAATACTATATAGTACCGTACGCTAGAACAGAAACGTATCGTCAATCTCCGTTAGTTCGAATGGTTAGAGATCATCATCGTCTCCAGCTTGGTCCTCCTTTAGACTCGATTGCGAGCTTCAAATTAAAGCTGCGGAGAATACTCTGCCATCTAGAAACTTAGTTCTTTTTTGTCTTTTTATAATTTAAGTATCTCTTTTTCCTTGAAATGTGCTTAATTTTTATGGATTTTTTCTTTTCAAAGTTCTTTTTTCTTATTAAGAAACTACGTTGTTATTGGAAGTTCATTCTGTAAGATACTTTTGTAAATAAATAAATAAATAAACATTGGGACCCAATAATTGTGCATACTGTGTTAAAGAAATTAGACAAAACTTCTTACACACTTTACGAGCAAACGCTAAATTCACCTCGCGAACTTCCATCATTGGACGACCTGCTGAAATTTATTGAAATGAGGTTTCAAACTCTCGAAACATTAAACCAAAGGTCAGGTCCTTCAAAACAATCAAGCAAGCCAGCCCAACAAACTTCGCTTGTGAGCAGTAAAACAAGCAACGAGTGCAAATTATGCAAAAACATCCACGCCATTTATCATTGCGAAGCTTTCTTAAAACTAAGTCCAGTAAAGAGAAACGAAAAGCTGGAGAACTCGATCTTTGCACAAGTTGCCTTAGGAAAGGCCATGGCTACAAGAAATGCATGTCCAGAGGCTGCCAAAAGTGTGGTAAGAAACACAACACACTTTTGCATAACCAACCTTGTACAACACCAACACCAAAAGACAATCAAAGCTCAAGTTTATCGGTTCAATCCAAAGAATCAGATGGATTTGTTCTTTTAGGAACAGCTGTTGCCAAAGTTGATGACAATGAGGGAAAGCTAATAAGAGCTCGCGTTCTGCTTGATTCCGGTTCTCAATTAAATTTCATTACTGAAAAACTGAGAAAACGGTCAAGATTTCCAATACGTGATACGAGTATCAACATCTCAGGAATTGGCAATACAAAAGTGAAGGCTAATGATAAAATCAATATCACATTGAAATCACATGCAAAAAGTTTTTGACCCTCTTGGAAGTGTTCTCAATTAGTGACATTGCAAACAATCAACCGCAACAGTATATCGACACGACGAGCTGAAATATACCCGAAAATATTCAATGAGCTGACCCGTCTTTTAATAAGCCCGGAAGAAATGACATTCTTTTGGGGGCAGAGATCTTTGGAGAAATTATCCGAAATGGACAAATACGTTTATCAGACAATTTACCAATTCTTCACAACACGACATTGGGCTGGATGATGTTGGGCAAAGTATCCAACAAACAGCTCAACAAGTGAAACTGGCAGAATGTCACTTGCTTCAAGATGGCAATTAACGAATCAACTCAGGAAATAGTTTTGGCAAAGGTGGTACATGGAGTATTAAGGAGGGTTACAAAAAAGGACTTAGTGGCTATCAAGGCAAAATGACATCAAAACAGGCACTTTGGTAACGATAAAAGAAGACTATTTGCCACCCTTCAAGTGGAAACTCAGCCGAATAATCGAAACCATTAAAGGAGGAGACGGTTGAGTACGTGTAGCAGACGTTCAGATGGCTTCTGGTATCATAAGGCGTTCGATTCACCAATTGGCATCATTACCAGTAGATTACAATGGCGAGGAGTTCACAGATTCATATGAAAACACGGTGACAAATGTGGAACGAACGGAAATAACAGAAACGGTAGTGACTTCATACAGAGCTCACAGAAAAAGAAAGCGATCTCCGTCCAAAATCCGTTCACTAAAATCATTATTACTGACATTACTGGTCCTTCCATTGCTTACAGAAAACTCCTCCTCCGCCTCCGAATTACCGATTGAAGTCACTGAAATCAATAATAATGGAGGCATATACTTCGAAAATATAGGGCGACAATTATCTCCGAAGTCTCCTTTTGTGATTTAAAAGGCTATTCGGAAATTTTTCAAACCATTGACGCGGGCGTACAACAATTAGAACGCCTGAAAAACGATATTTCGAACAACACGTTTCATGATGCTATTGTAAAGCAATATCATCACCGATTACAACAGCTTACTCAAAATAATGTCATTCTACAAGAGCCTACTCAGATGAGAAAGAGAAGATCGCCATTCGACATTATCGGATCCTTGGTGAACAAGTTGTTTGGGGTTTTAGATAGTGAATATGAACAAACTATGAGTAAGACAATTGCCAGCATTGAAAGTAATGACAAATATATAAGCGAACTGATCAAACGACACACTACCATTTTAGAGACAACATCTAATATAATAGTGAAATGTGAAGCGCTACAAAGAAACCAATCGGAACAAATTAGAAAGGCATTCGACGCCATTTACAAGAACATAAGATTCTTCAATTCAGAAGCCAAATAACAAAGAATCATCGAAGCGTTCAACACTCTCTCAATACTAGTGATGCCACTAATCAATGAATGTCAGGATATGCAGCACGCTCTGGTTGATATGATTCTTGACGCTCATCATGAACGAATCCATCCTAACGTCATCTCTCCATAACAGATGAAGGCCCAGGCCACACTTATCAAGGAAAATCTACCTCAAGAGTTAGAGATTCCAGCCAGCAGCCATCCAAATGTTGTAACAAGGATTTATCAGATCACACAGATTCAATACCATAATGAAAATGGATACTTAGTGTTCATCTTGAGTATACCCTTGGTACTCATTACCAAGTTTCATCTGCTTCAAGGACTGCCGCTACCAACGCTGTTGAACAACACATTCTTATATATGTCAGCGGGAACAGAAGTTATCATGACAAACACCTTTAAGGACCAATTCTACCTGTTGCATCAGACGGAATTCATCCAATGTAAAAATCCTGATCTAGATTATTATATATGCAGCCAGCAGAAACCTATCATTCATAAGACTGATAAAATCAATGACTGCATAATCGAACTTTTGGCCAGCAATAAACTACTACCTCATTGCGTATTCAAACAAGAGCACCGAAACAAAGTGTGGCATCAGTTGAAAAGGGCAAATACTTGGCTCTTTTCAATTGCGAAAATGTTCGTCTTTGCATGCGTCTGTGAGAATCATTTGTTTCAACAACGGGTTCAAGGAAAAGGAGTCATTAAGATGCGACCTGGCTGCATATTAAAAGACGATGAATTTACCCTCAAAGCATTTGATTCAAGACAATACTCACTGAACGCGTCACTGTTCCCGAAGATCAATATATCAATTGAAGATCATCCCAGTTTTATCAACTCATTTCCATCATTGCCGTCTTACCACATAAATCGAGTTCCTTTAGATGTGAATACGATGAAAAAACAAGTGAAGGAGTTGAAACTCAAACAGGCGGAACTTCATAATATCCGATCAGAGTCTACCCATTCAATAGCAGTAAGCTACAGCGCTCTAGGAGTTATCTTGATAGCTGTTGTGTGGCTAGTATTCCAGCACCAGAGAAAACTTAGATCAACAATGAACACAAAACCGGTTCCAGCTCCTCGACAGTCAATACATGACCTTCGCTACAATTTACAAGTATGATATTTCATCATGCGGCAGTATGTTCAGTACCTAATATTTAATTTTGTAGATGCAATAAAAATTCCATAATTCTTTTCCCATGCAAACTAAATACGAGTAGCTATCATCAAATTCCATGTACGCATAAGAATATTTTCCACTTGAATTCTAGACATGTTGTCAGCATATTCAAATTCCTTTCAAATGTGGGAAAATTCCAAATTTTAGTTTGCATGGAAAAATAATTACACTCAAGGTTATAGCGTCAGCATATGTACTTTGTTAATTTAGTATATAAGATTTTGATTAGAAGAGAATAAATCAGTCTACAATCAGACTCGAAAAACCATAAAGCGTGGTTTTTTCATTTGGGTCAAAATTGCATATTGTAATTTTGGCAAGCAGCGAAGCAATTTAACCAATCATAGAAAAGGCTCGTTATTAGTAGAGTTACCTGCTAGATAACGACGAATCAGCGGATACAAAAGTAGAGATACCTACTATTTGCCATCCCATCGCTGAACAACATATTTTATGATTTGATTGGAAGAAGGAGAAAAACCAACCAGCATTATAAAAATTACTTTTATCCTACACCTAATATGATACACCCTAATTCTAAACAAATTGAATAGTAAACAAGTTGCGTAGACAGACCTATGCTCATGTCAGAAGGGTTTTGTACTCAACTTACAAAATGCAGTAACCAGCAACGAATAAAATCAAGAAAAACGTCATGTTCGAGGATCATACTATTATTAACAAAGTTAAAATAATTTTGACTTTTGAGGTATTTGTTATAGTTATACCCATAAATATCTCCCTTGCTAATTTTGTCAGATTTTCTAGATCGCGGGTGTCCATTCGCGAGGGAGGAAACACATTTTTCATGTATTTCCCCCCCTGTGCCCCCACTGAAGCAAAAACTGTCAGTTTAAGAACTGTTTTGAAAAGCTCTCATAGAGAACTTTCAGTTGATACTCATATCGGCTACCTTTCATGAAATTTTTTTCAGGGGCCACTCCTTTGTACTGTAATCATCGATTCATGGCCTATTTTTTCGAATCCTAGAATGGTTACAAAACCCGTTTGCTAGGAGCTCTCGCCTGTCTCTTCATATTGTTTCAACTGTTTGTACTCATCTCCATGATACCTATCATTGCTGAAATTTTCATGCAAATCCTAGCAACGCTGTAGTGTCTAAGTCGGTAAAAAGCGCATATGGCTCCATAGCCATGTTTCCATAGTAATACAGGGCATATTGTTCCATAGTAATACAGGAAAATTCAAATCGCTATGACTTCGTTAAATACTATTTGATCTTTATGAAACTTTCAGAAAAGATCAATCTTATAAATAGTCATCTGCTTGCCAAGTTTAGATTTTATGCAAGAAAACATGAAATCGATAAATCATACTATTACTAACAAAGTTGAGTGAATTTCGACTTCTCATGTATTTGTTGTTGTTGTACTCACAAAGGCCTACTGTAGTAATTGAGCACGGCACATTGCACTGTCAACATAAACATCCGCAAATTCCAGTACACGGCGACGGATGAGTCGCAGCCACTTGACCATTTCAGACCACCTTCCAGTCAGCACACGCAGACACGATCTACCTATATCCACCAACCGTGCAGTGCAGCTAACAAATTCATGCATTTCAGCAGCCAATTATAGCAAATTCCCCATTAAATCGAATGTGTGTAGTTTCGGGATCTTATTAACAGAATTAGTAACATACGGACGAATTCCATATCCTGGTATGACAAACGCTGAAGTTTTAACACAAGTTGAACAGGGACATCGTATGCCTTGTCCGCCCGGTTGTGACCCGCGCCTCTACGAAATCATGTTGGAATGCTGGCATAAAGAGCCAATGTATCGACCAACATTCGAGACCCTACAATGGAAACTGGAAGAATTCTACACTATGGACCCTAGTAATTATAAAGAGGCACAGGCTTACTGATAAATACTGATTTACCTCAAATCAAACAAACTTAAAAGAAGTAAAGAAGATGATGAGCAACTTCTACTAGACGATAGTAAAACTTCGATTGAATGAATGTCGCAGATTCAACCTATCGCACGAAAATTAAACAATACATTTATAAATGTAACAAGAAGAAAGAATGCAACAAATTCACCCCGCCTCCCCTTAAAAACAAAAAAAAAATCACATCTATATAGCAGCTTCAAACAAAACTAGAATCCGATTCCCAGCTACAGAAAAAGATGAAACTCAAAAACAACAAAGAATAAAATGGAGAATTTAACGTATAGTGAAGATATAAAGATGTTAAGCCCTTTTTATTTTTTCTTATCTATACTAAAGATATTAATTGTAGTATTTTTTAATTCCTTCCGACTTATTGCAATTATCTCCTTTTTTATAATGTTTAATGAAAGCGAAAACGATTGACTATCGTGGCCTGAGCTTTAAGTGTACAATATGCAACATGTTTTGTTGATCATTTAAAATTTAATTTGTGACAACAACCAATATCTCTTAGCAATATAATTCTGGCCCAACCACTTTCTGCAGGTACACAATAGAGTAAAGTGTTAAAGTAAAACGTTATAAATAATTATTAAGCTTAATTAACGAAGAAATTCGAAATGTTTTGCAGATATACAATCTTCCATTAAAGAGTAAAGTTGAATTGTGTTTAATGACAAATAGACAAAAATATACTGCCTATAGCCCAGTCATATTAGGTAAAAAAAGGGGTCAACCTCGGAATGAAAGATAATAAGCTGCAAATTGGTATGAACCTTTGTTTTGTCATTCTAAATGTTGTCTCAAAAGTCACAATCGTTATCGTGTTCGCGTCTCAAGATATTCAAGGTCAAAGGTCACAAAAATCGGTTTTTCGCGAATATCTGGCTTCCTATCGGTTAAATGAGATTTGCATTTATTATAAAAGTTGTAGGCTATAAAATTCCCTACAACTTTTGTTTAAACTTTTTTTTCATACGACCAACCGTTTTGAAGGTAGAGCGCGAAGAGTGCACATCGTACAGTCATATACGGCCTAATGCAAGGTCAAGCGTGAGTTATGGTTATCAGTACGTTATAAAGTCAATTATTTACTTGGAAATTATAATTATTAAACAATGCCTATTATTTATGTACTAACTATTAATTATTTATATTTAATTAAAGTAAGTAACTTGATTATTTATATATAATCATTCATATTTAACTCATCATTGACACAGCTATTGCCTTATCAGAACATCAAAAGACTGCTGTCATCATAGGAGAAGATATCGATTTGCTCGTTATTTTAATTGGACGTACTCAGTCACATCATCAGGAAATTTTTTTGAAAAAAGTTGGCAAAGGCAATGTCAAAACACAAATATATTCTACTAAAAGTTTTGACCAATATCCTCGTACTAAAAAGCACATTTTATTTTTACACGCATTCAGTGGCTGTGACACGACTTCTGCGCTATTTAAAAAAGGAAAAAAAAACTGTTACTAGAGCATTGGAAAAAATTCCTGATTTAGATAAACTGGTGGAAGTATTTCAACAAGAAAACTGCCCAAAACAAACATTATTAGAAAATGGAGTGCGCATCTTGTTGGCATTATATAATGCTCCAAAATCTGAGGACAACATTGATTATTTCCGCTACACGCAATTCATCAAATTTACAAAACTAAATAAACCTGTACAACTGTCAACACTTCCACCAACAAGTGTAGCAGCTCATCAACACATAAAACGTGTCTACTACCAGATTCAAACGTGGTTAGGGAAGGACTTAGAACCTAAAGAATGGGGCTGGATGCTTGAAAATGAAATCCTGGAGCCCATACGAACGTTATTACCTCCAGCACCAGCCGAACTACTAAACGTAATATTTTGCAATTGCAAAAATGGTTGTGGTTCCCGCTGTGGATGCAGAAAATCAGGGCTACAATGTTCTTTAGCTTGCGGCCAGTGCAACGGACAAGCTTGCCTCAACGCTTCACTGTATCCAAGTAATCCCGATGAAGAAAATACATATGATGCCGATATTCTGGAAGGTTTGGAGATGAACATGACAGATAATGAGGATGATGACAATGAATCGAACATTTTTGAGCGACAAGAAGAAGAAGACGACGAACAAGAAGAAGATAATTAGCTTCCATTTCCAATTTCATTACAATTAAAATCAACAAAGATACTTTTGATATTTGAACTCACATTTTGATAAATGTATATTATGCCGTATTTAATAATAAATAAAAATATGTGTAAAATATATACTCTTACTATCATTTTAACTTAAAATAAAACTAAAATATATAATCCAGAATTAATAATATTTTATACTTAAATAGTTAAATATGAATAATTATATATAAATAATCAAGTTACTTACTTTAATTAAATATAAATAATTAATAGTTAGTACATAAATAATAGGCATTGTTTAATAATTATAATTTCCAAGTAAATAATTGACTTTATAACGTACTGATAACCATAACTCACGCTTGACCTTGCATTAGGCCGTATATGACTGTACGATGTGCACTCTTCGCGCTCTACCTTCAAAACGGTTGGTCGTATGAAAAAAAAGTTTAAACAAAAGTTGTAGGGAATTTTATAGCCTACAACTTTTATAATAAATGCAAATCTCATTTAACCGATAGGAAGCCAGATATTCGCGAAAAACCGATTTTTGTGACCTTTGACCTTGAATATCTTGAGACGCGAACACGATAACGATTGTGACTTTTGAGACAACATTTAGAATGACAAAACAAAGGTTCATACCAATTTGCAGCTTATTATCTTTCATTCCGAGGTTGACCCCTTTTTTTACCTAATATGACTGGGCTACTACTG
Source organism: Odontomyia ornata (assembly GCA_963969285.1). Classification (NCBI taxonomy): domain Eukaryota; kingdom Metazoa; phylum Arthropoda; class Insecta; order Diptera; family Stratiomyidae; genus Odontomyia; species Odontomyia ornata. The sequence continues at coordinate 464,861,549 of OZ017738.1, read as the reverse complement.
ATATTCATAGCAAGAATTTTAGATAAAATCAAAGCGGAATAGATAGGCAAGATCAAATCTCGAGAGCATCGTGCAAATTTGTTATTTCGCAATACAATAAAGTATTCTATTATTATATTTTGTATAGAAAATAAACATACAACTAACACAAACACCAAAACTGATTACATTTAAGATGTTTTTCCTCCCAAACAATTATTTTTATTGCCAAATGTGAATCGCTATAACTTCTGCCAAATGCCAACATGACACATACACGCTTTTAACTTTCAAGTCTTAACAAATTCCGAAACAATCAGGATTGAGCGAAGGAATAGCGGTGGCGGTAGCGGGAGTAGGACCGGTTGGTGTTGCTGGTGCTGTCGCCAAGAGATTTCGTGGAGTCTGCTCGAAACCGCCACACAGCGCGGACGCCGGTAGTTGACTTCCCGCGGGCGCGATTAAAAGTTTTTTAGTCGGTGAGAGTGAAGGAGAAGGAGTGGCGCGAGAAATCGACGGCGACGGAGACGATGAAAAAACGGGACGGGGACAACAAGAAAACGCGAAAATAATCGCGAAATTTGTATATCAAATAAATAAAGAAAGACCGGGGAAATCGCGAAGTGATTGGAGTGCAGTGAAAAATTACTGCACCTAGAGTTAGCGCATTCGTGGGAATGTTCGGTACGGTGAGACAATGTCCCTAGGTCGAAATGCACGTTTACGGGATTGTGCGCGAACAAGTGTAGACGAGTAACGAGTGGAACGAAAAAGAGCTCGGGAAGACTTAGAAGATTGGATCGGAGTCATTTTGCGACAATGGCAGTGAATTTAATAAATGTTCCGTGTTTCTGGAAAATATTGAAATTTAAGTTTATCCAAAGTATAAAGTTCCAGTTAGTTATGAATAACCGATCGCATATGTGAAGTGTTCAGTATCCGTTGATTTGAGTTCGCGCGCAATTCTTCAAGCAATTACACTTAATTCACTCACTTAGATGTACTTTTCGTCGATCGTGTTGATCAACTGGCAGTTTTGTTTAGAGTACATTTGATCCGGGTTTTCAAGAAAAATCATTCATACTGAAGAAAAGCGTTAAGATATATTGTCATTCATTAATTTTGATTCTAACTGTAAATTCATCTCGCGGACCACGTGTTATTCCTGGTTAATGTGAAGCGCAGCAAGTGGAGAATCGAAAAATTACCGAAGAAGGAAATAATCATTGACCGTATGGTGTTCGCTGGCAATATTAAGTCGACTATAGTTGGCAAATCAAATGGTGTGGAGAGAATGTTTGTTATTGGGGTTTTTTAGAACGTTTATTCTAGAAAGTTTCATAGTAGACAAGGAAAGTTAGAGATCAAGTTTTCTAAGATAAAAAAAAAGAAATTTTTAAGCTTGAATTTTAAAAATAATTGAACGCGATGATATAAAACAATTACACATTAAATTTATAAGTGATTATTTCTAAATGTTTGTGTTAAGTTATGATAACTCGCTCGTGAATTTAAATGAAAACAAAATAATACAAATTTGCAGGCACTTGCCCGCCCCGAACACGAGCGCTCGTAGGAGGAGGTCTGGGTAAGTATCCTTTCGTTTTCAAAGTTTTTCCTGCATGTTTTTTTCATTTTTTTGCTTTATAAATTTGATAAAGTATGTCTTGAAATTAACCTTTAGGCATGAATTAAATTGATTGAGGATAATTAACCTATATGTTGTAAGTTACCAAGTAAATTTAGAACAGAACAAAAGATTTTTGTTGGCATAGAAAAAGAACAACCAAAAAGGACGGAAGTAGTCGTGTTCCGTTAGTACTGAATTCGTATAAAACAAAAGAAAAAAAAAATCGGTTATACTCGAGTAGACGGTTTTATAGAGTGAGTTACCAAAGGAAATGGAATTAGTTCTTTCAGTAAGGCTGTTACAAAAGACTAAACTGAGGTCAGAATTGTAAAAAAAAAATTGTATCAGAAACCTATTTATGAGATAATAAAGGAGCCAAAATGTGGAATTGAATAAGAACTCGGGCCTTTCTATTTTGCTTCCTTTGGACCTAGTATAGAACCCGGTACGGTGGCAGGCTTTCCTCATAAAACATGTGCCAGCCGCTGGGTATAATATAATCTTCTCTGTTTCAGGTGACGTCGCGGGTTGAGTGGCCCAAGCAGAGTGCCTCTTTATGGCATAGAGTTATGCAATCAAATTGTATAATTCTATGGCATAAATTTGTCATCGGGGTACTTTTCTTCTGATGGGAAGACTTATGCAAGTTAAGTTGTATGAGTTTTCCAATCAGAAGAGGAATACCTGGCCACTGCAACAAATATGGATATTAATCCGGTTGGGTGGGTGCGAAGGGGCTCCATCACCACCCGGTTCCCCTTTTCTCATTTGTGAGCCATGAGCCTCTCCGGGTAAGGACGAGGTCACCCTGCTTCCAATTCTTTTTACTTGTTACCCTTGCTCCTTGAACAAGTCAGTTTTCCCTCGTGTAGTTATCTACACTTTTTGCGACTTCGGTTGCCTTGTCTTTCTTCGACTCCAAGAAATTCGTGAGTGCGAAATTTTTTGTGGTGGGTCCTTGTGCGGGGGGAATGAACCCGCCCCACGACACCGCAATGCTAGCCTGCCAGCGCATTCACGCGTCCCCAGACAAGAGCATTCTCGGCAGATACCTCCATCTTCTTCTGCCGAGGCAGCAGAACATCGCTGCAGTCCTTTACGGACATTTTGAAACTTCTTTAATCACTACACTACATTCATGATTTTTTTTAGATTTTTCGGATGGAAAGTGTCCAATCGCAAGGGGGAGGGGGAGAGGGTACGCGAAAGTTCATAAATTTTCCCTTCTCCCCTTGGTACTCATAATTCTAAGACTTGCTTTGAAAAGATCTCATTGAGACCTTTCCAATGACACCCTACTCGACTACCAATGGTGTAAAATTTTTTGAGGGGTCACCTCCCTATATGGGGAGACCCCCTTAAACCCCTTTGAAAATTTTTTCACCCCTTGAACTTTCAAGAAGTCACCACTTCTGAACTTTCCACAAAGTTTCATGGCTGCAACCTCTACAGTTTCGGAGAAAAAGTGCTGTGACGGACGGACAGACAGACACAGGTCGTGATTGCAATAGGGTTTCGTATTTTAGTACAAAACCCTAAAAAAAGTTGTCTTCTACTGAAATCTATCCCTAATTTCTAAAAGAAAGAAACAACAACACTGGATGTAGCAATGATGAGACGAAACTTCGGTGATCGGACGAGAACCGGTAGTTCCAGTAATTTTAAAAATTATTTAATTTTTCGCAAAAGTCAGTTTCAAACTGACTGAAAAAATCGAAAAAAAAATGAAGAACTCAAGCTTCGAGTTAAATCGTTAGAAGCACTTGTTGGAACGTTAACGTTCAACAAGGATAAAGAAAGCAAGAAAGGCCGACAAGCAAACCCAAAAATCGAAGACAAGAAAATTAAAAAGCCACAGGAAGAAGCTAATCAAGAGGATGTCCTCAGAGCAGGAGGCGCAAACGAAAGCAGAAATTATTATGCAGTGCTAGCTGGTCTTGAAGAAACGATGAACGTTGAAGAGGATACAGGTAAAACGTCAAAATTAGATAATGATTTCATTGAATATCTTAGAGTTAAAAATCGGGAGAAAAAACCAAAAGGTTTGTCTGCTGGTCAGTCTGCTAGTCCGTCCGTTAACATTAATGAAAAAAAAGAAAAAGTCTCACCAATCAATGTGTTTGTGCAAACGGGCAAAGATATGGTTCGGCTTTTGGCAGCCGAAAATAAACTAAAAGATTTTCAGATAAAAAGAGTCAATGCCTATAAGTTGACAATAAGGACTAAGTCGCTGGTTGATTTCCAGGCAACGAAAAATGCCTTAAATTCTGGAGATGTTCCGCATTTCACGTACACCCCGAAAAATCAAAAGAACCAAACCTTTTTATTGAAGGGTCTGGACTGTGGTGAGGACACAGTCGATCTCCTTCAGGTGCTCCAAGAAGCTGCACCAGAAATACAATTTATTTCAGTTAAAAACTTTGCAACGAGAAGATCTATTGTGAAGCGCAAAAACTTGCCTCACTACTTAGTCCAGATTTCCAGCAAAAGTAGTTCGAGTGCCCTGCAGAAAGAAAGGTACTTGAACTTCCGCGTGGTGAGGTGGGAACGCCTCCAGAAAAGTGAGGTCAACCAGTGCTACAGGTATCAAAGATTCGGGCATTCGGCTGCCAATTGCGCCATGAAATATAGGTGTGTGAAATGCAAAGACATTCATGCTCCCGGCGAGTGCAAATTGGCTCAGGCGGAGCCAAAAGAAAAACTATATTGTGTGAACTGCGGTGCCTTTGGTCATCCAGTATCATATCGAGGATGCCCCCGGTATCAAGATGCAAAGATTAAAGTCACTCCAAAACAAAGTCAAGCACACCGCAGTGTGATACCTACCAACTTCGTCAAGCCCGGGGTGTCATTTGCACTTGCTGCGAGAGGACCAGCAGACAATGTAAATAAAATAAATAATGTTAGTGGCAATAATGAGCTGCTCCTTAAAATTTATCAGCAACTCAATTCCTTATCGGAGCGAATCGATAAACAAGATTCGAAAATTAACATTGTTTTTCAGCGTTTAGGTCTTTCAAATGCCTCAAAATAATTTGTCATCCAGCCACATTCCCACGGATAGGATTCGTCTCATCTCGATCAACGTCAACTCCATTGTTACTTTACATCGGCGTGATTATTTCCTTGAATTCATTGCCAGACAAAAGCCTGACATCGCGCTTCTCACCGAAACCCACCTCAGTTCATGGCATTCCATGAGATTCAAGGATTTGAGTTCGTAAGAAACGATAGGGTGACAGGTGATGGGGGAGGTGGCACCAGGATATTGGTTCGAAGACCCTCTCGTTTCCAAAATATTGAAAAAGTCGAATTCAAAAGCTTTGAATCTCTTGAAGTGTCCGTTATCAAAATCTCACTGCCAGGTGGGGATAACCTCTTCGTTATCTCTACCTATGCAACTGGTGGAACTGTTCTCAAGCTGAAGGAGGAGCTCAATTCCTTGTTCGAAATACTCGAATTGAACAGGCTGCATAACTACTATATTCTTGCTGGTGACCTAAACGCCAAGCATACATCATGGCTGAATGCCACCAATAATCCAAGAGGTGTATTCCTGAAATCATGGATAACAGAGAATCAAATTGAATACAGGTGCAAACTATATGGGTCGGAGTTCCCAACCTACCCTAGGACAAAATCATATTTGGACCTCTGCATTGCTGACGCAAGACTTGAATTCAGCTTTAATAGTCCTCAACGGAAACTGCAGGTGCTTCCTTATGATAGCGACCATAACGCAATCGTAATGGAAATCAATCATCACAAGGATGATTTCTTCCTCATTCCAGTCCAACATGAAAATCATCGGTTGAACTTCAAAAAAACAGACTGGGGAAAGTTTCAAAAGAAGTTTAATTGCGAGTACCAGAAGCAATCTCCTCCTTCTGATGGTGGCAACTCTTGCTCAATGGTTCCTAATGACAGGAATCTAACTAACGATGAAATAGATATCTATTTGTCGAAGTTAGAGAAGCTGACGTTGGAAACGATTGAGAAAGTAGTTCCAAAGATTAAACTTCGAAACAATATGGAAGGATATGAAACACCAACCATCGCAAGGTTAAAAAGATTGAAAAGCCTCCTTCTCACACGCGTCAACAATATTTATCGACGATTTTCGGACTATAACCATCCCTCGTTGTCTTTGTTGAAATTACATGTGAAGAATGTCCGGAACTTAATCCGGTCATACTTCAGGAGTGAGGTCAGCAATCAATGGGCGGAAAAACTGAGGATTATAAGCCCACAGGACCCAGACGGCGTGTTCACGAAAGTGAATAGCATATTCCGCAAGAAGTCTCGAGTGAAGGTATCGAATCTTGAAGTCACTAGTGATGAGATAAATCTTCTCGATAGGGCTGAAATCGAAATTGATAGGACGACTCCGGATAGAAATAGAAATGGGATCATTTGTGAACGATTGGATAAACTTGCCTGATTGGAACACATTTTGAATTGGTTCATCTACCAAACCCTGAGAGAGGGAACGAAATTTTTTCAGAGGTCGTTGAAGCAAAAGTTTCCGACTTCAAATCAAGCCTGAACGGCCAATCAATTCTTCATTTCAATGAAACATTAACATCTGACCTCATACCGAGCTTGAATCTTATTGATTATTTTGTCAGCTATGAAGACTTATGTTTCATATTTCTCAAGATAAACAACAAGAAATCATGTGGTACTGATGGTATTCCAAATGTAGCTCTCCGACATTTGCCTGAGGTTGCTATTAGGAACTATTGCATATTGTTCAACAATATGTTGAGCAATTCATATTTCCCAAATGAGTGGAAAAAAGCTAAGGTGTTTCCGATCTTGAAGAAAGGAAAATAATCTTCATGCTCCAAAAGCTATCGCCCAATCAGCTTGCTGCCTAACATCAGCAAGGTGTTTGAAGTGATACTCAACAGAGCATTAAACGCTCACATTGAGGAAAATGAGTTGATGCCGAATTGCCAATTTGGTTTTCGTGCCAGGCATTCGACCACACATGCAATAACGAAAGTAACCTCAGACATCTGTTGGAAACTAAATGATAGACAATGTGTTGGAGCATGGCTCATTGATATGGAGAAAGCCTTCGATACGGTGTGGTTAGATGGACTAGTTTTTAAACTCCTTCAGGACAAGTTCCCCAGACACCTTGTCGCCATGATGTGTAGTATGTTATACGGGAAATCGTTTGTCGTAACTGATGGAAATCTGACAAAAATGCGCGAGTTCAAGGTCTTGAATGGTCTACAGCAGGGAACAGTTACTGCGCCTCTGCTCTTCTCAATCTTCATTCGCAAGCTATTGAACGGCTTTGATTTTAACGTCTCGCCAACGTGATCATTGGTAGCGTTTGCTGATGATCTGATCATCTATACGGCAGACCAAAAAGCTACAATAGTTCAGAGCAATCTGCAAAAAATGTTCAATGATGTACAGCTGTACACTGACAATTGGCGAATGAAAATCAATGTGCAAAAGTGTGAAACAATCTTGTTTCGAACAACTCTGCAGGGGGTCAGTCAAGACCTGAAACGTAATTGGAATAATTTCCACATCGTGGCCGGTGAGGATAGTTCAGAACGGGTTCCACATAAATCCTGTGTTCGATACCTCGGTGTTTATCTCAATCAGTATCTGTACTATACTGAGCATGTGAAAATCATGCTCAGTAAGGCACTTAAAGTAGTCATGGCCCTTCGAAAGCTCTTTCATTCCAGATACATTGATCAAAAGGTCAAAATTGTCTGTTACAAGACACTGGTTAGACTAGTTTTGACATATGGATGTCAGATCTGGTACAACCAGAGCGCTAGTACTATGGAAAAATTAAGAGTTTTCGAAAGGAAATGTCTTCGTGCATGTACTGGTTTGTACAGAAAGCCTGAGACGGATTGGAAACATTATATATCGAACAGAAGAATTTATCAAACTGCTGAAGTGACGAGGGTCGATACCTTCATATTAAAGCTTCTTCGGAATCATATCGCTAGATCTGTGACTGTGAGTGAAAACCCTTGGATTTCACAGCCGTTCCACCCTACAGACGGGTATATAGCGACTTACTTCGCTACTGGCTTCATTCCTCCAGAAGCATTCGTGTATTTGGACATGAATCGATATGTTTTTGATTCTGACGGCGTGATAGTCATATATCACATATATCGACGGGCCACCAATAAGAAGATAAAATATCCTCCTAATTTGAGTTCAGGAGACCAACGATTTCAATGGAGATACTCATTTGCTAGATTCGTTGAAGCTGATCGAGTTGAGACGGCGCAATCCAGGTATTGGTGGCTGAATGACAATGTCTAAATTATTCGTGTTTATTTTTCAGTTTTGGTGTTTTTCGTTATTTAGTTTTTGAGTTTCAGCTCATTATTGCTACATTAGGTGTTATTGTTTATTTGTGTTAAAAATTAGGTATAGGTTAGGTTTATATTATATTTATTATATTAGGTTAGAGATAAGGTTTAAGGCATAGGTTAGGAACATTGTTAAAGATTTTTTATAGTATAAGATAAAGTTTTTGATTGCATTTATTAGAATTAAGTTAAAACACATTAGGTGTAGGATCAAAGTTCACGGTAGTGTTAAGATTATAAATAATTTTAGAATAGGGTTTGGTTGGTTTTTTCTCCTTTTTCCAATTGAATTGTAAAAATACGTAAGAATCTTCATTGATTTGAATTTGCTATAGTTTTTTTTTTTTTTTTTTTTAAATGTGTGTAATGATAATGTACAAATTTAGAGAGCCATTTGGGCCATTAAGTTTTTTTTATTGTTATTGTTTGGATTTTGCTTTATATTCTTTTAAAATTTATAACGATTAGTATTAAATAAAGCGCTTTTGACTTTGACTTTGATGAGATGAAACTAAAAAAACTGAAAATAAACACGAATAATTTAGACGTTGTCAATACCTACATGGCTTTCCAATAAGAGTTTGAGAACGAACTGAACGAACTGAATCAACTGAATGAACTGAATTAAATTCATTCATTTACAATCTATATATATATATATATATATATATATATATATATATATATATATATATATATATATATATATATATATATATATATATATATATATATATATATATATATACAATTCCAAAAATGATATAGGTATCTAGATTTACATTATATGTTTAATATGTCAAAAGTAAAGTATTTTTATGTAAAGTATATTTTATGTATGGAATGAATATTTTTGAGTTATTTTGAATTATATATAATATAACTGCCACAGAACTTCCCCCCTAGTGAAATATTTATATTTCGCGATAAAAGGAAAACGACTTATTTGGGCTTAGTTAACTGTCATGGTTAATTTTTAATTTTAATGTAAAATTATTCTTTGAGACTTATTGGAACGTTTCCCATTCATAAATATCATGTTATAAATGTTGTTTTATTTTTACTGATGTCAAACGATACTTTCTTGGTATCTATATTTCCCTTCTTTTCAATTACTTAATTGCGGAAAACCAAGGTTTTAATCGATCTACTGAGATATTACACGCTTTATTATTAATCTCAATAGTGAAATATTTTTCTTTTCTTTACAATATCTTAAAGAGACCTTAGTATGGTAGTTTAAGAGATGGACGAACCGAACCTACCCTGACGAGAACTTCAGTGCATGTATCAAAGCTCTTAATAATTTTTGTGTTATTATTACCATGATTTGCAGCCGGAATAAGTTTGAGAACCGACATAGCAACTTTCAGGTCGTTAACAAAATCGTTTTGTATTTGGTTAACAAATGATGGAATTGAAAAATCACCCGGAATTTTGATATTTTCTCCATAAAGTAGCTCTGCTGGAGAAGTATTAAGATTTTCTTTGATTGCTGTCCTCAAACCTAACATCACAAAAGGTAAGCTCTTGGTCCATGAAGGATTATTATGTGTCATAATGGCCGCTTTAAGCCTACGATACCATCTTTCGATCATACCGTTAGCTTGAGGATGATAAGCTGTAGTACGGTTGCGCTTAAAACCTAGAGTCCTTGGTAGTTCGCCAAATAGTTGTGATTGATCAGTAACTATGGTTTCAGGAACTCCAAAACGTGCAATCCAAACACTGCATAAAGCTTCCGCACAAGATTGAGCTGTTATATTTGTCGTGGGAATAGCTTCTGGCCATCTTGAAAATCGGTCAATAATTGTCAAGCAATACGTGAAACCTTGTGAGTGAGGAAGTGGTCGGATAATATCCATATGAATTGCTTCGAAGCGTTTAGATACCAATGGAAAAGTCTTAATTTGACTTTTATTATGCCTTGAAATTTTGCAACGTTGACAATCTAAACAACTTCGAGGCTAGTTTCCAACATCCTTATTCAATGAAGGCCAAAGATATTTGCTTGCAATAATGCGACGAGTAGTTCGTATTCCAAGATGTGCTAAATTGTAAACAGTTTTGAAAACTTGTTCATGAAATTTTTCTAGAATGTAAGGCTTGATAGTTTTATCAGAAATTTCACAAAAAACTTCAATATCTGAATTTGGCAAATTAATTTGACTAAACTTAAATTTCGAATTTGTTCTCAAGTTTGTCAAACATTCATCTACAATTTGTGCTTCTGAAATAGCTTTGAAATCTATTGTACTGGGAATTTCTATTTGAGAAATCCTAGAAAGAGAATCAGCAACTACATTCTCTTTGCCAGAAATATGTCGAAAGTCTGTAGTAAACTCACTAATAAATGTTAGTTGATGGAGTTTCCTTGGAGAAGCTTTAGCTGGGTGTTAGACCAAGAATGGGAGAACAAGTTTAGGTGAATAAATAAACGTTGATTTTAGTTTCATAATTTTGTTATTTTATTTAATAATATGAAGACGTTTATTTGCGAGCGTGCTACTGAAGCAATCGAGACGAACTAACTTAACCAACGCGGTGATTGACTCCCGGCGCCCTTCGTAATTCGAGTATTTACGAAGAAGACCGAGTCGCGCTCGGCTGCTACGCCGAGTACAGTTACGCATGAAAGTCGTGCGTCTGTACACTCTAATACAAAAACACGCTGAACTCAATCAGCTTTAATACTACCATTCGAGTGTTTCTCGTTTGCTGTTATCATGTTTTGCTTGTAACATAGATCCTTGAAGCGATCTCGCCGCAGCGCCTTTGTAAATATATCTGCTCTTTGATTTGCAGATGACACGTATTCAACAACAATTTCTTTTTCGTTCACTTTCTCGCGAATAAAGTGAAAGTGAACATCTATACTCGTATGCTTGGTTCTTTTGTGAAAAACTGGATTTCTGACTAGTTGGATTGCGCTTTGATTATCAACATAATGCGTTGTTTCTTTATCCCCAAAACATCCGATGTCCGACAATAATTTTCTAATCCAGACTGCTTCCCGAGCAGCTGCCGATGCAGCTACGTACTCGGCTTCTGTTGTGCTCAACGTCAGCAGTTTTTGTCATTGTGACGACCATGTTACGGCTCCGTTTGACAGACAGAATACATATCCGGTCGTCGACCTCCACGTCTCTACATCTCCGGCGTAGTCAGCATCTGAGAAACCTATCAGCTTTACTTAGCTACCGCCGCTTTGATACTCGATGCCATAGTTAACCGTGCCTTTCAGATACGCAAATATTATTTTAATTGCCTGCCAATGGGATGAATCGTGCTCGTTCAAGAATTTACTGACTGCATTTACTGCATAAGCAATGTCTGGTCTCGAAACGGCTGCTAGAAAAACGAAAGAGCCTACTACTTCGCGATATGGCACGTTGTTTATTTTTATTTCGCTTTCTACGACCGGGGTCAGTGCTGCGTGCGGATCCGCCGGCACGCTTACCGTTTTCGCGTTTACCATGCCGAATTTTTCGATTATTTTCTTTGTGTACGCGCTCTGGTGAATTACCATTTTTGCTTTTTCTCTATCTCTTTCAATCTGTAACCCGACAAAAATGTTAGAATTTCCGATCGTAATTCTGAACGTTTCGCTTAATCATTGAATGATTTTCTTAATCGTCTCTACATTGTCTGAGGCTACCAGCCCATCATCGACGAACAGTGCCAGATATACTTCGTCATTTTTAAACTTCCCGGTAAACACGCACTTATCTGCTTCACATTCTTTGAAGTTAAATTCACTCAGAAACTATGTAAATCTTTGGTTAAGCCCATAGAGAGACTTCTCGAGCTTGCATACGACGTTTCTTGTATCTTCTTACAGCTTCAGTCCTTCCGGAACTTTCATGAAGATTGTTCTTTCAAGTTTCCCGTACAAAAATGTAGTTTGAACATCGAACTGCACTACGTTGAGATTTTCCGCTGCTATCGTTGCCAGCAGAATCCTTAGTGAGTCATATCTCACAACTGGGGAGAATGTTTCTTTGAAGTCAATCCCTTCACGTTGAAGAAAACCTCTCGCGCACAATCGGGCTTTGAAGCGGTGTGACTTTCCTTTGACGTCCGTCTTCACGCGGAATACCCATTTCGAATCGATTAGCCTCATGTCCAGCGTTTTTGTTACAAGTTCGTACGTACGATTTTCTTCATGCGCTTTAAATTTGTCATGAATCGCACTTGCCCACTGCGTAGCTTCAGTGCTCTTTGTTGCTTCTTCGTATGTCAATGGAATCACGTATTCGGCTACATTTGCATCGTGCCGATACCTTCTCGGAGTTTGAATTGCGTTTCGATCTCGCAGGACTCTTCAATTTTCGCGATCTTCTTCTTCTTGCTCGTTCTCTTGTGCGTTGTCCTTGTTGTGATCTTCTTCTTCTCGTTCTCTGATGTCGACGTTGTCCTCACAGTTGTTCTCGTGTTCTTCTTCCTCGTCGATTTCATGTCCTTCGTTATCTTCTCGTGCCTCGGTCATTGGAAGAAATATTTCATATCAACCCTCCTTCTCGTTCGCTTCTACCGACAGCGGCCCACTTTTCTCGTTGAATACGACGTTTTGAACAACGCTGACCTTTTTCTTTTCAGGATCGTATACCCGGTAATTCGTTGACTCTTCCGTGTATCCAACAAAAACTTTCTTGATTGCTCGAGCGTCAAATTTTCGCGTGAATTGTATCGGAGTGTGTACGTATGCATCTGATCCAAAGATTCGGAGATGATTTAGGTTCGGAACCTTCCCAGTCTTCATTTTTCTTCCGAATTTGTTCTCGATCATTTTCTCGAAAGTTTTGAATTTTTCGAATGCTTCGGATTTCCTTCTCATGAAATAGACGTGCCTGTAGCCTGTTGCTTCGTCTTTGAATATCAGAAAGAACCCTGATGCTCCGACCGAGTTCGTCGACATGGGCCCACAGACATCTGAGTGCATTTTTTCACCTGGCTTTATTTTCTTGTCGCGCTCCATTTTCTTATTAAAGGGTAACCTGTGCGCTTCTCCAAGACTGCATGGCTCACAGAAAACATCACTTTTGTCTGTTACACCACTCACGAGTCCTTTTTCTGCTAATTCACGAATTGCATGCTTCCCGACGTGTCCCAAACGCTCGTGCCACACGGTTAAATTCGTCGCAACTACATTGGCTTCTGCGTTGCTCCCTTGTTTCGCGACCTGGAAAAACATTCTGTACACGCCATTGTTTTGCTTCATTCCCGTGGCAAGTACTTCACTGTCACGCGCCACGATAACTTGATTATTTTCGAAACGCACTTGGTATCCCTTTTTAGTACATACTCCGACAGAGAACAGATTTTTTCGTAACTTTGGCACGTGTAGCACATTTTCGATTTTTGTATCTTGCCACACTCCATCGATCAAGTTTTTAATTTTCACTGTGCCTTCACCGGCGACATTGCAGTTTTGATTATCGCCAAGTGATACTGTAGCACCCGTATTGTCCGACTTATAGTCTGATAGCCAGTCACGTCGGTAAGTTAGATGTCGCGATGCGCCGCTGTCGATCAGCTAGACATCGCCCTGATCGGCCTTCATCACCTAAGTCTTTGTCCACAGCACCTTCGCGGTTCCCGCACTTTTGAAACCCGATGCAACCGAACCGCTCATTTCACCTACGCATGCACAGTCACGTGTTTTTTCGGCGCCATCGCGTGGCTTTCGCTTGTTTCGGCAGCGACTCGCGAAATGTCCCATGCCTTGGCACTTGTAACACTGCACTTCCTTCATGTCCTGTTTCTTTTCAGTCTTTTTATTTTCAGTCTTTTTATTTTTAGCACTTTTCGTTCCTCGCGAACGACGATTTTGGGCTGTCGCAGCCAGCGCTTCTGACGTTTCTTCTTCGTCGTTGAGTCTTGCGTCCTCTCTTATCAGCCATTCCTGGAGGTTATCGAGAGTCTGCCGTACCGGATCCACACTGTCCCATGCTACTTGCAGCGTGCTGAACCTCGTGGTCTTTGCCAATGTCGTAGCGTCCGACACATCTTTGCCGATGTCCTTGAGTTGACTCGCCATGTTTGTCACCTTCGCCATATGTTGAACTACCGTATCCGATTCACTCATTCGATACGCGTGAAACTTTTGTAGCAAACCTAGTTTATTTGTTGCGGTTTTCTGTTCATGAATTAGGCACAATTTATCCCACATTTCTTTCGCAGAAACGCAGGACAATACACACACCTGTTGCGTCTCGTCAAGATTCGACAGTATTATAACCTTTGCCGTTGCATCGTCCTTTATATTTTTCTTCAACGCGGCCGCTTGTCTGTTTTCAGCAGGAGGCTCCGGCCTCGTGCCTTTGACGACATCGAGAACATCATTCATCACAAATAAAGCATTTACTTGCGCTTTCCAGCCTTGAAAATTCGTTCCGTCAAATGGCTTCACGCCCTTTACTGAGATGCCGACTGACATCACGGATTCGATTTACACTCCGCACGTTTTCACTCTCGTTAACTTCGACACAAACGACCAATGGCCGACTTCCGTTCCGCGCCACGTGGGACTCGTCCAGTTAATTTTTCCACTTTTTGTTTTTCCTAATTTTCACAGTTACTAGGTCAACTGGGCCCCTAACCTGTTAGATCAGCAATGGGAGAACAAGTTTAGGTGAATAAATAAACGTTGATTTTAGTTTGTTATTTTATTTAATAATATGAAGACGTTTATTTGCGAGCGTGCTACTGGAGCGATCGAGACGAACTAACTTAACCAACGCGGTGATTGACTCCCGGCGCTCTTCGTCATTCGAGTATTTACGAAGAAGACCGAGTCGCGCTCGGTTGCTACACCGAGTACAGTTACGCACGAAAGTCGTGCGTCTATACACTCTCATACAAAAACACGCTGAACTCAATCGGCTTTAATACTGGGTTTTACTGAAATGAATATATTAATGGCTTTTGATCTGTGAACACTGTGAAAGAACGACCTTCAATGTAAAATCTAAAATATTTTACTGCTTGATAAGCCGCCAATAACTCACGGTCATAAGTACTATAATTTTTTTATGCGTTGTTGGAGTGCTGCACCAATGGCAATATCTGAAGCATCGACAAAAATTGGTAAAGGAGCATCCATGTTAGAAAAGCTAATACTGCTGCTTCGAACAATTGTTGTTTTGAAAAATTAAAAGATTCAATAGCTTCTGGAGTTCAGTTAATTTTTCTTTTGTCTGACTTTCAAGCTCCTATTAGATAACTGTTAAGTAATGCGTGATGTTGAGCTGCATTAGGCAAGAAACGACGATAAAAATTTATCATGCCTTAAAATCGTCTAAGTTCTAAAATAGTCTCAGGACATTTGAATTGAAGAATATCTTGACGAATGCCTTCAGACAAAATGAAATGACCGAGAAATTTTTTTCCCAGTCTGTAAAAATTTACATTTGTTAATGTTAATTATAAGACCATGTTCTTGTAATCTTTCAAAAATAATTTCCAAATGAGCTAAATGCTTAGAAACTGATTTAGATGCAATGGATCGTAGTAATCTTTGCGTATGGACGCCTTTTAAATCGCTCCTGTCAAAATTTTTTAAAAATTAAATTAATTTTTTAAAAACGTTAATCCGAAGTTAATTTTTATCGGAAAAAATCTTATATTGTGGATGTAATCGATTCAGGAAATTTCCATCAAATATTTTTACTTCGATTGGCAACAAAAACAAATTACCAAAGAAAACTTCGCCGCTGGTATGGAGGAGCCCGACGGCTTCCCACCGTTGGGGCAACCTGGGGAAACGACGAATACGAAACTGGCGATAATCACCAAAAGAAAACATAACGAAGAAAACTCCGTAGATGGAGGGTGCAAGCTGCAAATAATAGCGGACAATCAACAAATGGCCAAATTGCAGAAAGAAAATGATGAACTAAGGCAAGAGATACAGTCTCTCAAGGATCTTTTCAAGAAAGGGATGAAGCCTCAAAAGACGCAGCCACAAAATCAATGGCAACAGGTAACAAAGCCGAAGAAAAGTACAAAGCAAGTAAATCCAGAGGAAGTTCTAAGTGCTGGTGGCACCAACGAGAGCCAAAACTATTTTGCAGCGCTGGAGGGATTAACCGAAGATATGGAAATCGAAGAAAACATCGGAGGTAATTTTAATCAAGATAATGACTTTAATTTTATTCAATATTTAAAGAACAAAAATAAGGAGAAAAAACCAGCCCGCAGTTCTGCTGGTTCCTCTGAAAAAGCTTCCAACAAGACAGAAAAATTCCGCCAATCAACGTGTTCGGACAGACCGGGAAAGATATGGTTCGGCTATTGGAAGCCGAAAATAAACTGGCCAATTTCAAAATCAAAAGAGTTAATGCCGAAAAATTAACTATAAGGACAAAATCACTGGTTGATTTCAAGTCAGCCAAAGATGCGCTGATTTCTGGGGAGATTCCACACTTCACCTATACCCCAAAAAGTGAAAAGAATCAGACCTTCTTGTTGAAGGGTTTGGACAGCGGAGAGGATACGGTCGATCTTCTTCAGGTGCTCAAGGAGGCTGCACCAGATATTGATTTTGTTTCGGTCAAAGCCTTTGCGACAAGAAGGTCGACCATAGAAAGGAAGAATTTACCACTTTACCTGGTACAAATTGCAAATAAGAGCAGTCCAAGTGCCCTTCAACAAATAAGGTACTTGAATTTCAGAGTGGTGAGGTGGGAACGCCTCCAGAAAAGAGAAGTCAACCAGTGTTACCGGTGTCAAAGATTTGGACATTCGGCTGCCAATTGTGCCATGCACTATCGTTGCGTTAAACGCAAAGACGTTCATGCTCCCGGTGAGTGCAAATTGGCTCAGACGGAGCCTAAAGAAAAATTATACTGCGTTAACTGCGGTGTTTTTGGTCACCCAGCATCATATCGAGGATGCTCCCGATATCAAGATGCAAAAGTTAAATTTGCTCCAAAGCAAACACAAGTACACCGCAATATCATACCTTCCAAACTTCGTCAAGCCCGGAGTATCATTTGCACTCGCCGCTAGAGGACCAGCAAAAAATGCTGGAAATAATGTAAATAATGTTAGTGGCAATAATGAGCTGCTTCTCAAAATTTACCAGCATCTCAATTCTTTAACGGAGAGAATCGACAAACAAGATTCAAAAATTAACTTTGCTTTTCAGCGTTTAGGTCTTTCAAATGCCTAATAATAACTTGTCATCCAGTCATATTCCCATGGAAAGGCTTCGCCTCATATCGATCAACGTCAACTCTATCGTTGCCATACATCGACGTGACTATCTCCTTGAATTTATTGTTAAGCAAAAGCCTGACATCATACTTCTCACTGAAACCCACCTCAATTTATGGCATTCAATGGAATTCAAAGATTTTGCACTCGTAAGAAACGATAGGGTAATAGGTGATGGGGGAGGCGGCACCGGGATATTGGTTCAAAGACCCTATTGTTTCCAAAATATTGAAAAAGTCGAATTCAAAAACTTTGAATTTCTTGAAGTGTCCGTCATCAAAATTTCACTGCCAGGTGGGGATAACCTCTTCGTTATCTCTGCCTATGCAACTGATCAAAATGTTCTCAAGTTCAGGGAGGAACTCAATTCCTGGTTTGAAATACTTGAATTGAACAGGCTGGATAGTTATTATATTTTTGCTGGTGACCTGAACGCCAAGCATACATCATGGCTAAACGCCACCAATAATCCAAGAGGTGTATTCCTGGAATCATGGATAACAGAGAACCAAATCGAATGCAGGTGCAACCTATATGGGTCGGAGTTCCCAACATACCCTAGGACAAATTCATATTTGGACCTCTGCATTGCTGACGCAAGACTCGAGTTCTGCTTTAATAGTCCTGAACGGAAACTGCAGATGCTTCCTTACGATAGCGACCATAACGCAATCGTAATGGAAATCAATCATCACAAGGATGATTTCTTCCTCATTCCAGTTCAACATGAAAACCATCGGTTGAATTTCAAAAAAACAGACTGGGGAAAGTTCCAAAAGAAGTTTAATCGGGAGTACCAGAAGCAATCTCCTCCTTCTGATGATGGCAACGCTTGCTCAATGGTTCTAATAACAGAAATCTAACTGACGATGAAATAGATGTAAATTTTTCGAAGCTAGAGAAGCTGACGTTAGAAACCATTGAGAAAGTTGTCCCCAAGATTAAACATCGAAACAATATAGAAGGATATGAAACACCAACCATCGCAAGGTTAAAAAGATTGAAAAGCCTCCTTCTCACACGCGTCAACAATATTTATCGACGATTTTCGGACTATAACCAGCCGTCGTTGGCTTTGTTGAAATTACACCTGAAGAATGTCCGGAACTTAACCCGTTCATACTTAAGGAGTGAGGTCAGCAATCAATGGGCGGAAAAACTGAGGGGTGTTAGCCCACAGGGGCCAGATGGCGTTTTCGCGAAAGTGAATAGCTTATTCCGCAGGAAGTCTCGAGTGAAGGTATCGAATCTTGAAGTCGCTAGTGATGAGATAAATCTTCTCGATAGGGCTGGTATCGGAATTGATAGTACGACTCCGGATAGAAATGGAAACAGGATTATATATGATGGATTGCAGAAGCTTGCCCTGATAGGAACACATTTTGAATTGGTTCATCTGCCAAACCCAGAGAGAAGGAATGAAATATGTTCGGAGGTCGTTGAAGCAAAAGTTTCCGACTTCAAATCAAGCCTGAACGGCCAATCAATTCTTCATTTTGATGAAACGTTAACATCTGACCTCATACCGACTTTGAATTTTATTGATTATTTTGTCAGCTATGAATACTTGTGTTTCATATTTCGCAGAATAAACAACAAAAAATCATGTGGTACTGACGGTATTCCAAATATAGTTCTTCGACATTTGCCTGAGGTTGCTATTAGGAATTATTGCATATTGTTCAACAGCATGTTGTACAATTCATATTTCCCAAATGAGTGGAAAAAGGCTAAGGTATTTCCGATCTTGAAGAAAGGAAAATAATCTTCATGCCCCAAAAGCTATCGCCCAATCAGGTTGCTGCCTAACATCAGCAAGGTGTTTGAAGTGATACTCAACAGAGCATTAAGCACCTACATTGAGAAATATGAGTTGATGCCGAATCGCCAATTGGGTTTTCGTGCCAGGTATTCGACTATACATGCAATAACGAAAGTAACCTCAGACATCTGTTCGAAACTAAACAACAAAGAATGTGTTGGAGCATGTCTCATTGATATGGAGAAAGCCTTCGATACGGTGTGGTTAGATGGACTAGTTTTCAAACTTCTGCAGGACAGGTTCCCCAGACACCTTGTCGCCATGATGTGTTGTACTCGTATATTATACGGGACATCATTTGTTGTAACTGATGGAAATCTGACAACAATGCGCGAGTTCAAGGTCTTGAATGGTCTACAGCAGGGAAGAGTTACTGCGTCCCTGCTTTTCTGAATATTCATTCGCAAGCTATTGAACAGTTTTGATTTTAATGTCTCGCCAACGCGATCATTAGTAGCGTTTGCTGATGATCTGGTCATCTTTACGGCAGACCGAAAAGCTACAATAGTTCAGAGCAATCTTCAAAAAATGTTTAATGATGTGCAGCTCTACACCGACAATTGGCGAATGAAAATCAATGTGCAGATGTGCGAAACAATATTGTTTCGGACAACGCTGTAGGGGGCCAGTCAAGACCTGAAACGTAATTGGAAAGATTTCCACATCATGGCTAGCGAGGGTAGTTCAGAACGGGTTCCACATAAATCCTGTATTCGATACCTCGGTGTTTATCGATCAGTATCTGTACTATACTGAACATGTCAAAATCATGCTCAGTAAAGCACTAAAAGTAGTCATGGCTCTTCGGCGACTCTTTCATTCCAGATACATTGATCAAAAAGTCAAAACTATCTGCTACAAGACCCTGGTTAGGCCAGTTTTGACATACGGATGCCAGATCTGGTACAACCAGAGTGCTAGTACAATGGAAAGATTAAAAGTTTTCGAAAGGAAATGTCTTTGTGCATGTGCTGGTTTGTACAGAAAGCCTGAGATGGATTGGAAGCACTATATATCGAATAGAAAAATTTATCAAACCGCTCAAAAGACAAGAGTCGATATCTTCATATTGAAACTTCTTCGGAATCATATCGCAAGATCTGTAACTGTGAGTGAAAACCCTTGGATTTCACAGCCGTTCCACCCTACAGACGAGTATATTGTGACTTGCCTCGCTACTGGCTTCATTCCTCTAGAAGCATTCGTGTATTTGGACATGAATCGATATGTTTTTGATTCTGACGGCGTTCCAATCATATATCACATATAAAGACGGGCCACCGATAAGAAGATAAAATATCCTCCGAATCTGAGTTCACGAGACCAATAATTCCAATGGAGATACTCATTTGCTAGATTCGTTGAGGCTGGTCGAGCTGAGATGGAGCAATGAAGGTATTGGTGGCTGAATGATAATGTCTAAATTATTCGTGTTTCTTTTCTGTTTTTGTGCTTTTTCTCGTTACTTAGTTTTTTAGATTCATCTCATTATTGCTACATCTAGTGCTGTTGTTTATTTGTATTGTTAATTAGATATAGGTTTCAATATAAGGTAACGTTTTTTTTTTTTTTTTTTTGATTGAACTTATTTAGAATTAGGGTGTAACATATTAGGTATAGGATATAAGTTCATTGTTGTGTTAGTAATATAAGTAATTTTTGAATAATGCTGGTTGTTTTTTCTCCGTTTTCCAATTGAATCAAAAAATGTGTAATAATCGTAATTAATTTAAATTAGCTAGTGTATTTTTTTTCATTAAATGTGTTTAACTGATAACGTATAAATTTAGAGAGCCATTTGGGCCATTAAGTTTTTTATAGTTTTATTGTTTGGAATTTGCTTTATGTTCTTTTAAAAATTTATAACGATTAGTATTAAATAAAGCACTTTTGACTTGACTTGACTTGGATGTCGTCAAGATATATGAAACAAAAATTTAGATCTTTCAATACAGAATCAATAAATCGCTGAAAAATTTGCGCAGCATCGCATAGTCCAAAGGTCATTCGGGTAAACTCAAAGAGTCCAAACGGTGTGCATATAGCTGTTTTTGGAATATCTTCGGGTTCGACTGGAATTTGATGGTATGCCTTGGTAAGATCTAAAGTTGAAAATGATTTGCAATTGGTCAGAAAATGAGTAATATCCTGAATATTAGGAATCGGATAACGATCTGGAACGGTTATGGCATTTAAACGTCTGTAGTCTCCACAAGGACGCCATTCACCATTACTTTTTTTTACCATGTGTAATGGTGAGGACTATTTGCTGTGTGAAGGACGGCAGATGCCTTGTTCCAGAAGAAAATTAAATTCTTTTTTAGCTGGCTCTAATCTGTCTGAAGCTAAACGTCTAGGTTTGGACATGATTGGAGATCCAGAAGCAACAATTTTATGTTTAATATTATGAACTGGAACTTTAGTGAAATCAGATTCTAAGGTAATCGACTCAAATCCAATTAATAATTCTTTAACATGAGAATCAACATCCGATTTAACGTGAATTGATAAATTTGAATAATCTTCCTTAGAAATAGAAGCTATTGATTGAAGATTGGTCATTGGATCAATTAAAGCTTTATTAGCTACATCTACTGAAAGACCGAAATGACCAAGGAAATCTGCTCCTATAATGGGACGTGTAATGCCAGGAGTTATAAAGTGCCATGAAAAATCTCTTCTAAGTCCCAAATTTTATGTTAATAACTTTCTGCCATATGTATCAATAGAAGATGCATTAGCAGCAGAAAGTTTAAATCCCCATGGAATTAATTTCAAATTATTTGATTTCGGAATCACGGAAATTTCCGCACCTATATCGATTAAAAAATCCTTCATTGAAGAATGATCGAGAATTAAAAGGCGGCAAGAAGAAATACTATTTAAGTTTGCCACCGGCGACTTAAGAGGATTTTGTTTTTTTTAATTATTGATAGTCTCCTTAGAATTTTTGTAAATAAATTTGCATGGTTCAATACATTAATGGGCATTGACACCAAATTTAGCATGATACCAACAAAATCCTCTTTCTTTTGAGCGTCTGTTGGATGAACTACGTGAACGGAAACCTTGAAACTGGCCATCGTTCTTTCTTGGAGTCCTAAATCTTAACTATTCCCCAATAGCCTTAGTAAGTTCTGCAATTTGACTTCTTAACTCTGTAATTTTTTGTTGAACGTTAGGTTCTGATTTGGAGGAATTTGCAACCGAAAATACTGATGGTCTATTTGAAACTTCAAAAATTTTATCAGCACTTGATGCCAGATCATTCAAAGAGCTGGACCGATTAATTGCTAATATTGCTTGCATGTTTCCCGGTAGTCTTTGAAGCCATAATGATCTTAAAAGATCATCTCCAACTTTATCCCCCCAAGTTGTGACACCTCACGAAGAAGTTGTGAGGGCTGTCTATCTCCTAAAGTGAGATTCGAAATTAATTGACTTAATCTCGTATTCTCACTTGCCCTGAAGTCTGGAAATTAAAGCTTCTTTTAAAGTTGTGTAGGGAGTAGTGGATGAAGAATTATTCACTAGATCAGTAACTGTCCTAATGGCTTCAGGATCAAGAGCTACCAGAACATAATTGAATTTAGTTGACCCCGTCGTAATCCCAGCCAGAGCGAATTGAGCTTAGACCATGTTTCAGGAAACTTCTTCCAAAATGTAGGTAGATTCACTGCTACAGCATTTACTGTAGAATCCCCTGAAGGACTCGCATCATGGAAATCATCTTGGGGAATAATTTAATTTATAATAGTATTCCTGCAAAAATAAATCCCTAAGGGTTCTGGGTGCGCTACGCTGGATATATCCCCCCTGTCGCAGGATATATCCTACCCTCAATCTGCGATCTAATCGTTAAAATTTTATTTTAAGTTTTAAAATTAAAAAAAAAAATATTTAAAAATTTTAAAAAATATTTGAAATATTTAAAAAATTCTGGTATATATGTATTAATTTAAAATGTGTGTAATTGTAGAATGTAATGTTGAACATAAGTTCTCTTACTTAAATTCCTTTACGTTTCGGTTGTAATACTTCCTTGCAAATCGTTCGAGAGTAAAACTGGAATACAACTAGCCTAGACGACTGGCCCGCTCGCTTGTCACACACTCCGCGCACCGCTTTCGGGTTTTCTTGCTTTTGCACTTGGATATTCGCTCCTGTCTCGTCGTTTTCCACTTTTGATGTCTTTCGAGTTCACTGATTGGAATTTTCTGCTGGAACTTTTCGCCGTTTTCCGCCTGTTCTCGGTTTATTCGCGGTACTAAATCAATGGCTGCCTGCTGATTTGATGCTATGACTACATTTGCAATTGCTCACAATTCTAATTTGCGTTTCGCCGGCGCGCGGGCAAACACACGACCGTAAATGTACCACCAATTAGCGAAAATTGCAAATAAAATCGTGATTTGACCTTTTCGCTTGTTTTTCTGGTCTAACGAAATAATATTTCTACCGTCGCTCGTAATTGACACAAGAATTTTCATCTATCAAGGTGTGAGTCAATCGCACAAACCGACTCAATCGCCACGAGTAATCAGATTCCTTCACTTTCTTCGCAATTCGATCTTCCGCGACACGCGAGTCGCAGCTTTTGGGAGGGAATCTCACAATTTTTTCTAAAAAAATTCTAGCTTAGAGGCTCGAATTTTTGAAGGCGCTTGTGCCTTATCGGGGTCACCAATTGTTCGTAAATGATGTATATGTTCGTAATTGTTAGTTATTGTTCGTTTATAGTTAGTAATTGTTTATAAGGATAAACTTTTTCTTCCTACAATTAGAAGGATATTTTTAATGGATTGAATAATAATATTTTATTATATAATATCAAATAATACAATATTTGAGAACGAACTGAACGAACTGAATCAAATGAATGAACTGAATTAAATTCATTAATTTACAATCTATATATATATACAATTCCAAAAATAATATAGGTATCTAGATTTACATTATATGTTTAATATGTCAAAAGCAAAGTATTTTTATGTAAAGTATATTTTATGTATGGAATGAATATTTTTGAGTTATTTTGAATTATCTATATATATAAACAAGTTGGGTAAACAGGCCTACGCTCATGTCAGAAGGGTTTTGTATTCAATTTACAAAATGCAGTCACCAGATCGAATCAAATCAATATACATGTCAAAGACGATTTTATTGGAGAAAATATGAAATACGAAAATCATACTCTTATTAACAAAGTTGAACGAATTTCGACTTCAGAGGTTTTTGTTATTGTTATACTCATAAATATCTCCCTTAATAATTATTTCAGATGTCCATTCGCGAGAGAGGAAACACATTTTTCATGTATTTCCCCCCTGTGCCCCACTGAAGCAAAAACTGACAGTTTAAGAACTGTTTTGAAATGCTCCCATGAAAACGTTCATTTCATATTCATATCGGCTACGTTTGATGAATTTTTTTCAGGGGCTATTCTCCTGTACTGTAATCATCGATTCATGGCCAATTTTTTCGAATCCTAGAATGGTTACAAAGCCCTTTTGCTAGGAGCTCTCTCCCACCTCCTTGACTTGTTTCACTTATGAGTATTAATTGTAGGTACTCATCTTCAGTCATTCATTAAATTGAATCAAGTTTTCAAAGCATGCACCTTAAACGTTGAAGTTGGGAAAAAATAACTCAAAATTATCCAATCTTCGCATTTAAAACAGCCGTCATGTTGTTTTACGATTGCTGATACGACTAGCTGAACCGATTCGCAAAGATATACATGGCATCTTTCATTCCTGAAATTTTCATGCAAATCCTAGCAAAACTGTAGTGTCTGAGTCGGGAAAAAGCGCATCTTGTTCCATAGCCATATGTTACCATAGTAATACATGCAGCGCATATTGTTCCATAGTCATACAGGAAAATTCATACCGCTATAACTTCGCTAAATATGATTCAATCTTTATGAAAATTTCAGGATTGATCAATGTTGTAAATGGTCATCCGCGTTCTGAATTTCGTAGAGTTTAAGGGTACCATTAAGATTTTATTCAAGAAAACATAAAATCGATAAATCATACTATTACTAACAAAGTTGAGTAAATTGCGACTTCTAACGTATTTGTTGTTGTTGTACTCACCAAGGCCTACATTCCTGATTTTTTTCAGATTTTTCGGATCATAGGTGTCCAATCGCGAGGGGGGGACACAAATTTTTCGTGTATTTCCCCTCCCTGTGCGCCCCTCGAAGCGAACTTTGCCAAATTAAGACCTGTTTTGAAAAGTTCTCATCAAGACCTTTCATTTGATACCCATATCGGCTACCTTCAATGAAATTTTTTTTTCGGGGGGTCACTCCCCTACATGGGGAGACCCCCCTTAAATACCTTCTAAAATTTTTTGTAGTTGAACTTTGAATAGAACACCACTTTACACCTACATACAAAATTTGATGTCTCTAGCTTAAGTAGTTTCCGAGAAAAACTGCTGTGACACACGGACGGACGGACAGACAGACGGACAGACGGACAGACAGGACGCGATTTTAGTAGGGTTTTGTAAAATTATTTTACAAAACACTAAAAAGAAAGTCGTGTTAGTTACACTATTTATAACTCAAGAACGGCTTTACCGATATGGCTGAAAATTGGTGAGGAGGTAGCTTAGAGCCAGGAGACGGATATAGGATACTATTTATTCCGTTCGACAGTGTTCCCGTGTGACTTGACATAAAACACCAGTCACTATAAAACGTGGTATAACGAAAAAGAATCAGACTTGGAAGAACAAAACACAAATGACAGCTATGTAATGGACGTATGGATGACAATTTGATTTTTATAAGAAATCAATATTAAAACTATTTCTGTTAAATAGATAACAATTATAATGTAATAATAGAGCCTTTGCCTATCTCAAATAGCTAAATAATTTTCTATATGAATGAATGGTTGAAAATTTGAGTTTTTACATAAATATTCAGGTGAATTGAAGTGAAGTGAATTCTAATTACTAATGCCGCGACCAAGACGATCGATTCTTTCCCGACAAAGCCGTAATGCAAGAAGGATACGAAACACTGCAAATGAAAGGACTGAAGAAGAACAAGAAATTGCACGTGAACAGCGCCGCGTTAGTATGGCTCGACTTCATGCTTCTCAATCACAAGAGCAAAGTGAGGCAGCCCGTGAAACGGCTCGGTCAACAATGCAAAATCGTCGAGCGAACAACAGAGGTCAACAAATAGATAATTTTCGACGCAGAACAAGAGATTTATCAAGTACTGATTTGAATCGAGCAGCATTTTCATACGATGTCAGCAATGATTATAGCTTGCATCCTAGCGTTTTCACTGGGCAAATGGACGTTGTTTGCAAGTATTGTGGTGCATTAAAGTTTTCCGGAGAAACGCCAGGATTATGCTGCCTTAGTGGTTAAGTGAAATTGTCATTGTTGACTCCGCCACCTGAGCCATTGTATTCATTGCTTTGTGGCGAAACTCCAGAATCACGCCACTTTCTTGCAATCACTCAAAAATATAATTGTTGTTTCCAAATGACGTCATTTGGGGCAGATATTATCGAAGAGCGAGGATTTAATCCGACATTTAAGGTATTTATTAATACGCTTTTATAAGCCTGGGTTATATGTATGCATGTAATGGAATTTTTGAGCATGATTTTCACTAACCTACAGAAATAATATATTTGCTAATTCTGAACTCTACTCTCACAGCGAAAAAAGTGTATATAACTCAGTTAATACTTACTGGTTTTTATTTTGTAGATACAAGGACAGATTCATCATCAAATTGGATCATTACTACCACTCGAAGATGCACACCATAAATTTTTACAAATATATTTTATGGGCAACATGGAAGAACAACTTGATTGACGTGGAGAGATCAATGCAGGAATGAAGCGAGCAATTCTTCAAGACTTGCAGCAACTGCTTTATGAACATCATGCGTTTGTCAGGTTGTTTAAGAGTGCTTTGGAGCGCATGCCAAATTATGACTATAAAACTGTCATCAAAACAGATAAGTGACCATCTGGAACACATGAACGCACATATAACGCTACAACAATAGATGAAGTTGCCATCCTGATTGTTGGTGAACAATTGGAAATACGCGATATTGTGCTTACATGTCGCGATACTGGGCAACTACAAAAAATATCTGAAAAACATCGATCATATGACGCATTGCAATACCCACTGATGTTTTGGCAAGGAGAAGATGGATATTATTTTAATATCAAAATGATAAATCCATTGAATGGTGATTATCAATATCATAATTTATTTTATTAATTAGACAAATGACTGGCAACCGGTAATTAATTATGCAAAAAATTAATTTCAGGTGAAGAAACTACAAAGAAAGTTAGTTCAATGAATTATTACGCATATCTTTTGATGATTCGTCAAAATGCTGACAACTATTTACTAAGGTTTCGTCGATTGTTTCAGCAGTATTGCGTCGACATGTATATCAAAGTAGAAACGGAACGTTTAACTTTCATTAGGTTGAACCAAGCCAAACTGCATTCAGAGGAGTACATCCATTTACGTGATGCAGTTAGTACTGAAGGAAATGCAGCTAATATTGGCCGATTAACTATTCTGCTGGTGACGTTCATTGGTAGTCCACGTCATATGCATGAAAATGCGCAAGATGCAATGACATATGTTCGTCATTACGGTGGGCCAGATCTATTTAGTACTTTTAGCTGTAATCCAAAATGGATAGAAATTATTCAATTGCTGCTTCCCGGACAAACATCAAGTGATAGACACGACATCACAGCACGTATATTCAGGCGAAAAATTTGGTCCCTGATGAACTTCATTGTTAAACAACGCGTCTTTGGAGATACTCGATGCTGGATGTATTCAATCGTATGGCAAAAGCGAGGCCTGCCGCACGCACATATTCTTATTTGGTTAGCGGAAAGAATTCAACCTGACCAAATAGATGAGATTCCTGATCATGAAGCCGATCCAGTCCTACATGATGTTGTTATTACAAATATGATTCATGGACCGTGTGGCGCCATCAATCCCCAATCACCTTGCATGGTGGATGGAAAGTGCTCTAAACAATATCCACGAAAATTTACGGCGGAGTTCGTCATTGGTAACGATGGTTATCCGCTGTATCGGCGTCGATCACCAGATGACAACGGTGAAACTGTCACAACAAAATGAAAAGAATGGATTTCGTTGTCGACACCAGTTGGATTGTTCCATATTCGCCACTCATTTCTGAAACATTCAAGATACATTGCAACGTTGAGTATTGCAATTCAGTAAAGTCCATAAAATATATTTGCAAATATGTCACGAAAGGCAGCGATATGGCGGTTTTTGGATTGCAATCTTCAAATACTAACGATATCACGCTATCAAGTTGGTCGTTATGTAAACTGTAATGAAGCGATTTGGCGTATATTCGCATTCCCTATTTACGAACGTCATCCTACTGTTGTACATTTGGCGGTGCATCTGGAGAATGGGCAACGAGTATATTTCACGGCTTCGAATGCTATGCAACGTGCTGAAACACCTCCAGCAACTACATTGACCAGTTTCTTTGCGATCTGCCAAAGCGATCCGTTTGCACAAACTTTGCTTTACTCGGAGATACCACGTTATTATACTTGGAATGCTTCATCGAAAAATTTTCAAAGACGGAAGCAAGGCGATGCAGTTCCTGGGTATCCGGATGTGTGTTCTGCTGATGCTCTTGGTCGTATGTATACAGTTCATCCAAAGAATGATGAATGTTTCTATTTGCGGTTGTTGCTGGTAAATGTGCGTGGGCCAACGTCATTCGATACGGAGTGTTAATGGTGTAATATTCCCAACATATCGTGCTGCGTGTGAAAAACTGAACTTATTAGAAAACGATACCCATTGGGATATGACAATCGCTGAAGCCATTATCTCTGCATCTCCAAGTCAGATACGCACATTATTCGCTATCATAATTTCGACATGCTTTCCATCAAACCCATGTAACCTGTGGCACAAATATAAGGATTCGAACATCGGCTTATTTATTGCCTTTAAGGCGGAACAGAGTTCGCCGGGTCAGCTAGTATATAATATGAGCGCCACAAACCCTAGAGTTGTTGTTGAAAAGCCTCTCTTTCCTCAACGTATGATCGATCAAGACCTCAAAGATGGATCAAGACCTCAAAGATGGAATTCGTAAGGCTATCGAGGGCATAGGGCGTCCACTTTGCGATTTGGTTATAGAAAATTTCCTGAAAAGGATATGGTCCTGCAAGCGTGGTCGTGGTGGTCGTTTGCCTGACGTTATTTTTTACCATTAACGGCAAACCTTTTTCTTTATAATGAAATAAACATTGGAAAACCCTGTAGATTCTCGAGCAGCCTAAACGAATCTTGCAAGTGCGTATCTCCATTGACATTTTTAGGGTTTTGTACTAAAATACAAAACCCTATTGCAATCACGACCTGTGTCCGTCTGTCCGTCCGTCCGTCCATCCGTCTGTATGTCACAGCACTTTTTCTCCGAAACTATAGAAGCTACAGCCATGAAACTTTGCGGAAAGGTCAGAAGTGATGACCTCTTGAAAGTTCAATGGTGGGAAAAATTTTCAAAGGGGTTTAAGGGGGGTCTCCCCATATAGGGAAGTGATCCCCCTAAAAAAAATTTTCACCATTGGTAGTCGAGTAGGGTGTCATTGGAAAGGTCTCAACAAGATCTTTTCAAAACAAGTCTTAAAATTGCCTTACGAGTACCGAGGGGGGCAGGGGAAGGGGAAATGTACAAACTTTTCGCGTACCCCCCCTCGCGATTGGACACCTTCCATCCGAAAAATCTGAAAAAAATCATGGATGTAGGCCTTAATGAGTACAACAACAAATACACGAGAAGTCGAAATTCACTCAACTTGGTTAGTAATAGTATGATTTATTGATTACATGTAAAATGTGTTTCCTCCCTCGCGAATGGACACCCGTGATCTTAAAAAATCTGAAATAATTATCAAGGGAGATATTTGTGGGTATAACTATAACAAATACCTCAGAAGTCAAAATTCTTTCAACTCTGCTAATAATAGTATGATCCTCGAACATGACATCTTTCTTGATTTTATTCGTTACTGGGTACTGCATTTTGTAAGTTGAGTACAAAACCCTTCTGACATGAGCATAGGTCTGTCTACCCAACTTGTTGGTATTGTGAATTCAAATTCGGAGGATATTTTATCTTCTTATCGGTGGCCCATCTGTAGATGTGACATATGATTTGGACACTGTCAGAATCAAAAACATATCTTTTTATGTCCAAATACACGAATGTTCTGGAGAAATGAAGCCAGTAGCGAGTCAAGTCGCAATATACCCGTCTGTAGGGGAAAGTGGCAACAAACTTTTCATTCATTAATTTATCCAAACGCGGAGCTTACCTCCTTTTTCCCCCGATACTAGTGTTGACTTTATATATAAGTTCGAACTCAATGTTTTGACTTTAAGTTAGGCGCAACAGAAAAATAAACTTTCTTAGCAGTCCCTTGAACGATTTTTTCTCTTTCAGACACATAAATTTTGATTTTCAGCTAAATATTGCAAGAAAAACTTTTAGATACAGGATTTGCATATTATGAAAAGCTTTTCAAACTTTTCGCAAATTAGAGATCTATCAACTCACGAACAAGGACTTGAGAAATTTCGAATTTCATCATTAAAATGATAAAGCTCAAAAAGAACAAAAATTGATGAAGCTCAAAAAGACAAAAAAAAATTGTGGGGCTTCACTGCATTGGTAGATATCATAGAAAATTTATTAATTTCTTCTTACAGCTCTAATCTTTTGAAGGTAAAAATACTCGTAATTAACAATCCCCACAATGGATTTTTGAAACATTTCATGGATGTCGTCCATCTCTGTAGGATAAAAACTTACATTCTGAGATCAAATAAACTTTCCGCCCTAACTTACACATACAAACGCCCAAGCGTACCTTCTAAAGTTACATCACAATAAGAATTAAATTTGACACCTCATTTTAACACACTTTTAGCTGCAGGCAGCCAGAATAAAAGGTCCTTTTCTCGCTTTAAATATGCTACGACTTGGCATCAATATTCAATGAAAATTGTGTTTGCTCTGTGAATAGTAAGGAAATTCAATTCACCCTACCCGCATCATCGGTTTTCCTGTACACACTCTGGGGAGTACATTTCGATTTCCATTTAAACAAAGTGTATTGGAAAAGTATTTCAGATCAAAAGGAGAAAACGAATGAGAGTGTTGGGGAGATAAATCGATTTGAAAGGAAGGGCAATGTTTCTTGTTCAAGGCAAATGCTTAATTAATTTTCCAGTTCAGTCCATTTACTTACCCTGATTAGATTAATTGTAAGGATAATTATGGGCAAATGACTGTTCAATGTTCAACGACCAATTTCTTTTCAAGGATATTAATTAAATGTTTTCTTGGTGGTGGAGGGATGACTATCGATAGAAACTTTAGCTTCTGTTAATTGTAGAATTGGATTTTAATATTTTAAGTAATTTGAGAATAAAATGTTAATTGGAAACAATGGCATGTATGTAGTAACAATTAGTTACACTTTAAAGATAATGTTGAATTCAAAAAAAGAATTCCCCTCGAATTCAAAGCAAGGGGATCTTGAAATACATGCGTGATGCAAATTTCAGAAATTAATCAATTAATTCAACTATTCAAAAACCTTAAATCAATTTAAACAATAATAGATAGATAAATAATAATAATACTCCACATGATTTAAATAAACAACTGTTGAATTCAAAATATGCTTTGCATTTTTTCTTGCAACAATGGTTGTTTTGGGTCATAACGCGTCGCAAATTGCCATGAAGTCGATACGGGCAATGAAATGCGCACACATCATGTATGCACCGTCCACATGTGCATACATTGCATGGTATCATTTGCATTGTGCGAACATTGCACATTGCAAATGATACTATGATCGTATCGCACTGTGGCTGCATGCGATGAGTGCACATATACGCACGGTCAGCTCAAATCGTGGGATCGTCCGTGCTTGCGTGTGCACTTTTTGCATGAATGGGTGATATGATTTGCAGCAATTATGTTGCATATGGTTTGGAGTTATATATTTGCGCGGCCAGTCGACAGTTGGCAGTCGTCAATCAGCCGGTAGTCGTCAAAGGAAAACGTGTGACTAAACAAATCAATAAATTACCTACCACCAGCACCTAATAAAATTGTCATTTAAATAAACGGAAGAATTAATCTTATTTAAACACACAAAGATGAGAAGAAGAATAGTATCAACGTTGCTGGGTTTAAAATAGAATTTAATAAAAATCAATAACGCGAGTGAAGTTTGTTTAATTTGGCCGGGACAAAGGAGTCCCGACGCAAACATTTGGAGGCCAATTCCTGCGACATCGATTGGCAATTCCAGGATATTTCGCCCAACATTTATGTTTGTTGGATTTAGTGTTGGCGTGATCTTCAATTCCTGCGACCTCGATTGGTAATACCAGGATATTTCGACAAATGTTTGTTGTTCCTGGAATTTGTGTTGGTGGTGCTGTGGGTGGAAGGTGTACACTCGTTAGTGAAGAGAGCAGTGCGTGTCCTCTGGTGGTGTGCCCGTGGTAGTTTTCGTCCGACCAAGGGAATTTCCAACGATGGAGGAACTGGCGGAACGGCAAAGGTCACTGTCCCAAGAATTGGACAAAATAATCCTGAATTACAAAAAGGACCCGATTGCGCGAAAGCAAGGGGTGGAATACTATCAGGAGCGACTTTGGCGGCTCGAGTCCGTATGGGATGAATTTGAGAAGATGGACAATCAAATACGGGCACTACCAGATGTGCCGCTGTCGCATAGCTACTTCACCAGTCAGATGTAGGAGACAACGCAGGCCAATTTCATCGACTTTCAGCAGCACTTTTCTGAGAGACTGTTGGCATTGAGATACCCCAAGGATGATACTGGAGGGCCGTCCGAGTGGATAAGCTCGCGCTCCTCAGAGGATGTCAGTCGATTGAAAACGAAAGATATTCCATCAAAGAGTGGTCCAGTCATCTCAAAGATCTTTCGACGCTGCAAAGTGATGGCGGACGCCTTTCTCCGTTTAGTCTCCCGCTTTGGTCAACCGCAACGCTCACGCCAGTGGTATAAGGCTTAGATTATATCGGTCCAATGAAGCTAGATTCAATTGGAGGAGCAATATTATCAGCTTTGCGAGCTCAGTGATGATCCTGAAGGAGTGGGCTGCAACCATGAACAGCAACCAGTTTAGAGAAAGTTGCTCAGGACTGGCTGGTCCAGCTGGAGACCAGACTGGATGCCTGCGACACCACGCCCGGAACACCTACACCCAATTCGACGGGCCCGAAACTATGTTTGCCTAAAATTGCACTACCGAAATTCGATGGAGAATACTTGCGGTGGCGACCCCTCCAGGACTTGTTTGAACAAATGGTGCATAATCAGCCCATATCCAACTGTCAAAAATTATGGTTTCTCAAGGCAAACCTCACTGGAGAAAATGAGCGGTTGATAATGAATTTCGCTCTATCGGAAGAGAACTACGAAGCAGCATGGACGACCTGAAAGGAGTTTTATGACAATCGAAGTCGCCCACTCCTCGATAGATTGTTGGGACAGTCCTTCCATTTTGGCGAGAGGCCGTCAGCCGCTGCTGTGAAATGTTTACTCGACATAACCCAAGAATGCCTCCGAGGACTGAAAATCTCAAGGTTGCTCAAGGATTGGGATCCGTTGCTTTTGCATGTGTTGACAAGGAAGCTGGACTCAACCACTCATGCAATTCATGAGCAGACCTTGTCTAGTCCTCGAGAACTGCCATCGCTCAAGGCTTTTTTATAATTTTTGGAGACTCGCTTCCAGCGAAACGATCGGACACCAATCAAAGGCACCTGACAACCGGAAGAAAGTAATCAAAAACGCGGTAGCTGCCGCGGCGGCTGCTTCATGCCACATGTGCCAGTAGACGTATCCGCTCTTCTACTGTCCGGAGTTCTTGAAGCTCAATGCCGCTTGACGATTGAAATTTACACAGGCTAAAAAACTTTGTGTCAACTATCTTCGAGAAAGACGCAAATCCGCCAACTGCTCCACCAGAGGATGCAAAGTCTGCGCCAAGAAACATAATTCTAAGCCAGCTAAGGTAAATCCTTCGAACACTGCTGCATATCAACAGGAAAGCAAGCACCAAGTGAAGACACCTGCACTCTCTCTGACTACAGTATCTAATCCGTGTTCAACGGGATCTGTACTCCTGGGCACAGCTGTGGTAAGGCTGATTGGCAGCAATGGAAGAGCAACGGAATGTCGAGATGTGCTGGATCCACATCCCAGATAAATTTGATAACCACGCATACAGTTCAAAGACTTGGGCTAAATCCCATACGCAATTCAACGCACATTGAAGGGGTCGGCAGTACAACAGAGAGTGCGCAAGGAACAGTGAAGTTTAGGCTGTAGTCTCGGATCACTGGATATGCCAGGGAAGTGGCGGTGCAGGTGCTGGACAAATAATTCCACCACAACTCGCTCAACAGCTGAATGTGTTCAAATGGCCACTTCCCAAGAATATTAAGCTGGCAGATCCCAGCTTTCATATGACGGATAAAATTGAAATATTATTGAGTGCTAAGCATTTTTCGGGATCTTGTCCATCAAGCAAATAAAGTTGGGACCTGAAATCCTAGTGCTTCAGAATACACTGCTCGGTTGAAACTTCATCAGTTACCTGTGGAATCCTGGCAGAGGTCACCAATTTGTGCAAGACCATTAAACGTTTCTGGGAGATGGAACTAGTGCCAGACTCAACACACAAATTAACAACCACTGAAAGCGCTTGCGAAGCACACTTTGTACAGACAACGCAACGGGAGTCGGACGGTCGTTTCATGGTTCGACTTCCTTTCAACAAGGACTCTATAATGCTGGGCGAGTCGCAGGACGTTTCCATATGCAGATTCATTGCAATTGAATGCAGACTGGAAAGGAATCCTGAGCTGAAGTTACAGTACGCAGAATTTATGGACAAGTACGAACGACTTGGGCACATGGAAGAAACCAAGTGGTCAGCAGGTAAGGAAGCACATTATTTTCTGCCAGACCACTGCGTTCTGAAGGCGGAGAGTAGTACCAGCCGATTGAGAGTGGTCTTCGACGCGTCCAGCAAAACAGCCACGAACATCTCCTTGATCGATTTCTACACTAGGACCAATGATTCAGGATGATTTGTTTGCAATTTTGCTCCGCTTTTGCATGCCACGCTTTGCCTTCACGGCCGACATTGAAAAACTATATCGGCAAATAGTGCTTCACCCGGACGATCGCTAGTTTCATGTAGTGGTTTGGAGAACTAGTCCATCTCAGCCTTTGCGTAATTATCAATTGAAGGCCGTGACGTACGGTACAACATCTGCTCCGTATCTCGCAACCAATTGCCTTCAAGTCCTGGCTCAAGCAGAACGGCATCAAGCTCCTTTGGGCAGCCAAGCATTGCAGAATGACTTCTACATGATGTCATGAGCGGGGCTGACACATTGACTGAGGCAATTCAGAAGCAGAGTGAGTTGCACGAAATACTTACGAGCACCGGCATGCATTTGCCCAAGTGGTGCGCGAATCCTCCAAGCCTTCTGCAACCAATCAAGGCCGAGGACAAGCAGGTCCAACTGGACTTCAGTAGTCTATCAAAAGACTACATCAAAACTTTGAGAGTAATTTTGCTGCCGAAAGCGGACAAATACCAAATCCACTTCAATCTAGACCTCGCTGAGGTAAAATTCACCAAAAGGACGATCGCTTCTGACATTGCCAGGATGTTCGATCCATTGGGCATCCTGGCACCAGTTATTGTGACCGCCAAGTTGTTCCTGCAGGCATTGTGGTGTCTGGATCCGGACTGGAACGCAGCCCTGCCAGCCAGGATTCACACGCAGTGGGCCCAGTTTCGCAGTGAGCTACCATCATTGCGGAAGGTTCGTTTTCCCCGACACGTTAGCACCTGCGAGAAGCCAGCCCAGTTGTAGTTACATACCTTCTGCGATGCCTCCAAGAAGGCATATGGTGCCACTATATACGTCTCCTCAACATCAAGGGGTGGTCAAGTTGGTTTCCTGCTGTGCGAAATCAACGGTAGCCCCAATCAAAGTGCTAACAGTTTTCCACCAGGAACTATGTGCTGCAAAGCTGGGAGCAGAACTGACAAAGCGAGTCAAAACAGCACTCAACCTAACAGATGTCTTCCATGTCTTGTGGTCGGATGCAGGAATTGCGTTAGCGTGGATCAACTCTACTGCCTCGTCCTACAACACCTTTGTTGCAAATTGTGTCTCCACCATTCAATTTTTTTCGAGATCAAACCAATGACGTCACGTTGTTTCACGTGACAACCCTGCCGACATCCTATCCCATGGCTTAGCCCCAGCTGAACTAGGTAGTTGCGAGCAGTGGTTACATGGACCGTCTTTCCTGAGCAGACCCGAGGTGGAGTGACCACCCGAGTACAAGCATAAGGGATCCTGTGAGTTGGAACAAAGGTGAATCAAGGCAATGACATGAACGGCAGCCAAGGCGAACATTCATTTCGTGCACGAGCGAGGTCACAGCTTTTCGAGCAAATTATGGGATGTCTTCCTGGTCCTCGTGTACGACCTGCCCGCCCTTTCATTATCGCGGGAGTCGACTTTTGCGGGCACCTGCTAATACACTACCGTCGCTGAGGTGTGCGGCCGCAGAAAGGTTACATCACTATCTTTTGTTGCTTCGCCACCAAGGCCGTTCATTTGGAATTGGTGAGCGATCTCAACACTGACGCTTTCGTCGGCACCTTGTGGCGTTTCATCGGGAGACGAGGACACTGCAAGGACCTGTTCTGTGACAATGCTTTCAAATTTGTGCGTGCGCACAACCAACTATGCAAATTGTCTTCATCGCTCTACTCAGCAGAGGCTCAGCACAAGGTGATCAGCTTCTGCAGTACCCAAGGAATAGATTTCCACTTCATCCCACCTCGCGCACCTCACTTTGGTGGATTATCGGAAGCCGCGGTCAAGTCGGCTAAGAATTTGCTCCGCCGAGACGCTACATCGACTATTCTCACATATGAGGAGCTGCATACCCTGGTAGTTGGAGATGAGGCCATCCTCAATTCGAGCCCTTTAATCCCGATTTTCGATGACACTAACGACTTGGCAGTGCTTACTCTGGTGCACTTCCTCATCCCAAGATGCGTTCCACTTTAGAATCATCGCGTTTCATGAATCTAAAAGGCCTACAGAAAGGCAGCTGGTGTCATACATTGCAAGCATATATGACTCATTACAACAGCTTGCACCCATCACAGTCAGGGCTAAACTAAAAATCCAGGCAATCTGGAAGAGCGGAACGGATTGGGATGAACAACCAACAGAAAAACTCTTAAAAGCTGGATCAAGCTTGAATTTGAGCTGAAACTGCTAGAGCACATAAGCATTCCTCAATGGAATCACTACAGCATAAACTGTGAAATGGAGCTGCACGGATTCAGTGACGCATCAGAGTCCGCCTACGCAGCGGTGGTTTATAGTAAAATCATTGACATGTGCGGATCTATTAGCACAACTCTTTTCTGTGCAATAACAAAGGTCACCCCAACCAAGGCCAATGTTACCCTCCCGAAGCTAAATGGAGCCGCACTTTTGGCTACTTCATTGCACGATACGATAGAGTCGCTCTGCATACCTGATTTGGAGTTGTATGCTTGGTGTGACTTGACTATTACCTTGAGGTGGCTAAAAAGAAACCAACTTCATTAGAGACCTACATTGCCAGTAGGGTATCGAAGATTCAGAAATTGTATCACGGCTCCTGGAAATGGCAGCATATCAGCTCCAAGGATAATCCAGCCGATTGCGCTTCTAGAGGCATCAGTCCAAAGCAACTTCTCAAGCATAATTTGTGGTGAAAGTTGGTTAACACGTCCTTCTATTGATATCAAAGTTGTTTCAACAGTAACAACAGCGGAAGACAAAAGCAACATTTTTGAACGTTACTCCGATTTTAATAGACTAGTAAGGATTATTGCGACATGTCTCAGGTTTCACCGCAACTGTACACAAAAATCAAACCACTAGAACGGACGGCTAGAAGCAGAGGAACTCGAAATAGTACATAAAAAAATCATTATAATTGTTCAGAAAAGACAGTTTTCAGAAGAAATTGCTGATCTAAGGAGTAACAAGGAGTTGAAGAAAGACTCAGGACTCTAAATCCCTTCCTAGATGCCCAAGCTATTCTGAGAGTTGGCGGTAGGCTCCGAAATGCAAGCATTCCTGAAGAAACAAAGCTTCCGATTTTGCTACCCCAGTGCCATCATATGACATATCCAACTGTGAGGCAAGCCTACTTGAAAATAATGCACAGAGGCGTGCAACTTGTGCGCAACCACTTGAGAATGAGAAACTGGATCATAAATGATCAGAAAGTAATTCGGTACGAAATTCATTGATGCATGATCTGCTGTAAACACTCGACCGCTAAAAATCACCAATCAATGGATGATTTGCCTGCCATACACGTAACACCAGAAAAAGCTTTTACTCATTGCAGAGTAGACTACGCAGGCCCTGTCAATAAACGAATGTCCAAGGGAAGAGCAGCAGCGGTCGTAAAGACCTACATTGCCTTATTTTTAGGCATGGTAACAAAAACCATACATCTCGAGCTTGTGAGCGACATGTCCAGAGAGCATTCTTAGCAGCATTCAAACGGTTCACAAGCCACAGAGGACTTTGCCGGGAGATCTTTAGTGACCACGGCACCAACTTTGTCGGGGTGAGCAATCGACTAGACAAGGATCTAGAAGAAGCAATAAAGAGATCAAGCAGCGAGTTAGCACGAATAACTGCAAAAGACGGAATCGCCTGGAAGTTCATACCAGTGTCCACACCTCACTTCGGTAGGCTTTGGGAAGCTAGTGTGAAATCGGTCGAGAATCATATTGAGTGCATTTTCGACGAGCGAAATATTGTCCCAACATTTGAGGAACTCACAACGATACTGTGCCAAATTGATGCATGCTTAAATTTCAGGGCAACATCTCCTATATCAAGCGACCCAAATGATCTTCAAGCCCTAACTCTAGGGCACTTCCTCATTGGATGACTTCTTCTGGCTATTCCAGAACCTGATACCTCATGTAGAACACTACACCAGCGCTGAAAAATATTAACGAACTTGCATCAAGTATTCTGGAAACGATGGATGACAGAGTACCTGCAAAAACTGCAAAAACGTACGCAGTGGACGAGCGAAAGCGAAAATCCCGGAATTGGTCGGCTTGTTCTCATTGAAGAAAGGGACACGCCACCAACGAAGAAGCCACTGGCAAGAATATATAGCATGCAACCAGGCAGAGATGGAATCGTACGAACAGTTGCAGTCAGGCGATCACCAATTTGTGTAAATACCGGTAAAAATACCCGAGGACTACCAGCGATCCAACAGTAATAACTCCAGTAGAGAAAACTGCTCCAAATATTGAATTGACAAAACCAAAATCATTTCCTGACAAATGTGACGAACGCTCAACACCTGAAATTTCTATATCTAACTGTATGAAGCAGAAAATTACGGCAGGACGAAGACGAATTGCATCTCTAGACAAACCTAACACAGCAAAAAGACCAAGAATTGCACCATGTATGTGGACGAGGGCTCCGCTGAATACAACAATAATCCT
This sequence comes from Odontomyia ornata, assembly GCA_963969285.1. Taxonomy (NCBI): domain Eukaryota; kingdom Metazoa; phylum Arthropoda; class Insecta; order Diptera; family Stratiomyidae; genus Odontomyia; species Odontomyia ornata. The sequence continues at coordinate 464,821,801 of OZ017738.1, read as the reverse complement.
GTCTGTCATGATACCATCAGAATCTTTGGACGCTAAAAACAGCTCCAACCAGCATAATTATAACATCTTCAGCCCAAAATCAGGTTTTTATATCGAAAAACTGTGCATAGTGCATAGCATTCATGGCGATCTAAGACTTGACGCAAATTTTATCGATCACAGAAGTGATTCAGGATGGGATAAATATTGTATCCATAGGTAAACAGATAGAAGATATGTGTCAACGCACAAAAGAATTCACCGATTACACCCACTGCAATGGCTTCTGAACCATCAACAGATTAAACAAATGGAGCTCCTTCAACAAACGGGAAATTTACGAACGATAACAGGCTCCAGAAAACAGAGGGGCTTGGTTGGGGATCTCCTTATCACAGTTTTTGGTGTTAATGATAAGGTCTACGCTGATATTGACGTCTTCGATAAAAACCAACACACAATATTACAAGTCATAAATCAACAAAGCGTAGAATTGAACGCACATATAACAAGCGTCAACCATCGCCCAGCTTGCACAAGTCACGATAAAATTAAATCAAGTGGTAGGTTCGATCAATGAAATGCAAAAATGGTTCGCAAAGATTGATAGCAACATAATTGGCTTACAAGTCATATCCACTTATCTCATGGCGATTAACTATTTTGAGGAGCTCTAGGTGAAGTACCAAATACTAGTAAGCATGATCTATGGATCCGAAAGCTTTCCACAGTTCGTTTCAATTGAAATAAGGACGAACACAATCGAAAAGGTATCATCAAAGATTGGGCCTCATTTTGAGATTCTGCATACTCCAGTGAAAGCAACAACGATTGCACGCACCGATGAAAATATCATCATCTATGGCTACTTTCATATAATCGAAAGGGATAGATAGGAGCTAATTCATGTCAGTGCAATTCCATTCGAATCAGGCGTGCATCCACATCTGGTTCCTATCGTAAAAACTCCAACCTTAGCGGTTAACTTTAATCAACTGAAGTATTTGGAATTGAACGATGCACAGCTGAAGTCATGCACAATTAAAGACGAACGATACCTATGTACTCCCAGCATGATCAACAACATGGATGCAAACCTGAACTGTATCATCAACGAACTAAACACTAGACACAAGGATCAACCGTGCTCCAGCGTTGAGGTAAAATTTCCTCAAACAACATGGAAGGAACTTATGATGAAAAACGCATAACTAATTGTTGCAAGCACACCAAGCACAGCCTTTGTTATTTCCAAAAATGATAGAGAAGAGATTCTACTAGAGAACATTGGAATATTGCGTACCAAAGAGAATAGCGCTATCCAAACCGAGCGATTCATTCTACGATCAGAAATGACCCAACAAAAGAGAATACTGATGAGCTACGCGAAAGAAGTGACAAGGAGTACCACGCAAAATCGATGGACCCAATAGCAAGAGTGAAGCAACAAATTTTCGATGGTTATTCTTTCAAGCCAGAGCCGATTGCGATTACAACTACCTTACACCACTTACGCAAGCATGCGGTACCGCTGACATCAACAATGTTGATCATCATCGCGATCTGTATAGCCAGCGTCTTCTGAAATTAATTCAATGACTCTTTCATTTGTCAGTTTCTGCACCCATGTTAGAACATGAGACATGCAAAGTCTGATGGGAATTATTGTTCGCCTTATGTCAGCAAAAGCAACTTAAACAAAACAGAACATGATTATGATTTAAGAGTTGATAAAAGAAAATTTTTCTTCTTGAACACCCCTACCTTGGGCAGTTCCAAACGGACTTTCTGTTGTGCTTTCACTTATGGGGCATCATATTTAGCGAGTAGAGGGGTCCAAAATTAGCGTTTCTATGCGGCACAATGGGTCGCGCTATATGCGATCCCCTTACTACCTAGTAGTCACTTTCACAAATCCACTAGAAATGGTGTGGTCACTGGGCTTCGATTTACTACTTCCACACTGGAATTGATTCATTTGGTACCCAATTCCTGCAATTGTAGGTTCCGCAACGACTCCTGTTCTATTTCGATTTAGTTTTGTCGTTTATTTTCTCCCCTCTTTCCACCGAATGATATTCTTCCCACTTTTTATACTTAACGGATCTCGCGAATTTAAGCGAAATTTTCTTTTTTTCTCGTCGTACACGCTTCGGGGCACAAGAGTTCTTTCCTTTCACTTTTTAGTCGCACATGGGAAGAAATTTTCCCTCACTCGTTACAAAAGTGAGGACGAGCCAAAAAGTGTCTGTGACCACGGACAACAAGGTCTAAAACTGGACTGGAACATTGCACGGTTACGGCCTTCTTTTTACTGCCAACTGTCAACCGCGGTTCAGTGACAGCAAGTGGTATAAAGGTCGTTTCCGACCCATCGACGTCAATAACGACCTGCGGATCGTTGTCAGTGGCATAGGGCTGATTTGTTACAGGGGGCCGCTTACTAGAATAGGAAATAAATGTAAGTGGCTTAAATTTTACTTTATATTGGTCGAATTGTAATAAAAAGAGAATATTACTCAAGTCGAGTTAAGATAATTTTAAATTTTTTTCCTTTCCATACAACATAAATACGTTCGTTTAAAGCTGTGAAAGGTGTGGCTCGGGAATTCTCTTCCCGGGACGTTGACCAGGCAGGAAGATCTGGAAAAGTTAAGTGAGGTGGTAGTGTTCGGTGGATACAGTGAACGTTCGTATTCCAATTAAATTCGGTTTCCCTGGTGTGGGAAACTACGAGTTTTGTGTGGCGGTGAAATACTCTAACTTGTTCTGCGGAGCAGAGTTTCTTTTTGAAGGTGATTTTTGCGGCTAAGTGGCGATGAGCCCCAAAATTTGTAGAATTCTTAATTTCGCTCTGGACGGTCGTTTTCTCGTTCAGACGACCCCTTAAGAGGCTCAGAGGATCGAACGAGTGGCGCCCATGCCCGCCTTCGGGTGAGTTTGTTTGGGTCAGTAGAGCCTTAGTCGAAGTAGCCCCAATATAACAGTAGGGCAGCTAGGGAATCGGTAATACCGTTTATGAGTCGAATAAACTTAAAAGCTGGTGCCATGCTTGGTCAGACCCAAATGGACTTGAAATAAGCGAGGTGATGAAAATGAGGCCACTTGCAATGCAAGAGTGGCCGAGCTATAAGCTACATGGAAATCGAGACTCAAACACCATCGCCGCCGAAAAATTTACATATCACTTGTCATATACGTACGAGATTTCCTGGCTATCGTGTCATGACCCTTAACGAAGTTGCAATATTCAATCAAGTTCCCGCAGGGGAAATACCGGTCGACAAGAGTACTCTTGGAGGCTAGCATTCTTTGAAGAGCGCTGCCCCCACAGACCCGAGGATATGGGAGTGCCGTGAGGTTCCCTCCTGGGATGGCAGGTAACGACTTTGATTGGATCTGGACTACGCTTTGGACAACGAATTGGAATTGATGCTGTGGGCTGGAGGATGTGATGGTTTGGATCTAGTTGCTTTCCACAGTAGCACCGAGGTGAAACTCGTGTGTGAACGGCTCCATTTCAACTATCATACCGTCTCCGTCCCGGTAAAACCTTGGCAGGCCTCGGAGTACGTTCGAAGCTCGCACCATTGGGTTGGTGGTGTAGGTTTGGTTTAGACGGGCTCTCAATTAGCGCTGGTCTGGCTCTAAGCACTTGTCCCTATAAGGGCTTGTGCCAACCCTCGCATGGCCTCCCTGCTCTGCAAAGATAACCATCGGACCAAAAAGGCGACTACACACACGAACGGAGAGAGTGGCTCCGAGGGGGGACCCAACAAAACTGGAGCAACCAAAATCAAAACACCAAAAAAATCCAAAAAGAGAAACAAAAAATAATAACAACGACGACGCAACCAGCGGTTGCGGACAAGATGTCAACAGTACATCGAGAGCGGTACTAACCAAGACAAAAACGAAGAATAACACAATTACAGTGAAGGCAGATGAAAAACGGAGAATAGCAGACAGTCTGGTTCAGACTGAGATTCCTGCGGCGTTTGGGCGCAGCAAAAAAATGATGCAAACGCCAGAGCGTCCTTTTAAGGAAAAGCGGGAAACTCTGCACCACGCTTCAGGTGTTTGAGCTGTGGAGGATAATATGGAGAGCATCGAAAATTCGATTGTCACTGCTGCGATCGTTAACGCGGCAACCGATGCAGGGGTCACAAATCCCGACATAGCAAAGAAACATCCTGAAGCTAACGAGGAGATTACGGCACAAAAAGCAACGAGTGACCAGACACCGCGTGATTGCACCGCCAACGTCGAAGATGTGGCGGAGGTACTGCAATTGGAAGCAGAACGCAATAACATCTCCCAGGGATGGTTGCAAAGTACAATTGCCGCCCAGCAATATGAAGAAGAAAAGATACTCCGAAAAGCGGGAAATGTTTTGAAAAGAATACAATCTGCATGCGACTCCTCGAAAACCAGCAAAGCAGTAAAGGTTGGGGCCATGAACTAGAGGAGCTTCTAGATCGCATATGGCACTATTGGAGGAGCTGGTTAAGGGCTGAAGACGAACAGAAGGCTAAAGAGGCTCTTGAGGCGAAATCTGAAGGCAACATGCAGATAGCGCCACCATTGAAAGTCAATAAAAGAATGGCGTCTAGCCCAATCAACAAAAGGATTGAAGAAAGCCGCTAATGAACTCTTTCAAAATAAGCCAGAAAGTAAAGTTCGCTCGGACGCCCAATCAGAAAAAGGACCTGATGCAAAACAGGAGACGCAAAAGCCCCGACAAAGACCCTACAGGAGGCACTGCTCGTAAAGCCCCAAGATGACCGATCCTACGCGGGGGTACTGCGAGACATCAGGGGAAACGCAAGGTCCAAAGACACCAATCTACCATTAAAGTAGTACGACCATCGTGGTCGGGCAACATACTGGTCGAATTTGGAGCAGAGGCCGGCAATAAGGAAGCATTTTGCGACGCAGCAAAGAAAGTCCTCGGCAAGAGCGCAACTATAGCCCCGCTCGAACCGATGGCAACGATCGAAATACGAGACATTGACTGCGTCACGGATCTGGCCGTGGTAGAAGAGGCCAACAAAAGGGAGTTCTCTAGCGTGGGAAGGATTAAAGCGAGACTGACACCAGCAAACAACAGAGGACAACGCATGCCCATAGTTGACTTGACCTGAACAAGGGCAAAGTACGAATAGGGTGGGTTGTCTTTACGATACGCCGGGGAGCAACGCCTCTTCAATGTTTCAAATGCCTTGGTTGCGGTCACACCACACAAGTATGCAAAGGACCCGATAGGAGCTCCCTTTGTTACAAATGCGGTGAAATGAGACATAAAAGAAAAGAGTGTACGTAGGAGGCGCACTGTATTCTGTGCAAGGATGCTGATCCAAAACCTGATTTTGGACACGTCTTGGGGTCAAGAAAATGCCGGGTTTTCCAGGAAGCCCTAGCCAAGGCAAAATCAGAACTCCAATGACCCGCATCCTGCAGCTATACCTACACTGCAGTTCAACCGAGCAAAACCTCTTTGAGCAGTTTGCGAGGGACATGAAAGCCGACTCCTTGCTGCTGAGTGAGCAACACTATAATAAAAGTCCTGCATTATGGTATTCTGAGAGACTTTCAAGCAGAGAGTTGTGGGATGGTTTTGCGTGTGTTCCGTGCTCAGGCACCACCTTCTTTAGTGTGTACCTAACGCCTAACAAATCGATATCATCTTTCCAAGCCAAGCCTCAGGCTCAGAGAATCTCTAGAGTAAGGATGATCAGTATTGGAGACATACAAATCAAATCGTAGCCAGGGGTGAAGTACCCGGGGCTACTGATCGACTCAAAGATGAGTTTCTCTGAGCAAATTATGGCAACGGCTGAGAAGGCTTCTTCGGGAATATCGGCTCTGAGTCGACTTATGGCCAACGTAGGGGGACCTAGCCCATCAAGAAGACGCCTCTTGATGAGTGCTGTAGGGTCAGTGCTACTGTACGGAGCAGAGGTATGGGGCGATGCTCTCAGCAAGGAGGTATACCGAAAACGTTTGGCACAGGTACAGAAAAGAGGAGCACTGAGAATTGCATCTTCGTATCCAACAGTCTCTGATTCGGCGGTGAGAGTGATTGCAGGCGTGATACCTGTCACCTTCCTTGCTGGAGAGCGCCGCACTATTTACCTGCGCCGAAACGAAGATGCGAGGGAGATGGTTGTCCGCGAGGAGAAACAGCGCTCGTTCAACGATTGGCAGCAGTCTTGGGTCAGTTGCACGAAGGGAAGGTGGACTGCGCGCCTCATCCCGGATGTGAGACCATGGCTGAATCGAAGGCATGGTGAGACTGACTTCTATCTGACCCAGCTTTTAAGCGGGCATGGGTGTTTTCAGTCTTACCTGCACAAGAGTGGTAAGTCACAGTCCCACAATTGTCGGTTAATAACTCAAAACTGACTATGTAGCTCTAAACGGATGCTGTGTTTATTGCTGTTGAATTGAAAAATCATCAAATAAAAAAAAACTAATTACTAACGGCATTCACAATAATTGTAACTTAGTACTTCTACAAAGTAACTATCTTTTACCTCAACTCAAACTCTTAAAGTGCTCAGAAACTTTTTGAATTTCTAAGTCAACCCTAATCTTTTCATTGAGGTGAATATCCGCAAAATACCTTTTATCACAATGCGTCCCAAAAGGACACTATTAGAAAACCAACTTTATCCTAATTTACATTCGTAACTGAATTGCAGGTGGGAATTACATGCCGGATTCTCATTTATGAGTCCTTAATCTACTTTGGAGGTATTTAAGGAGATTACTTCCCCCAAGACTAGATAGTTTATCAAAATGAAGTTGAAGGAATTCAAGGGATATATATTCAAGTACTGAATGTCCAAGAGAAACGGTCTTCCGCCTTTCCTTAGGAATGGTATTTGGGCGGTTTCTAGTTTCAAGCTTGAAGTGTTTTTAAAGATGTCTTTCAATAGAGTGGAGAAGAGGTGTTATTAATGTGTATTACGACACCGTTTATTGTCCTCGCAAGATATTCCCTCATTCTTGCTAAGCAAATATACTAATGAAAGAGCCTTACTGTATCAGACTGACTAAGTTATTTTCAAATTAATGAAAGAGAAGGTCGGAGACCACTTAATTAATGGATTTTCTGGGTGCTAGTAAATTTATGGAAAGATATCATATGATGGAAGAAGGGGCAATAACTATGCATTATTCAAGTTCAATTACGTGTACTAGTAGATTTTGTTTATGGATTTTTGAAGAGAGATAGAACATGAAATTTTATTGTCCAAGCAATAAATATAAAAGTTTTCATTTTCAGCATTGTCGCCTTATCCTAAATTCCAGGATCCACTTCAGCAGAAGCAATTCAATCTGCAAATTTCTCTTTGCTCGAAAAATGTAGTTTGTTATCAAAGCAGACAATGTGGCAACAGTAAATTGGTTGACCTAGCTAATAAGAACTCTAGTGTTATTAAACTTGCAATTTAAATGTTTTTCATGAAACTTGTTTCGAATAGTAATAGGATTTCTTTATTCACTGCTCTGTCACATTTATTGTAAACTTGAACTGAATATTCATTTTAGCTTAATTTAATAGATGCAAATAGAAAGAACGTTTCGAACCAATTCACTTAACTGGCTCGAAGACCTCAAAATGTGAGAGGAAGCGTGGTCTCATATAAAAACTTGTTTTAAACGAGGTCATAGCAAATAATTGATAGTACCGATAGCATCAGAGTGAGACATAAAGCTTTTCTTTTCTATGATTTGAATGACTGAGTTTCATAGGATCAAGGAATAAGTTCTAAATTATCTTTCAATTACAGTTATCCACTTGAAGCTTTATTCAATCTTCCAATTCAACCATTTTCCCCCAGCAGGAGCTCCCAAAAGACAAATTGGAAAAAGAAACTAAATTTATCACTTTTGAAATTATTTCTACTACTTAACCTCAACGTGACGACTTCCTAATTTAAACTTAATCATCGCAATGGTATTGGCTAAAGCAGGAAGAGGAAGGGTCCTGTTGCGTGATGGTATGAATTTCCACCACCGCCAAGGTGCTAATGCTTAATGTTGTAGCAACACCGGTGTCAGATCCTGGTGCCATCCTCATTCTGCCATGAGACAAAATCATTTTAAGTGAACCAGCAGGATTAACAATGGCTCTAAAACAACATTTGTTCAGTACGAGGTCATGCTGTCGCTATCCTGTTGATATTATCTCAGCTTGGTTGCCTTTTGTTACTTTAAATCTTCGGTCTTTTTCGCCCCATTTTTGTTTTCTGTATAAATTTTCATTATGTCTCCCTTTTGTTCTCTTTCTTTTTTGGGTCGCAATTTTGATACTTTTTTGTCAAGGGAACGTGATTTTTAATTAAAGAAATAAATTAGTTGGAAATCGCAATTGAAGATTGTTGCGAAAAGAGGGATAATGCATGCAAACTGCTTAACTTTGATTTGGACGCTGTTAAAGTTGGTCAATTAGAACAAATTAATAGAGAGGAAGTTGTTTTGCTTAAATTTTTGACTTGAAAAATATGATGTATGCTGAAATATTGGGGAGTTTCACTAATTTTATTCTTGACAAGCGCTTAAATTTGAGAAAACTAAGTGCAACTGAACAGTTGATTGCAATACAGGGTTTTCCAATGAAAGTTACTGATATTAAAAGAAAAATGCCATCTTTTTATCTAAACAATCAAATGTTTATTTCATTATAAAGAGGAGGGTATGCCGTTGATAGTAAAAAATAACATCAGGCAAGTGACCACCACGACCACGCTTATAGGACCATATCCTTTTCATGAAATTTCCATAGCCAAATCGCAAACGGGCGGCCCTATGTTCTCGATAGCCTCACGAATTCCATCTCTGAGGTCTTGAATCGACGCTGGATTATTAGCGTAGATCTTGTCTTTCAGGTGGTCCCAAAGGAAGAAGTCGCAAGGTGTTAGATATCAGTGGCCAATTGTGATCTCCTCTTCGAGAGATAACACGGTCCGGAAACTTTTCCTGTAAAAGAACAATGGTTTCGTTGCTTGTGTGGCACGTAGCGCCGTCTTGTTGAAAGTAAATGTTGCCCAGATCAATATCATCCAATTTCGGCCATAAAAAATCATCAAACAGATCTCGATACCGCAATCCATTCAGCCAAACCATAAGCCACAGCAAACAGTCACACGTTGAGGATAGAGAGGATTTTCAAGAATAACTCTTGGGTTTTCCAAACCTCAGATGCGACAATTTTGCTTTTTGACCAAGCCACCGAGATGGAAATGGGCCTCATCACTCAAGATGATTTTTTGATGGAACACCGGATCATTTTCATGCTTTTAAGGACCCAATCAGCAAAGACACGACGGTGTTCATGATCGACCGGCTTGACTTCTTGTGTTAACTAAACTCTGTAAGCCTTAAAATCCAAGTCTTTATGCAAAATACGGTATAATGACGTTTTTGGAATGCCTTATTCCAAAGAACGACGAGGAATGGACAAACCTGGGTTTTCTTCAACGCTTTCGGCTACAGTAGCAATATTCTCAGCTGTTCTTGAGCGACGTTTACGGGTTTTATTCTTCACATCACTAAATTGTCTCACCAGCTCGAATTTTTCCACCAATTTCTGTATTGCGGTCCGACAAGGTGCTTCACAAGGGCCCAAAAATGTTCGAGTTTTACGAACCGTCTCTGCCAAATTTTCACTATTTTTACAGTGAATTTTAATAATTTCAATGCGTTGTTGAAGTGTGTATCATGTTTTTACTTGTCAAATGTCAAAAAATGACAGCTTCAAAAGTGACCTCTACCGAAATAGCGGACTATTCAAAATAATGCCTCTCATTGGAAAACCCTTTGTTTGCAGCAATTCATTAAACTCATATGCAGTACGTGCTATATAATTCACCTTTCAGGTGCAAAGATAGAAACAAGTTGGATAAACAGACCTACACTCATGTCAGAAGGATTTTGTACCCAACTTCCCCGAAATGCAGTCACCAGCAATGAATAACCTCAAGAAATATGTCAAAGAGATGTGCACGTTCAGAGCAAAATCCATTGTTTTTCTACTTTCAACGGTCGCCATTTTGTTGCAGACCGACAAAAATCACTCAAATCATGAATTTTCATAAATATTAATGTTATTGACCTCATTGGGAAATTTCAAGAAGATCAAGTCAAAACTGCAGTGACTGATTCTATGGAAAGTCCATAATATACTAAAATCATGTGTTATTGTTGTTGTATTTGGAGAAATTTCAAACGGCTACACCTTCCGTGTATATTAATCGATTTTCATCAAACTTACAAAGTTTAAAAACCCTTAGTAGGACTACGTCAATGACGAATTCCGTACAGTTTAAAGGTACCAATACGATTATATTGGGGAAAATGTGAAATTAGAATATCATACTATTTTTAACAAAGCTGAGCGAATTTTGATTTCTAGGGTATTTGTTGTTGTTGTACTCATAAACACATACCACCATAATTTTTTTCAGATTATTTGGATCACAGGTGTCTAATCGCGAGGGGGGGTACCAATTTTTCGTGTATTTCCCCTCCCTGTGCGTCCCTCGAAGCAAAAAGTATCAAATTATGACCTGTTTTGATAAGTTCTCATCAAGACCTTTCATTTGATACCCATATCGGCTACCTTTGATGAAATTTTTTTTCGGGGGCCACTCCCCTATGTGTGGAGACCCCCCCTTAAATACCTTATAAAAATTTTTGTAGTTGAACTTTAAAGAGAGCCCAACTTTACACCAGCATACAAAATTTGATGTTTCTAGCTTCAGTAGTTTCCGTGCTGTGACGCACAGACGGACGTACGGACGGACAGACAGGTCGCCGAACTAGTAGGGTTTTGTAAAATTATTTTACAAAACCCTAAAAAAGTATTCATTTTATCAATTCAAAGCGCTATGTCTGAATTCACGAATGAAAAAGATGTTTTATTCAGTACAACCCTAACATTTCACATACTATTATAAAGTTACTTTAAACATAAGGGTTTAAAATAAAAACTTACTGGTCTTGAAGGCACTCCAAGTTTTAGCATTTCGATTCGAAAATTTTCAATTTCTCAGTACCGTCAAAGTGCCATCAAAATGACATGATTAACATGAGTGATAAAAGCTAAGTGAAAACCCAGCTAACGATGTTACAAAATGAGATTTGATATGATTAAATTGATTTTATTTCAAATTACATCCAAGTTCTTTTGAACCGACTTATAAATAGAGACTGTTCAATAAGAAAGGAATCGCAATGTTTTTAAAATCATGCAATATATTTATTTTTCACTACTTTTTTCTAATGTATATACGATGTAGTAACGCGCATTCGAATTAGTAAACAGTGAAATCACCGTCATTGTCAATAACAGCTTGACAACGTCTGCGCATACTTTCAACGAGATTTTCTGCGTAACAAGGAGAAAAAGAACGCCATATTTTACGAATGATCCGCGAAAGCTGCTTTAATGTATTCACAGGTTTTCCAGCAAGTTTGGCCTACATGATACTCCATACATTTTTAGTTGGGTTGAGGTTGGGAGATTGAGAAGGCCAACACTTCGTAACGATACCGTGTTCCTCCTTCCTGGCTCTGCAGACTTTGCAACGGTGTTTCGGATCGTTGTTGTCTCTTAAAATCCAGTTGTCGCGATTCACTCCAAACAACTTGTGTATTGATATAAGGAGACCCTGTTGATGACTTTCGACCATTTTTTCTACATTAAGATGCTCAGCAAAAAGCTCCAAGCAGCCTAACTTATCCTCCGAGAAGCATCCCCAGACATTTTCATTGGATGCTTAACAGTCCGCTGGATTAAAGGATTGCGAAGGACGGACAAATCACGCTTTACTGGTACCCATGCCCAAAAAGTCGCCTCATCTGAGAAGATAACCGTTTGCGTTTTTCTATGTGAGCTTCCGACGGAAATGGTTTCGAGCTGGTAGATCGGTATGAAATGTTCGCTTCCCTTAAGCGCTGCCTAATAGTGTTAATGGCAACGTTAAGTCCCTTTTAAGTGAGTCTGGCCTTAGCTTCGCGCAGTCGAAGAGTGGGCTCACGCTCGAAAAGCTGGATGATCTTCTTGTCCTGCATGCTCGTGGTCGCTCGCGTTTTCCCTCGATTGGGCTGGTCATCGACGTTCTTCCACACTTCCTATTGCATCACTCACTTTTGAACAAACTTTTTCGACTTTTGAATGTATTTGGCAGCGGCGGACTGAGATAATTTTAGGCCTTTGGGTACGCGGCACTCATTTCGAAAAACGTCCATGCTTCTCGAATTTTCAAACGAGACTAAAATAAACTTCTGATGGCGTCGTAGTCCATTCATTAGAGAATACGTAGAAAAAAATTGAGGTGCATATCTTTTATTCTTAGCTATGCATGACTGGTTCCTTTTACGATGAACACACTGTAGGGGTTTCTCAGTTTGACCTGTATGTTTGTTTTTACGTATGTTTATACAGTCACGTGTTCTGGTTACGGCCGATAATTTAAATTTTCCGGGAAAGTGATAACGCACTGTCTTCTAAATTAACTTAAAAGAGTTTATTTACAAAGAATGCACATTAATTAACTTCACACTTTAATTACTTTTCATTTTTTCTATCATTTTATGTTTCTTCAAATATATCACGAAAAACATTTACTTCACTATCAATCCATATCGCCTTCAACTCGCGCTCTACACTATCGCAGCTTTTACTACCACGGTTTAACTATTACTCTTTCCCATTCATTTCTCTAGTCATTCAATCCATTTCTCGTATATTGACAAATGTTCTGACGAGAACTACCCGGAATATTCGAGCAATTCTGAATACCCGCAGTGACGTCACTTTCAGCTTTTCATCATGACTCTATTTGGTCCATTCTTGTGTTTTCGTGTACATTCGTTTGATCTTCTTGATTGATCATGATGTTATTATTAGTTGCGACAAAAATTGCAACAGTAGCAGAATTGTTTGGACATGTAACAATATGTTTGTCCACAATTATCTTGCGTTTGGCTGAACCGATTTTGGTGTGGTTTTCAGAAAATTATTAGTTATATTTTGAAAAAGAGGTTGATGTACAATAAACGGATAGTCCGTAGCGTCGCCCGCGTGGATCCATTATTTAACCTAGTTGTTCACGTTTACTTTCTTATATATTTAATTAAAGCGGTGACTTTAAACATGAACTGGCGAGCAGCGGTAATGGGAGATTGCTCTACAATATAGACCCTCTCCTTAAATGATCATTCAGCAGGGTTTTCGGACTCACGATTATTAGCAATCAGCAATGACTCTTGCATATCATTCCAGTTAATGTTATCGCTTGACAAAGTTAGCAACAAAGTTGGTGGACCAGTACAGCGTACCATAGCAATGAGCTCTGGGAAAGCTCTATACCAATATACTGCTTATCCTCTTATGTTTCTCATTAGAATATGAGTTTTGTCTAGTTATTCTGGCGTGTGTGCTCTTTTTGGTGCAGATGACATACAACCCTTACAATCGATTTCAGTCTGAGGTGTTCTACCCCGGATAAGCTGAAGAATAAAAAGGGTGATTTATTATGAAGTTTGGTTTTTAATATCAAATAAAAGGCATAGAGCTGAGTTTTATAGTAAAAATCTTATTGTGAATCAAAAGAACAATCCATGATATTCACATTTCAAAGACTATCTTGCTTAAATGTTGATCATGATTACGCCTTAAATGGTCTATCCTGAGGGTCCAATTTTAGATGTTCCAGCATAGCGACCGGTATGCCGTGAATGATACAAGTAATATTGGCTTCCAAAGCGTCGATTGAAGTTGCCTTAGCTTTGAAAACTAGCAGTTCCATGTAACCTCAAAGAAAATAATCTAAAGGTGTGATATCACACGATCTAGGCGGCCGGTTTACTGGCCCAAACCGTGGAATCAGGTTCTTACTAAAATAATTACTCAATTATTCCGTTGTTTATCTCGCTAATTTCTCAATTATTCCGTTGCCTAACTCGCTACACGCAAAGAAGTGCCGTCTTGTCAAAACCAAAGTTCACCGGCACAACGGGCTTCAATTTCAAGTAGCGAAAAATCCGTGATTATGGTGTAATAGCGGTTGCTATTGACAGTTACGTTCTGATCGATCCATGTTTAAAGAAATATGGACCCCCACAGGAGGTATGCTGGCCAACAGGAATACTCTTGGAGGCTAGTATTATTTAGAGAGCACTACTCTCACAGACTCGTGGATAGGGGGGGGCATCATAAGGCTCCTTCCTGAAATGAAAGGAAACGACTCAGACTGAATCTGGAATACGCTTTGGACAATGAACTGGCATTCATGCTTTGGGCTGGCGGATATGATGGTTTGGACCTAGTTGCTTTGCACGGTAGCACCGCAGTGGTACTCGTGCGTGAATGGCTACAATAAAACTATCACACCATCTCCGTCCCAATAAAACATTGGCAGGTCACGGAGCCAGATAATAATAAAGCGCCGGGCATCGATGAAATTCCAGTGGACCTCATCAAATATGGTGGCAGTAATGTTCAAATAGTCATCCACCACATTTGAGAACAAGAACATATGCCGAAATTGTGGAGCCAATCAATTATATTTCCTATCTACAAAAAAGGTGACAAGCTAATATACAGTGTGTAAATTATAGAGGCATATCTCTACTTTGTACGGCGTACAAAAGATTTTCTAAAATCTTAGAAAATAAAGTCAGATCCTACGCCAACATTATTATTGGAGTGTATAAAGATGGTTTTAGAGCAGGTAGATTGACAATAGACCAATTATTCACAGTCAAGCAGATACTTGAAAGATAGACGTGCACCAAATTTTCGTTGATTTCAAGCAAGCGTACGATAGTATTGATTGTAACACACTGTACCAAATAATGCTTTGCTTTGGCATCCCAGCCAGATTCGCTCGTCTTACCCAAATGACGATGACGTCGACAACATCCCAAGTCCGCAACAATAATCGACTCACCGATGCCTTTGACACAAATATCGGACTAAAGCAGGGAGATGGGCTGGCCCCATTGCTATTCAATTTAGCTCTAGAGTACATCATAAGGAAGCTACCTGTCGATACACGAGGTACATTACTATACACATCGGGCCAAATAGTAGCCTATGCAGACATCAACATTGTGTCATAATCATTAACAACTGCCAAAGAACTCTTCCTTAAACTCGACAGCGAAACAAAACTAGTAGTACTACAAATCAATGAAAATAAAACAAAGCTCATGATGCAGTCTAGAACAAGTTGGGTAAACAGACCTACGCTCATGTCAGAAGGGTTTTGTATTCAATTTACAAACTGCAGTCACGCAGATCGAATCAAATCAAGAAACATGTCAAAGACGATTTTATTGGAGAAAGTATGAAATACGAAGCTCATACTATTATTAACAAAGTTGAACGAATTTCGACTTCTGAGGTTTTTGGTATTGTTATACCCATAAATATGTCCCTTGATAATTATTTCAGATGTCCATCCGCGACGGAGAAAACACATTTTTCATGTATTTACAATCCCCCCCCCCCCCCCCCCTGTGTCACCACTAAAGCAAAAACTGACAGTTCAACAACTGTTTTGAAAAGCTCCCATGACAACTTTCATTTCATACTCATATCGGCTACGTTTGATGAATTTTTTTTCAGGGGCCACTCTCCTGTACTGTTATCATCGATTAATGGCCAATTTTTTCGAATCCTAGAATGGTTACAAAACCCTTTTGCTAGGAGCTCTCTCCCACCTCCTTGACTTGTTTCACTTATGAGCATTAATTGTAGGTACTCATCTTCAGTCATTCATTCAATTGAATCAAGTGTTCAAAGCATGCACCTTAAACGTTGAAGTTGGGAAAAATAACTCAAAATTATTCAATCTTCGCATTTAAAACAGCCACTATTTTGTTTTACGATTACTGATACCACTAACTGAACCGATTCTCAAAGATATACATGACACCTATCATTCCTGAAATTTTCATGCAAATCCTAGCAAAATTGTAGTGTCTGAGTCGGTAAAAAGCGCATGTTGTTCCAAAGCCATATGTTGCCATAGTAATAAATGCAGCGCATATTGTTCCATAGTAATACAGGAAAATTCAAACCGCTATAACTTCGCTAAATATGATTCAATCTTTATGAAACTTACAGGAGAGATCAACCTTATAACTAGACATCTACGTACTGAATTTCATTGAATTTAAGGGTACCGTTAAAGTTTTATTCAAGAAAACATAAAATCAATAAATCATACTATTACTAACAAAGTTGAGTGAATTGCGACCTCACTTATTTGTTGTTGTTGTACTCACCAAGGCCTACATCCCTGATTTTTTTCAGATTTTTCGGATCACAGGTGTCCAATCGCGAGAGGGGGGGGGGGGAAACAAATTTTTCGTACATTTCCCCTCCCTGTGCGCCCCTCGAAGCAAATTTGCCAAACTAAGACCAGTTTTGAAAAGTTCTCATCAAGACCTTTCATTTGATACCCATATCGGCTACCTTCAATGAAATTTTTTTTTCGGGGGTCACTCTCTTATATGGGGAGACCCCCCTTAAATACCTTATAAAATTTTTTTGTAGTTGAACTTTGAAGAGATCACTACTTTACACCTACACACAAAATTTGATGTTTCTAGCTTAAGTAGTTTCCGAGAAAAACTGCTGTGACACACGGACGGACGGACGGACGGACGGACGGACAGACGGACAGACGGACAGACTGGTCGCGAAACTAGTAGGGTTTTGTAAAATTATTTTACAAAACCCCTAAAAAATGCCTCAAATACACAAAATATCACACTTTGCGAATACAGTATCGAAAATATGAGGGGATTTGTGTATTTAAGTGATAAAATAACGAAAACGGAAAATGAAAGAGACGAAATACGCCAAAGAATACAGCTTCCAAATAAAATAATTAACTCAGTGTTGACGATCTTGAAGACCAGCTACATACACAGAAAAACAAAGTTGCTAGTATACAAATCTGTGATAAGATCTGTATTATGCTATGAGTGTAAAGCATGGACCCTAACCCAAGCATCTGCAAATATTTTGAAAGACTTTGAGTGACCGGTCCTGACTAATCGGAGCGAAGCTAGACGGGGACGAATATCGAATTCGATACAATCATGAATTGTATGAAAATATTGACGAACCGGAGGTCTCAACGATTACAAGACTGCAGAAGCTGCAATGGGCTGGCCACATAAATTGTATGGACGAACAACAGATACCCAAAAAGGCATTCGTTGGGAGAACTGAAGGCCGGCGGCCAGTAGGGAAACCGAGGAAACGCTGGTCTGATTCGGTCGACGAAGACAGTTCATTGCTGCTGGGTTTTCAAAACTGGAGGGCGCGGTCAATGGACTGAGACAGCTGGAGGCGCTATTTGCAGGAAGCAAAGGCTTGGGAGGGGCTATAGTGCTAAAAGAGACCAGAAGAAAGTCACGGAATGCGTTTGACGTTCACAGCATTGGGTTGGTGGTGTACGTTCAGTTGAGACGGACTCCCGATAAGCGTTGATGTGGCTCTGAGCACTTGTCCCCATAGTGGATTGTGCCAACCCTCGCAAGGCCTCTCTGCTCATAGGACCAGAAAGGTGACTACATACGAATGAAAATAGTGGCTCTCAGCGGGACCCAATAGAACGGGAGCAATTGAAAAGCATAAAAAAAAATGAGAAAAATACTGCAGCCACAATGTTTACTGCATATTGCAAGCGGTACTAACAAGGACAAAAACGGCGATCAGTGAAGACGGACAACAAACAGAGATTAACCGACAGGCTTGTCCAGACTGAGACTCTTGCGCCGTTTGGGTGTAGCAAAAAAATGATGCAAACACCCTAACGTTCTCAAAAGGAAGAGCGGGAAACTATGCGGGACGCGTTAGATGTTCTAATGGTGAGTGAAAATGTAAAGAACATAGAGAATTCAATGGTTACTCCTTACTAATGAACCATCCTGAAATCCACAAATAAATTGTTGCAGAAAAAGAAAGTAGTGACCAGACAAATAAAGCACCGTTGTGTGATTTCATCGCCACCGTTGAAAATGTGGCGGAATTACTGTACTCATAAATGAAAGCCGACAACTGTATCGAAGAAAGGTGGTCAGAAAGCAAAATTGCCACCCAGCAACATAAAGAAGAAAGGCCAGTCCGAAAAGTGGAAGATGTTCTTAAAAAAAATCTGCATGTGACTCACAAAAAATCAGCAAAGTAGTAAAAATTAGGCTCCTTGAATTTAAAGGACTCCAGCACCGTATAGTGCATTATCGGAGAAACTGGTTAAAGGCCAAAGAGGACCAAAAGGCCGAAGAAGAGCAGAACGCTAAGGAAGCGCTGAGGGTTAAGTCTAAAGGGCACGCGCTGATAGTTCCACCATTAAACATCAATAAAAGAATGGTATCTAGCATAGGGCATTATTTGAAGCTAGTTAAAAGCCAAACAGGACCAGATTTATATTTCTTTATGTGAACCACGTACTTGAAATGTACTGCTATACCTATCTCATTAAGCAACATTCAAGTCTTTCGCTTTTACTTTCTTCGGCATTCTAGAAAGTAACAAAAACATTACTATGTGCATTCTTATGGTCAACTCGTATGCACTCAAGACCATGAAATTTATGACCTGCAAAAAAGGTTATAAATTGCATTTGCACGTTCCATTGATTATGCCGATGGAACCGATGACTAGTGTAATGAATGGAAATGAAACGAATTTTGTTGAAGTAAAACAAATATGTTAAATGATTTGTTTGTCATGAGAAAATTATTTTATGAATATTTTTAAATACAAAAAGTTTAGAATTGGAGTTGGGGATCTGAACCTGCTGACCCGTGACTTAATAAAGATTTGGCCATTGGGAATACTATTGCTGTTAATGATTAAGTACGAGAAAAGAATTTTTCTGTTTAGGAAATACTTTGGCTGTTTCTACGGCCAAACTTAGGTATTATTTGCACCATAAAAGCTTGTCTTTGGTGCATGCCTATTTGGCCAAATTCATTCAGGCTAGACGACGGAGGTAAATTTATCATAAATGTATTTATTAATTTCAAAGAACTAACATACCATATTGAACGCTTTTGAGCAACGGGTCCTGAGGCAAATAATTGGAGCGAAGCTTGACGGGGACCAATGGCAAATTCGATACAACAATGAGCTATATGAAATTTTTGATAAACCGGAGGTCTCAACGATTGTAAGGCTGTGGAAACCCCAATGAGCTGGCCACATGAATCGTATGGACAAACAACGGATACTCAAGAAGGTATTCGTTAGGAGAACTGAAATCTGGAGATCAGTGGTGAAACCGAGAAAACGCTGGTCTGACTCGGTCAACGACGACAGTTCATCGTTGCTCGAATTTCGAAATTGGAGGACGTGGTCAATGGTCCGAGACAGTTGGAGGCGCTATTTGCAGGAAGTGAAATCCCGAGAGGGGCTGTAGTACTACAAAGAAAAAGCGGAAGATTTTGAACAACTCTTAAAAATTTGCTGAAAAATGAAAAACAACTGGCTAGTTGAATTACGTCTCTGCTTACACTATTTTTAAGCCAAACTATTATGACTTTTTACTCAACATTAAAGAGTTTGATCAAATAAAATGCCAATTGCATCTAAACTATCATTCATGCTGAAACACCGGTTGGGTACGCATTAGCAATCAACTCCTCTGAAACGCTAATTTTTGGCTTTTATTCCACGAGGCGTAAATAATTTGATTCCCATTGCTCTTTGATGTTATCTGAAATGGATTTAATGTCTATTATCGACTACCATAGTACCGCAATGCAATCAACGAGCTTCCTCTTTTGCTCTCGAACTCAATTCACTACTCGCAGCTCATAGTCGGCGTCAACAATTTAGACAACCAACAGCGAATTCCGTTTAATTCTTCCTTGCATCCTGATGGATAAGTGAACGGCTGAATGTTCCACGCTCCACTTTGCAGCGTAATTGTAATTAGCTTCGTGAATTTGGTTGGATATTAAGTAGCTTTTGTATGCATCCCTAGCATAAAAATTCCCAATCATTGCAGCTCAATGTTGAGTCAGGACATTCTATTTTATATCATAGTGCAATTATTTTCCACCGGGTAAGTTGCGTTTGCTTTACCGAGATTTTTTCGCAATTAATTTAAAATCTATAATGCGAAGTTCAATTAAAATGGGGACACCACTCGTCTGGACAAATAATTAAAATTTAATTGAAATCGGGACTGTTGATTCAGGACGATTTGGGGCTGTTTGAAATGGTTGGGTTAGTTCGGTTGATAGCTTAGCTTGAAGTGATTTAAATTATTCTGAGAAATTTTAACAGGGATATACAAGTATTTATCACAGTCAATCAGTGTCAGAAAATTCTCGTAACAGGCAATTACTTGTATTGTACAAAATTTTAAATAGAAAAAAATCAACAAATTTACATTGTATTCTTTAATTGTTGGATAGGTTGATGCAGCGGAAAGATATCCATACTGAGGTCAGAACAAGGATGAATGAAGGTCGACATAAAGCTTAAAATAGCAAACAATTTATTTCAACTGTGACAATTTCACTTAAACTTTGAACTCTCCATAAACGTGTATATCCTTTTCGGTCAAATCTGAAAGTTTTCTCCATAAACGATGTACGAGTATGTATTTGCTTAATCTTTTTTGCTTCCTCTACATTCTGATTGCCGACAGTCGTGTAGCGGTCAAAGTAGTAAAACTGAATGGTCAGTGAATTCCTTTGAATGTGAAGGATTCATCGAGGTAGTCCAAGGGTAACTTTCTACAATTCTTTATGGAATGTTGCTTTGCCTTGTTAAATGAAAGTTTGATTTCACATTATAAAAAGTCCTTCTTGGAAGTATTTGATTCTATTTTCCAAACTCGTTGAATAATTTGAGGACTTATGTGGGTGGTCGGGGCGGGTGCTGAAATGTGGTTTTGAATTAAATTTTCTTTTTCGTTTGTAGTTTAATTTGCATGAAAGAATATATATAAAGATAAAATGAAATGTTTTATATGAATCAATGCGGGGGTAGGTGAAGTATAAATTGGCGGTAAATCAAATTGATTTATTATTTGCATCACCATGACTATTGAATCTTCTAATCCTAGAGTATTAACCTTCGGTCGGACGTAACTAATCGCTCAGATGATTTCACGTATCCTCGAGAAATTTAATTATTGCGGAAAGAACTTTACGACTTGTGACAATTAAGTAATGAGACTGATTCCATGAAAACCGTATATTTAAAAATTATTCTACAACTCTCCCCTTGAGCAACCACACAACGATTCCAGCGCATTTTCCATGCTTCGTAACATTTCTGGAACGCTTCGACTGAGATGCCCGCGAGTACCCTCGTCACGGCCGGCTGGATGTCCATAATCGACTCAAAATGGGTTCCTTTGACCACCGATTTTGTTCTAGGGAACAAAAAAAAGTCACAGGGTGACATATCGGGTGAATAAGGTGGCTGTTTCAGCACGGCGACCGTTTTAGAGGCCAAATACTGGGACATGCTGAGGGCGGTGTGACACGGCGCGATGTCGTGATGAAGGATCCAGTTACGAGCGATGTCTGGGTGCACCCTGTTGACTCGTTTTTACAATATTTCGACTACTTGGCGATAGTAGACTTGATTTATGGTTTGCCCCGACGGAACAAATTCTTTGTAGACGATTGCACGGCTATCATTCGCGTCAGTCTACACCTCGACTAGTCTTTCACCATGCGTCTTGTCTTCCACGCTTTCATGCCCCTCCTTAAACTTATTATGCCATCGAAACACCAGGCCGCGACTAAGAGCACCATCACCATGCATTTTTACAATTTTAGCGTATGTTTCTGAAACGGTTTCGCCCAATCTGGTGCAAAATTTTATCGCGACGCGTTGTTCTTGATTTTGTTTCTCCATTTTCGTGACGAGTACCACTAACACACGTCTACTCAGTACGCCACGGCAGGCGAACTAAACAAGGTAGTGTGATGGTAAATCTATCAGTGAAGTGGAGAAGGATGCTGGGAAAAGGGAAGGGAGTTTCAAGATCGCAGGCTTACCACAATGGCGGCAATAAAGCCAGTCTCATTACTAAATTGTTGCACCTCGTATACATTGGATAGTTTAAAAAGTGTTGAGCCTTGTTGTCACTAGATGGTGTTCGTTGTCATATATCGGGCAACACTAATCAAAGTGAGTCAAACTGACATGCGTTTGAAAGGTAACATTCCAGTCTACAATTTTTATGGAGACAGTTTTGTATTTCGTCATTCGTGTCAAAAGTTGATTTTTTTTTAAACGCAATAAAATGAACAAAAATCAATTTGTTTTATAGTTTGGCTTTATTCGCAAAAAAAAATTTTCCTGTTAGTTGTTAAATAAAATTTCATTCATATGGGTGGCGTGACAGTAGGCCACCCTCTGAGCCAAATTTTTCAAGACATTGTTGATGGTTTCGGGCCCGATTTGGGCAATGGTTTGTTGAATATTCGTTGCTTGTACTGTTTATGGATTTTTTGCATAACATCGATCTTACACAGCACCCCCTAATAAGAGGTTCAACGATGCCAAATTGCAGCTCTGAGGTGGCCAATTGACGTCGATTGATCAATTGATTACACGGTTTCCGAATTTTGTGCGGAAAAGATCGATTGTTTGATGAGCTGCATGGCATGGCCCACCATCCTGTTGAAAACAAATGTCCGTTAAGTCCAAATCCTTAATCTTCGGCTACAAAAAGCCAGTTATCATGACTTCCTAGCGTTCTCCGTTGACCCAAACAGCATTTTGAGCCTCATTTTCAAAGAAAAAAGTGCACATTTTCGATACTGAATTTGTCAAGTGCGGTATTTTGTGTATTTCAGGTAATTTTCCTCAACTACGCTACGAGCTTTGTTTTATTCTCATTGGATTGTAGTCCTATTAGATTTGCTTCGCTGTCGAGCTTCAGGAAGAGTTCTTTAGCAGTTTTTAACGACCGTGACAAAATGTTAATGTCGTCTGCATGGGCTACTGCTTACCTCAACTTGTATAGTAATGTAACTCGTGTATCGATAGATAGCTTCCTTATGACGATTTCCAGAGTCAAATTGAATGACAATGAGGCCAGCTCATCTCCCTGCTTTAGTCCGATATTTGTGTCAAAGGCATCGGTGAGTTACATATATGCACTGTGTTACGTTAAAAATTGGCACTACGTCGCAACAAGCAATTCCGGTTAGGCGCCTTGGGGTCCCGACTAGCCCGTGGAGATGGGATAGGTAAGCACCACTCGCCAACCCTAGAATTGCCCCCAGGAGCTAATTGGCGAGGTTGGGGCTCCCCAAAACGGTCCTTCCAACAGAATAATCACTGGTGACCTTGACTCGGCTCGTCGAGTCGCGTATCACAGAATTCTCCTAAAACCACCAATTTCCCCTGAAGAGAACTAACTGAACTGAAAAACTGAAGAGAAGTAACGCGTATTGAGATCCCCGATGGGAAGGATCCTTGCACACTCCAGGCCAAATCCAAGCCTTCTGGTTGTCTCGAGCGATTTTTTCCTTCTCGCAATGGGTTGATCTTCACTTGTTGATTCGCAAGATGTTCAAGATGTTCACTTTCTCCTCCTGAAAATGGGTTGACCTCTGCTTGTTGATTCGCAAGATGTTCTTCCTTGACCAAGTATCCCGAAAAGAGGGAGGCTTTCCATCGTCGCTGGCTCTTTTATCAACTTGGCCCAACGGCTCTTTGACTTGAGTTGAAGAACCCAAGTTCAAGGCCACAACATTCATCACGGCTGCTCAACCTTGCAGCGTTTATCTCGGGCGCAAACCCAGTTTTCTTACTTGGTGGCCATCTTCCTTTCACTCACAGTACTGCCTTATCAATAACAGCCTTACCGATTGTTTTGATTGAAGTGCCAGTTGCGTTGATGCTTGTGACTCCGTGCGCGTATGTTTACGTTCGTCGCGAGTTATTTCAAAGTGATTGTGTCCGCCATAGTTGTGTACGCAAAGGGGTGTGCCAAGCGACCAGCCCGAGAATCTTGTAAGTATATCATATTTTGATAAATACTCTTGTCATTTAGCGATTCTCCAGCGTTACAAGCTTTTAGCACGGGTGTTTGGTCGTGAGGATGAATTTCGATGTAAAGATGGCAACTGGATCAATGCCAGATATCAATGCAACGGCCACAATGATTGCCTAGATCATACGGATGAAGAGAATTGCAAGGAGCGAACATGTTTAGTTCTAGAATGGTTTAATTATGCCGACAATATAACCTGCTTACCGCCCAAATTTGTCTGCGATGGAAATGACAATGAAATCGAGGTTCGTATGTTGATCCACCAAAGCTTGGCTGTTTGTTTAATTGGAAGGGCGGTTGTGTTGTGACACAGTGAGGCGCTGAGAAGGAAGTCTCGTTTGCCATTCAGCCAAGGATACCCTTTTAATTTTATTTTTTTACCTTACAATTTTAATTAGTTTGTACGCTACAACTTAAACTAATAGTGATTTGTTTCGAAACGTGTTCTGCGTTTGCACTCATGTAGGTCGCATTCGCATACGTATTCTCATTACAAGTCATTCTGTTATTCATCACCGATCACATAACTAATATATGCAAAACAATACATCACTTGGAACTTCGTGAGCCTTGTAAATAGTCTTTAAATTGATTGGTACGGCCCGAATGAGCACGATTATTATTTGCAAATGGGCCACCGCTGCCATTATTGCTACCGTTAACACCAACAGTCGTGTCACGCCTTTCCCGCGTCGCATTGTTCAGAGTCTTTTGCTCTTTAGTTTCGTGGCTATTACGATTTGGGTTACTATTGTAACAATGACTGGTGTCGCGATCTTTATTTGATTCTGAAATTTGTTGTGTCGTTTTCGCTGTGAAATTACTGACTGCGATATTCTTCTTCTTATCTCTATCGACATTCATGAGTGGTTGCTGCTGTTGATGTTGTTGTTTCTCGTTACAAGCGAGGGTTGGTGATCAAGACTCAGATGTTTTCCAGTCTTTCACCGTCACTAAATTATCCTTAAGATGTTGTGCTACCTGAGCATAACTCAACCATGTTCCATTACCGCTAGCAGCCAACACTACTCCATCAGTTGGTTGCGTTGATACTGGAGAGTTAATAGTATTTTGCATTGAGGATTGACTATTGCCAGACAAAATTGCAGTCGTAGCAGAGCTTATGGACAACTTTTGTTTTCCCGCCTGATTTCCCGACATTTTTGTGATTGTGTTTCCCGATAAACCTTTCCCAAAGCCAGAATTTTGGCTAGCTGCAGCAGTGAGATTGTAAGATTTGCAAATACAGATTTAAAACTTGTTGATTTAATGATACATTCTTCATTTTCTTTATCTTTTTCGATGGTTCTCTGAGACCAATTGTGCTTATTTCGGCATATATTTCTTTTGGCATTAAGTGCTGCTATGTTGAGTTTCAATTGAACCTTACAGTTGTTTTTTTTCACTTAATAATCAATACCTAACATAACTTAAGATACTCTAACGATCTCTAAGTGAAGGCCCGAAAGGGGCTGTAGAGCTACAAAGAAGAAGAACATTTCTTAATACTAATGATTGACATCGGTTATCCTAACCTTTCTTTAATCCTTTCCACCAGTGCTTCAGCGCGTGGAGTGATTCCTTGGTAATCTTCCGATATGTAAGAAGAGGAGGAAGGAACCAGCGCCGGATTATTATTATTTCGTACGATTCTTAAAATTAGCGAATGAAAATATAAATCAGTTCTAGCATATAGGATAATAAAATAAGAGCTTATCCGAGATGAACGAGATGCTTGTTGAAAACGCAGCTCAGAAAAAATATTTGACGGGACTTGATGGTAGCAGAGTTTATACAAAAAATATTGGTCTAAATAAGTTCGTCGGGGTTTTAGAAATCGATGAGATAAGAAAGATAAACGACTTTCATAGGGCTGATACAGCAAATTAAACTTAAGGAAAAGAAAAGGCGTCAGCTTCCAAAGAAGACACGAGATAGGAATATCAGGGGGACCAGATAACAAAACAGTATTCAAGCAAATGGCGATCAAGACAAGCAAATAGACGGATAGAAGAAGAGATGCTATTAAATTTATGTGCATGCGTAAGGATAAACCTAGAAACTGTAGACGCCTTAGAAATTACAATTAAAATATGTGCATCGAATTTATGTTTTGGATCAAAAATTACTCCAAAGTCTTTATGACTGAATACTTCAGAGAGCAAAGTATCATCTCATATGTAATTAAAATTAATAGGAGAGTCCTCGAGAGAAAAAGTCATTTTATGACATTTAGTAATGTTACAACATAAATAGTTTGAAGCACACCATTTATTTAGAATATTCAGATCAGTTTGGAGGAGCTGACAGTTTAAATGGGATTTGACTGCTTGAAATACTTTGAAATTTTCAGCATACAAGAAACAAGAGGAATTAATTACAAAGGGGAGATCATTTATCAACAACAGCAAGAAAAGAGGCCCAATAATTGATCCTTGACGTACACTAAATGAAGGATGAAAAGGACTAGACGTAGTACCAGGGAGACTTACTTGACAGAGACGACACTGTAGATAAGATGACATCCAAGATAGAAGAGCATCCGGAATGCCAATAGCTTAAAGCTTACGAGAAAAAAGAAAATGATTCACAGTGCCAAAGGCTTTGGAGAAATCTGTGAAGACCACATCAACTTGCAGTTGGTTATCCAAAGTTCTTCCAATACTGTTTGTGAACTCCATGAAATCAGAGGAAGTGGAGTATCCTCTGAGAAAGTCATGCTGCTCTGGAGCAATAATAGGAGCTAGTGAGTTTGAGGGTCGATTATAAACCAGACGTTCAAGTAACTTTGGAAAGCAGGAAATTAAGGAAAAAGGGCGATAATTGGAAACTGTCCTAGGATCACCACTTTTAAAAATAGGCACAATATTAGCTGTTTTCCGAGGGTTAGGGAAAGTACCAGTACTCAAACTTAGATTGAAGAGGAGACATAAAAGAAATTTAGCGATGAAGCTAACGACTTCACAAATATATTTGTTAAGCCATCTGGCCCAGGGCTGATATTAGAATCAAGAGCATTGATCAAAGATTCAACTTCAGATACATCAGTGTAAATAAAGGGAATTGGGAAGGGAAGACGATTAGGTAAGACAGCAGGATGCACAGCTGCAACAGGAGTAGAAAAAGTCAAGCAGAAAAATTGGGCAAATGAGACAGTAACTTCTTGAGGAGAAGAAACCTCTGCCCCATTCCAATGGACCTTACTAGGACTGGAAGAAGAGGATTTCAGCGATCTAATATAAGACCAAACAAGTTGGGTAGACAGACCCATGCTCATGTCAGAAGGGTTTTGTACTCAACTTAGAAAATGCAGTAACCAGCAACGAATAAAATCAAGAAACATGTCAAAGACGATTTAATTGGAGAAAATGTGAAATTCGAGGATCATACTATTATTAACAAAGTTGAACGAATTTTGACTTCTGAGGTATTTGTTATAGTTATACCCATAAATATCTCCTTTGATATTTTTTTCAGATTTTTTAGATCACGGGTGTCCATTCGCGAGGGAGGAAACACATTTTTCATGTATTTCCCCCCCTGTGCCCCACTGAAGCAAAAACTGTCAGTTTAAGAACTGTTTTGAAAAGCTCTTATAGAGAACTTTCAGTTATACCTTTCATGAAATTTCTTTTCAGGGGCCACTCCTCTGTACTGTAATCATCGATTCATGGCCTATTTTTTCGAATCCTAGAATGGTTACAAAGCCCTTAAGCTAGGAGCTCTCTCCTGCCTCTTCGACTTGTTTCAATTGTATATACTCATCTTCATGATACCTATCACTCCTGAAATTTTCATGCAAATTCTAGCAATGCTGTAGTGTCTAAGTCGGTAAAAAGCGCATATGGCTCCATAGCAATATGTTTCCATAGTAATACAGGGCATATTGCTCCATAGTAATACACGAAAATTCAAATCGCTATAACTTCGGTAAATACTATTCGATCTTTATGAAACTTTCCGAAAAGATCAATGTTATAAATAGTCATCTCTTGAGTTTAAGGGTACCGTTTAGATTTTATTCAAGAAAACACAAAATCGATAAATCATACTATTACTAACACAGTTGAGTGAATTTAGACTTCTCATGTATTTGTTGTTGTTGTACTCATTAAGCCCTACATTCATGATTTTTTTCAGATTTTTCGGATGGAAGGTGTCCAATCGCGAGGGGGGGGGGGGGGGGTACGCGAAAAGTTCGGACATTTCCCCTTGCCCTGCTCCCCTCGGTACTTATAAGACAATTTTAAGACTTGTTTTGAAAAGATCTTATTGAGACCTTTCCAATGACTCCCTATTTGACTACCAATGGTGAAATTTTTTTTTTGAGGGGTCACCCCCTTATATGGGGAGACCCCCCTTAAACGCCTTTGAAAAATTTTTCCACCATTGAACTTTCAAGAGGTCACCACTTTTGACCTTTCTACAAAGTTTCATGGCTGTAGCCTCTATAGTTTCGGAGAAAAAGTGCTGTGACATACAGACGGACGGACGGACGGACAGACGGACAGACGGACACAGGTCGTGATTGCAATAGGGTTTTGTATTTTAGTACAAAACCCTTAAAACCTTCGTATTATTATCCACCAGAGAACTATTCAGTCTAGTGAAATAAGACTTCAGAGCATATTTGATCTCGTTTTTGGTAATAACACGCAACCTGCTAAAATTAGATCTAGCTTCAATAGTGCCGAATGTTTTAAAGAGACAATGTGTCTTATCTTTTGCTCTTAGGGCACTAGGCACTCGCCTTGGAAACGCACGATGTTTATTCTAAATAAGACAAAAAGTTTTCAGAGAATTAGGTTGATATTTTTAGGGTTTCGTACTAAAATACAAAACCCTGTTGCAATCACGACCTGTGTCCATCTGTCCGTCCGTCCGTCCGTCTGTATGTCACAGCACTTTTTCTCCAAAACTGTAGAGGCTACAGCAATGAAACTTTGTGGAAAGGTCAGAAGTGGTGACTTCTTGAAAGTTCAAGGTTGGAAAAATTTTTCAAAGGGGTTTAAGGGGGGTCCCCCTAATTAGGAGGCGACCCCTCAAAAAAAATTTTTCACCATTGGAAGTCGAGTAGGGTGTCATTGGAAAGGTCTCAATAAGATCTTTTCAAAACAAGTCTTAAATTGCCTTATGAGTACTGAGGGGGGCAAGAGAAGGGGAAACGTACGAACTTTTCGCGTGCCCCCCCTCCCCCCCTCGCGATTGGACACCTTCCACCCGAAAAATCTGAAAAAATCATGAATGTAGGCCGTAATGAGTACAACAACAACAAATACATTCATTCAACTTTGTTAGCAATAGTATGATTTATCGATTTTATGTTTTCTTGAATAAAATCTAAACGGTACCCTTAAATTCAATAAAATCAAATTGTATTTAACGAAGTTATAGCGATTTGAATTTTCCTGTATAACTATGGAACAATGTGCCCTGTATTACTATGGAAACATATGGCTATGCGCTTTTTACCGATTTAGACACTACAGCTTTGCTAGGATTTGCATGAAAATTTCACGAATGATAGGTATCATGAAGATGAGTACATACAATTGAAACAAGTTGAAGAGGCAGGAGAGAGCTCCTAGCAAAAGGGCTTTGTAACCATTCTAGGATTCGAAAAAATAGGCCATGAATCGATGATTACAGTAGAGGAGTGGCCCCTGAAAAAAATTTCATGAAAGGTAGCCGATATGAGTATCAAATGAAAGTTCTCTATGAGAGCCTTTCAAAACAGTTCTTAAACTGACAGTTTTTGCTTCAGTGGGGGCACAGGGGGGGAAATACATGAAAAATGTGTTTCCTCCCTCGCGAATGGACACCCGTGATCTAAAAAATCTGAAAAAATTATCAAGCGAGATATTTATGGGTATAACTTTAACAAATACTTCAGAAGTCAAAATTCGTTCAACTTTGTTAATAATAGTATGATCCTCGAACATGACGTGTTTCTTGATTTTACAGGTATTCGTTTTTTGT
Organism: Odontomyia ornata; assembly: GCA_963969285.1. NCBI lineage: Eukaryota > Metazoa > Arthropoda > Insecta > Diptera > Stratiomyidae > Odontomyia > Odontomyia ornata. The sequence continues at coordinate 464,791,772 of OZ017738.1, read as the reverse complement.
AAGTTGAGTACAAAACTCTTCTGACATGAGCAAAGGTCTGTCTACCCAACTTGTTTTTTATTATAATAGGAAAATTTATGGCATACAAAAATATTCACTCGCCATGGCTACGGTGCCATACTTCTACCCGATGGTCCATATTTTCCATGACTCTGAGACATAATTGAGGTTCAATATCGTTAATGTCTGAATTATCCCATCGTTCAGCTCCTGAATTGTTCTTGGCATATTGACGTCCCCTTTTTTTGAATATCTCCAGAGAAAGAAGTCTAACGGTGTCAAATCATCATCATCATCACATGATCGTGGCGGCCATATAACATCACCGCAACGTGAGATAATACGACCATTGAATTTCTCGCGCAAAAAAGCCATTGTTTCGTTGGCTGTCTGGCAAGTGGCACCATCGTGTTGGAACCACATATCATCTAGATCCATTACCTCAATTTCTGGCCACGAGAAGTCCGTTTTCATCTCGCAATAGCGAACACCATTCACAGTAACTGCTTCGCCATCCTAATTTTCGGAGAAGTACAGCCCGATGGCGCCGCCAGCCCATAAACTCACTGTTTGTGGATGCATCGGCTTTTCATAAATCATTCGTGGGTTTTCATTTACCCAAATGCGGCAATTCTGCTTGTTAACGATCCACTGAGGTGAAAGTGTGCCTCGTCGCTGAAGATGATTGTCTATGCAAAGTCACCATTCCCTTCTGTCTGTTCAAACAACCGTTTGGCGTATTGCCGACATTTGAAATGGTCAGTAAGTTTCAACTCTTAAGTGACTTGAACCTTGTGAGCGTTTAAATTCAAATCTTAATTCAAAATTCGCATCAGTGATGTTCATGAGATGTTCAATTGTTGGGCACGATGACGAGTCGAGGTCAACGGCTCGTCTGCCACACTGTCGCGAACAACCGCAATGATTTCCGCAGAACGAACTGAACTGAGCGAGCATGCACAGGTGATTTAACATTTCCTACCGATCCAGTTTGCTGATATTTGCGCACAATTCTCCCGATTGTTGACACATTTGGTCGATTATTCTGACCAAAAAATCACGAAGTGTACGTAATGTAAGGCTTCAACAACCTTAACGCGTTGCTCAATTGTGTGCTTCTCTATGGTTAAATTTTTCAAACACTGAAACAAAGAAATGTTGAATTAAGTTGGGCGAAAAACTTGACGTTAAGGTGTGACTCACAATTAACATCGTGCATTATGGTTGGACCACTCTTCATACGAGTAAGAATGAAAAAGAAATGGTTGTTGTACGTCAGAAAGATAATGTTAATTTCACTGTGCTCTCGAATCATGGGCACGTTGATCAATTATATGTCGCGAAACATTATAATCGAAAGACAAAAAACATATCAACGCTAAGATTCTACATTTGATAAAGGATTACAATACATACATGGGGAGCGTGGATCTACATGACAGCGTACTAGCTAATTACAGCATTGGAATACGTTTAAACAAATTGGGTAAACAGACCTACGCTCATGTCAGAAGGGTTTTGTATTCAATTTGCGAAATGCAGTCACCAGATCGAATCAAATCAAGAAACATGTCAAAAACGATTTTATTGGAGAAAATATGAAATACGAAGATCATACTATTATTAACAAGTTGAACGAATTTCGACTTCTGAGGTTTTTGGTATTGTTATACTCATAAGTATCTCCCTTAATAATTATTTCAGATGTCCATCCGCGACGGAGGAAACACATTTTTCATGTATTTCCCCCCTGTGCCCCCACTGAAGCAAAAACTGACCGTTTAACAACTGTTTTGAAAAGCTCCCATGAAAACTTTCATTTCATACTCATATCGGCTACGTTTGATGAATTTTTTTTTTCAAGGGCCACTCTCCTCTACTGCTATCATCGATTAATGGCCAATTTTTTCGAATCCTAGAATGGTTACAAAACCCGTTTGCTAGGAGCTCTCTCCCACCTCCTTGACTTGTTTCACTTATGAGCATTAATTATAGGTACTCATCTTCAGTCATTCATTCAATTGAATGAAGTGTTCAAAGCATGCACATTAAACGTTGAAGTTGGGAAAACTAACTCAAAATTATTCAATCTTCGCATTTAAAACAGCCACTTTTTTGTTTTACGATTACCGATACCACTAGCAGCACCGATTCTCAAAGATATACATGACACCTATCATTCCTGAAATTTTCATGCAAATCCTAGCAAATCTGTAGTGTCTGAGTCGGTAAAATGCGCATGTTGTTCCATAGCCATATGTTGCCATAGTAATAAATGCAGCGCATATTGTTCCATAGTAATACAGGAAAATTCAAACCGCTATAACTTCGCTAAATGTAATTCAATTTTTATGGAACTTTCAGGACAGATCAACCTTATAAATAGACATCTACGTACTGAATTTCATTGAATTTAAGGGTACCGTTAAGATTTTATTCAAGAAAACATAAAATCGGAAAATCATACTATTACTAACAAAGTTGAGTGAATTCTGACGTATTTGTTGTTGTTGTACTCACCAAGGCCTACGTTCCTGATTTTTTTTCAGATTTTTCGGATCACAGGTGTCCAATCACGAGGGGGGGGACACCAATTTTTCGTGTATTTCCCCTCCCTGTGCACCCCTCGAAGCAAATTTTGCCAAACTAAGACCTGTTTTGAAAAGTTATCATCAAGACCTTTGATTTGATATCCATATCGGCTACCTTTAATGACATTTTTTTGGGGGGTCACTCTCCTATATGGGGAGACCCCCCTTAAATACCTTATTAAAAATTTTTTGTAGTTGAACTTAGAAGAGATCACCACTTTACACCTACACACAGAATTTGATGTTTCTAGGTTAAGCAGTTTCCGAGAAAAACTGCTGTGACACACGGTTGGACGGACGGACGGACGGACAGACGGAAAGACTGGTCGCGAAACTAGTAGGGTTTTGTAAAATTATTTTACAAAACCCTAAAAAATGGTGGTGGCGGGTTCTCAGAAATATTCTGTCCAATATCATGAAATACCACGTTTGAGTTGCAAAGCAGGAAATAAGTAAACCGATACCACATTGTTCCCGGACGAAGCCCAAATTTCATTTTAATATTGATTCAAGATATTTTACTTTTATCTAAAACTGTCTAAAAATGTTTCACAGGTAAGATTTTTTTTTGGGAGTACAAATCATAAGAAAAAAATTTACTCTCATATGTTTTAAATGAATAAAATTTAGAAATCTTTATTTAACTTTAGCATGAGTTTTTTCTCTTCAACTTAAATGTATAATTACCAAATACAAGCTGTAAATAACTAATCGTCCAAACAGCTCTTGTAACTGCAACTGTTCCATCAACTTTGCCCATTTAACACCAAACTTATCTTGCACTCATGCCAACCATCACAAGCATACATACTCGTACCTTTGATTATTTTACTGCATTTTCACAATTTTCTAGTTCTAATCCTTTCTGACATGCAACAGTAGTGGACTCGTGTATTGAGTGCCATGCAGAACAATTGGGTAGCAGCAAGAAGTTGACTCTAGTTAAACTTTTCGATGGCATGCTTTAGGCAGTATAATTGCATTTCGTGCTAAAAACACCGAAACTTCATTTTGCTGACGAACGTCTGCAAAACGTTCTGTTTGAAACACGTTTGCTCTTTTTCAGTCACTTGAAATTCATATGCCGTGGAAAGCTGAAATTTAAAGGGAAATTATGTGAGTTTAAGTGTTGATTGACTTGGACGATGCAAGATAATGGGACAAAACTTGAACCCCTTACAGAAATGGGTTAGATTTGATTTATGTCGTTTGGTGGGGGATTTTCAAATAAACTAGGAAGTGGTGAAAAGCTGGCAATAGAAAGACCACCCATTATGAGGTATTTAAATTTCCATGCAGGGTGACCAATCCCACTTCTGTGGTCTTGCAGGCAGTAAACTTGGGAACAAAATACCACTTGGGGACTTAAAACCAACTAAGCCAAAGCACTGACAACGTATAAACAGCAGGTCATCAACTTTGAAAACCAAGTTCGTCGATACATGAATTCTTAATAGCCACACTTCAACCGACGAGACAGATGATGCCTTCCAAGATGAATTTTATATATTCTTAGATAAATATTCGATGACCTTCCTCCTAATTAAATCACAATACTACTTGGATTTTCCAACGCGGAATCCAAAGCTCAACATAGAAAAATTAAAAGAGAGCTCTGTGTAGGCCAGGTACGCGTCTATTTTAAAAAATAGCATGAAAACCTTTAATTAGCTAACAGAGAATAAGACCATCGAAAAAAAATGGCAAGACCTTAAAATCTTTTTCCGAAATTTCGCCAAAAAAGTATTGGGATATCAACAGCCCCGCATATGGAACGACTGGTTGAATAAGTAGTGCAGGGAAGGAATAGTAAGCAACAAGTTGGGTCGACCGAACTATCCTCCTGTGAGAAGCATTTTCTACTCAACTTACGATATGCAAACACTGATAATGAATAAACTCAGCCGTAGACAGTCCAGAGCCAGTTCGAGAAAGGAGGAGGGATCCCTTTGTTTCCCAAACTATAGCTTCCATGGTTCTTTAGCTGAAATCCCGCGACCATATGGTAGCAAATGGTCTAGGGGTCACACATTTGGTTTAATCAGAAACACCAGCGTCTGTAAATGCACTAACAGCTTTGCATTTAATCCTGCTTGTACTTTCTTTGGGGCATGAAAGAAGGAGAAGGCGAATTTTTGGCGCCTGATAACGGAATTAAAAGTTGCCAGAATGGAAGTTGGGCGACAGTATACCTCCCCGTCCCTGGAAAACCCTAAATTCTTTCGAAATCTACAACAGACCTTGGAATGGATTGCAACTTTGGCAATGACTCCACATCCGAAAATGAGTATGTCATTGGATCCTGGAATGTAAGATCACTGAACAACCCTGGCACTGTTAAGGATCTTTTACAACAGGCTAGTTAGTATAAATTAACTAGACTGACAATCCGGGAAACGAACCGGACTAGAAGTGTGATTCAAGATATGAGATCGCATCAAATATTCAAAAGTGAGAAGCTTTCTGGAAAGCAAGAGTTTGGAGTAGCTACCACCGCGGATAGAGAGTTCAAGTCGCACATTATTCACTTTAAGGCAGTCAATGAACGGTTGTGTGTGATCCGTATAAAGAGGGAATCCTTGAAGCCCGACCTGGAAAAAAGGACGAAAAGACGAACGGAAACGTTCTACAATCACCTAGAAAGACTAGCCAACTCATTTCCCACAATCTACCCCCAAATAAATCTCGGTGATTTCAACGCTAAGGTTTGCAATGAGCTCTCTCACCAGGGAGTGACTGGAGATGTATCCTTGTAGTGAATTTAATGTTTCCAAGTCCATGAAGGACTGCAGCGATGTTTTGCTGCCTCGGCAGAAAAAGATGGAGGTATCTGCCGAGAATGCCCTCGTCTGGAGACGCGTGAATGCGCTGGTAGGCTAGCATTGCGGTGTCGTGGGGCGGGTTCATTTCCCCAGCACGAGGACCCACTACAAAAAAATTTCGCACTCACGAATTTGGTGGTCAATTGATCAAGAGGGGACGGAAGACGCAAAAAGTGTAGATAACTACACCGAGGGAGAGAGTACTTGTTTCGAGAACAAGTGGAACCTGAAAAGAAAGGCGGACTTGGGGTAACCTCGTCATTACCAGCTCATGGCCCACAAATGAAAGAAGGGCAACCGGGTGGTGATGGAGCCCCTTCGCACCCACCCAACCGGAATAAATCCATATTTTGTTGCAGTGGCCAGGTATTCCTCTTCTGAGTGGAAAACTCATACAACTTGACTTGTATAAACTTTCCCATCAGAAGGGGAGTACCCCGGTGACCAATTTATGCCATAGAATTATACAATTCGATTGCATAACGCTATGCCATAAAGAGGCACTCTGCTTGGGCCACTCAATCCGCGATGTCACCTGAAACAAAGAAGGATTAGTTAAGTACCCGGCGGCTGGCTCATGTTTTTAGGGGGCAGCCTGCCACCGTACCGGGCAAAGGTTATCGGAAAGGAAAGACCGATTTTTAAAAAAAAATTAGCACTTCATTTTTGCTTATGTTTCTTCACAAGTATTTCTTCTTTTAGATATAATCTGTGGTCAATATTCCGATAAGAAAATTCAATAATATTCTTCCGACACAAATTAACTGGTTACACTTCAAACAACGTTTGTGGAATATAACGCAAAGCTATATGTATAAAACTGATCGCAACAAAAAAAAATATGCAAAAATATATGTACCTAAATGTGCAAAAAAAAAAAAATATATATATATATATAACAAAGTGTGCAAAAAAAAATATATGCATCTAAATGTGCAAAAAAAATATATAGATATAACAAAGTGTGCAAAAAAATATTTATATGTATCAAAATGTGTACAAAAATTATATGGATATGACAAAGTGTGCAAAAATATATATATATGTATCAAAATGTGCAAAAAAGTATATAGATAAATTTAAAATAATATTTAACATTATTTAAAGAAAGATTATTTATAATTTATGTAAAATTATTATTTCATATCTATAAAAATATAATTTAATTTAAATTATAAATAATATAAATATAAAAGTAATTCAAAGTATAAAAATTTTTTAAATATTAAAGAAATATTTAATAAAATATAATATATATAATAAAATATAAGGATACTCACCCAAACATCCTCGTCGGGCGCCCGCTGATGATGTGGGTGGTCCTGAAATTCAAATTTTTCTTCCGTTATAGCTACTTTTTGACTACACAGATAGCAAGCCCGTCGGCTGCGTCCTAAAGCAGGCATTTACAACATTGAATTAATGCCAGAAAAAATACGGCTGATTAACCCTGTTTGCGTCCAAGCCGACGCTGCTGTTCAATCTTATTTTCGAAAAACAGCTACCTATTTTGCAGGTTTTTCGAGTTTATCCGTCTTAATAACTTCCTGGCGCTCTTGCTGTACAGTAAATGTTATTCTATCGATTATTTAAACAAGTCGTTTGTAGAAATAAATCGTCTCGATTATTTTGACAAGTTGTTTAAGGTAAGTATTAGAGTAGGAAATCCATTGCATATCCAGGCTTCCAAAATTTTAACAATAGTATTTACATAAGGGCCCAACACTATTGTTGCAGACAATCAGTTGACTGTTTTTGCGTCGCAGAAAATAGTTCCACTCACTTCCAATCGTCAATCATAAACCGATCACTTCATGGACACGGAATGAAAATCAGATTCGCCTAAACAATTCCTTTGTTTTTTCGTTGACTGTCATATTCAAAACTCCGACCAAGATATTCACCGCATAGAAAGATAGGAAAGAGTGGCTTATCTGATTTCAATTTTGGAGCACATACGTTAAGGAGCAAGCAATCTTCAGATCCAACAAAGTCTGATACTATTGGATCACTATGAAATGATTCACTTCTTTCATTCCTGCAATCAGTTTCGGTCTTCGGAAGAGATAAAAGTAATAAAACGGCAGTAATAACAACTCATCAAACAAATAGCGGTATACGGTCGAACGTAATAATGGAATCAATAGTTGCTTCAGGGAATTTATCTTTGGGATGGATGAAGATAATGATGAATAAATTCTCTTTACCGTATGTCCAAAAATTTTGTTCGATCATACGCGCCTTCGTCTCGCTTAAAAAAACCGTGCACCTTGAGTTGATCTGGCTTCGCAAGTCCAGATTTCGTTAGCCACTGGCAAATGTTCTCTCGCTGATCACCTTGAAGCTGTAATACTTCACCGTATTCGGGATGCTCTATTACTGTGCCATTGCACGCAAATTCCTTTTTACATGCTCGCACGATTTTCTTCAGGTCATATTCCGAGGAAAGGCCCTGCACCGTAGTTAGTGTTTTTCGACCATTTCTCTGCTGAATTCTTATGTGCACAAGTCCGTCCTGTACAGTATCATCAGCACAATTGATTGCATCAGCAAAGGGGTCAAATTTTTGCAAATTCTGGAGTGATCCAATAGTATCAGGCAAGAAATAAAACTGCCAATCGAATATTGGGCACAACTTGTCAAATCCAGATTCTGAAATTCAACTGCTCGCGTGTACGACGACTAGGCTCGAAAGATCTCGTTCTCACCATGCACTTGATTCACCAAAATTTCACCTTTCCTTCCTTTTTTTTTAAATGTTACGATTTCCTTTCCGACCACCCAAATCCAATCTCCCAGAATACATCAGACGGATCCATATCCCATATCGCTGGAATTTCAGTTTTTGCCTTTAAATGTTGAACATGATCGGGATCCTTTCGCAGAAGGCAATCACTCTGAAGAGGACAATCACACCAATTCGTTATTTCTTCCTCTTGTTCAACGCACTCTTGTTTTCACTTGAACGAGTTATGAACGTCACAAAACCTCTTCACTCGCCAATACTTAACCTCCTCATTCACTTGATTCCCACACCTGCGCCCTGTCAAAAATCTCGAATCGTCCCAATCAATCTTAAAGGGCTGCGTTCGTTGTGATCAAATTAGAGGGAAATTGATGTCCAATACAATTTGCACAAAGCAGCTGGTTTTCCGTTTGATTAGTTGATCTGGGACAAATTATGCCTGAATTTCCTTTGACCCTTTGCCGGCGCCGAATAATCGAGCAGTTTTAGTTGTGTGGAAATATATAAAAAAAGATAAAATAGGAGAAAAAAATCTATAAACTGACATAAATAAAATTTGAATCCTATGTGAATTTATCCAATAATTTAAAGAGAATAAAGGAAGAAAAGAAAATAGTAAATTTAACTAACTGCTCGATTACTACATCCTCCATGATGAAACAAATGATAACGGTCAGCACCTGATTGACTTTGCATGTAGAAGAAATTTAGTCATAAGCTCGACTTGCCTCCCACATTGATGTATATTCACAAAATGGCCTAGGTATGAACGAATGGCAACACAGAAAACCAAATTGACCCTATTCTGACCAACAACGACATACATACCAGGGAGCTGATTGTAACTCAGATCATTACTTGATCAAACTAGCCGATCAATGTCGTATGCTAAAGGCGTATTCAGCGAAGACCAGCCCTCTACGAAAATCAGACATCAAAAGGCTCCAAACGGTATCTGTGGTGAAAAATTTCATGGAAACCCTCCAGTGCCAGCTAGCTCCTAACCTGTTAGATAAACTACTCAAAACGAGCTTTACGTGAAAGCGAGACTGGCAATCAATACCTGGCAGAACAGATGATTGGATATCAAGCTTGGCGAAAAAAGATTGTTGGTTCAATGGTGACTGCCAGGGTGTAAATAAAAAGAATCAGGCGAAAAGACAACATCTAGGTGAGAAAATTAGGACGACAAGAGAAAACTATGAAAATTTTAGAAGAATACCGAATAAAATAATAAGAAATGAAAAAATAAAATGCTATGATGACTGTTGAGTAACTGACGCCCCTGAGCGCCCACCATGGCCTGATCTGGCAACATCAACGCTTAGTTATTTAAGGTTAATTCACCGTAGTAATTAGCTCGTTTGTAATCAATTCGATCGATTTATCAATTGATAACCTAATTCACCGATCGATTGATCAATCATTCACTGTTCCCTTTAAGAACAATTGAACTCAATAATTTTAGTCAATTCAAATATTTTAATTCAATTCAATATTCATGAATACTAAATTTTGCCACACACCGTAATTCCATTTGCTATTTTTCATTACCAGCCAAATTGCTGACCATACACATTCATCTAGTGCATTGTCCATGAAATGGATCCGTAATCGAAGAGATTGGATTACATTTCATGGACAAAGGCAAACGTGCTAGCGAAAAGACGCAAACTCAGCGTTCTTTCTCTGGCGCGTTAGCCTGATCAGCAAATTGCGTTAGAAATTGAACGTGGGTGAAATGCTCGGCCGGCTCAGTCGTTGAAGGAAGGTGAGTCGGTCTACAACTTGACAGAAAGGTGTCAATGAATATAAAGTGGCTTGGTGCATAATTAGTATTTACGGCTAAATTACAAAATTGTTGAGAATTTAATGTGAATTTAAGTTATTTTGGAAAAAAATTTTGAGAAGGAAAGAAGCCTTATTTGAAATTATTTAAAGTTAAACGTTAGTGCTCAATTAAACATAACAAGCTCCGTTAAACAGGATATTCAAAATAAAGAAGTGAAGAAGTATCGACGATTTTCAACGACCAATCGAGAAGTATTGATGTAAGTCTACTAAGCAACTACACAAAAAAGCATATAAGCTAGTGAAAAGCCTAAAACGAGGTTATGAGCCCAAGACCATGCTTTCCCATGATGACATCGGCAACATTATCGCTGATGAAACAGTATTCAGGAAAGATGGGCATTATATTTCAAGACCCTCCTAAATCCTCTACACGGCTCGCGAATATCGAAGCCTATCGATATTCCTCGGGGGCTTTTGTTGGTCCCACAACTCTGGGGCAAAGTTTGTTCTACCAACAAAGCCCAAAAAATAGTAAAGCGCCAGGCATCTATGGAACTCTAGTGGAGCTGATTAAATATGGTGGCAGCGGTATTAAGAAAGCCATCCATAAACTCATCCAGCACATTTGGCAATGCTAAATATATAAGTAGAACGGATCAATTACACTCCCTTTACACAAAAAAAGTGACAAGCTACAGTGCAAAAACTCTAGAGGCATATCATTGCTTTGTACGGCAAATAAATATTTTCAAAGATCTTAGTATATAAAATCAGATCATACGCAAACAATATTATGGGGGAGTATCAAAGTGGCATTAGAACTGATAGATCTGCAAATGGCCTATTGTTTACAGTCAAGCAGATACTTGAGAAATGCTGAGAGTTCAAAATACACCAGATTTTCGTTGAGTACATGCAAGCATTAGACAGTATTGATTGTAACGCAGTAGTAATTCAGCCGAATTAGTCCGTCTTACCAAAATGACAACAATCTTGACAAACTCCTAAGTCCGCGTCAATAACCAACCCAGCGATGCCTTTGACACAAATATCATACTAAAGCAAGGAGATGGACTGGCTCCATTGCTATTCAATTTGGCTCTAGAATATGTCATTGGAAAGCTACCGATCGATACAATAGGTAAATTTTTATACAAGTTGAGCCAATTGGTAATCTACACTGACGAAATCAATATTTTGTCGTGGTAATTAACAACTGACAAAGAACTTTGCCTAAAGTTTAAAAGCGTATGAGAACTAGTAGGGTTGCAATTGAATCAGTCATTTCTAAAAGGGGGCATCACCACTTTTTTTATGAAATCACTTTTTACCGAGTTCTGCCTCTGGGCACGGTTAGTCATATATTCCAAATTATAATGGGCCATGTCCCGCTAGCTTAGTACCCTTAAAACACCAGGAGATTCATCAGTCAATTCCAAAAGAGGTCACCTCCCAGAGGTGGCCCTTTTTGAAAATGAACTACTGATGCGCATGCGGACTTTCTGTCTTTCGTGCCATGCACTATCACTTCCTATCAACTGTTGCTTTGAGTCAAAAATTTGTGGTTTTCTTTCAATATTAAATTGTTATTTATTATTGTGGTGAAATGTCTTATAACGAAAGTGGTAATTCTTCTCTAGTACCAAAGAGAAACAAGTTGAGTAAACAGACCTACGCTCATGTCAGAAGGGTTTTTTATTTAATTTACAAAATGCAATCACCAGATCGATTCAAATCAAGAAACATGTCAAAGACGATTTAATTGGAGAAAATATGAAATATGAAGATCATACTATTATTAACAAAGTTGAACGAATTTCGACTTCTGAGGTTTTTGGCATTGTTATACCCATAAATATCTCCCTTGATAATTATTTCAGATGTCCATCCGCAACGGAGGAAACACATTTTTCATGTATTTCCCCCTGTGCTCCCACGTTTTGAAAAGCTCCCATGAAAACTTTCATTTCATACTCACATCAGCTACGTTTGATGAATTTTTTTTTTTTCAGGGGCCACTCTCCTGTACTGTTATCATCGATTAATGGCCAATTTTTTCGAATCCTAGAATGGTTACAAAACCCTTTTGCTAGGAGGTCTCTCCCACCCCCTTGACTTGTTTCACCTATGAGCATTAATTGTGAGTACTCATCTTCAATCATCCATTAAATTGAATCAAGTGTTCAAAGCATGCACCTTAAACGTTGAAGTTGAGAAAAATTAACTCAAAATTATTCAATCTTCGCATTTAAAACAGCCACTATTTTGTTTTACCATTACTGATACCACTAGCTGAACCGATTCTCAAAGATATACATGACACCTATCATTCGTGAAATTTTCATGCAAATCCTAGCAAAACTGTAGTGTCTGAGTCAGTAAAATGCGCATATGTTGTTCCATAGCCATATGTTGCCATAGTAATAAATGCAGCGCATATTGTTCCATAGTAATACAGGAAAATTCAAACCGCTATAACTTCGCTAAATATAATTCAATCTTTATGAAACTTTCAGGATAGATCAATCTTATGAATAGGCATCTACGTACAGAATTTCATTGAATTTAAGGGTACCGCCAAGATTTTATTCAAGAAAACATAAAATCGATAAATCATACTATTACTAACAAAGTTGAGTGAATTGCGACTTCTCACGTATTCGTTGTTATTGTACTCACCAAGGCCTACATTCTTGATTTTTTTCAGATTTTCGGATCACACGTGTCCAATCGCGATGGGGGGGACACAAATTTTTCGTGTATTTCCTCTCCCTGTGTGCCCCTCGAAGAAAATTTTGCCAAACTTAGACCTGTTTTGAAAAGTTCTCATCAAGACCTTTCATTTGATATCCATATCGGCTACCTTCAAAGAAATTTTTTTTTTCGGATGTCACTCTCTTAAATGGGGAGACCCCCCTTAAATACCTTATAAAATTTGTTTGTAAACGAACTTTGAAGAAATCACCACTTTACACCTACACACAAAATTTGATGTTTCTAGCTTAAGTAGTTTCCGAGAAAAACTGCTGTGACACACGGACGATCGGACGGATAGACGAACAGACTGGTCGCGAAACTAGTAGGTTTTTGTAAAATTATTTTACAAAACCCTAAAAAGGAGTGAAAAATCCAAATAAATATGTACTCGTATAAGAAGGACGCAATAAAATAAGCAAATGTAAGGGGGAGATGCTCATTTAAATCATGTAAACAAACAAATGTAACGTAGAAAACGGGAAACATGTGCACGTAAGATTTATTATTGTTTTATAACGTGTAAATTGCTTTTATATTATTTAAAACGTTGCATTTTCAAACCCTTAGTACACCATCGAACCGTGTCCGGTGACACGGTGACAAAAGAAGCTAAAATCACTTTCGTGACAGCAATTATTCTTGCTACATGCTCACCGCTACAAATTAGGCAACACTACAGTCGTATGAGACGAAAAAAATACTCATATTAGACCAATCAAATAACGTAGAGACCGCCGAAAAAATAGGTTGGTTACTACACTAAAGTATCTTGAGACAGGCAGAGAACTCACAACTGAGAGAGATTTGCTCCAATTGAACCACAAACACGCGCGAATTTGGTCCGGTGCGAACCTGGTCTGGTGGAAAAATCATTAAACTTAATAACGGACTGCTCTTCACTCAACCAAATTTCGTACGGAGCGTATAAAATCTTTCCTTGTGTTGGCACTATTAGCATAAAATTAGCGTTTACCACATTTTTTTGATATTGATAGATGCTCCCGCAAGGGTTTTACCGGAGCGCCGGACCATAAAATGGACGAGATGATCTCGAAAATGAACCAATTCAAGACAAAAGATGAACAGGATATTTTTCTCTAAGGACTTATTGACTCGACAAAATCTAAAGACCGCAAAAAAACGAATCAATGAGGAAGATATACGGGAAAAGAGTAAGTTAAAAAAACACAACTTCAAGGAAAACACCTTTACTTATCATATTGAGCATAATAAAAGACAAGTAGTTTGCCGCACTGCTTTTCTATCTTTCTATGGTGTAACAAAAAAAAGAGTCGAACGACTTTGTCGATTGAGTCAGGGTAAATTGCCTCATATATAACAGGAAAAAGTCATGGCTCACGTACTACTCGAGCTATTTCTGGAGAATTTACCAGCTAACTTATAATTTTATTGAAAGTATTCCTACTAAGGAAAGACATTATGCAGAAGACAAGACAAAAAGATATCTTTTAGCCCAGCTTAATGTTAAAATCATACATCAACATCTGCAATATTTTCAACAAAATTTTGACTTATCATTTGGTCGTCCTCAAATAGACGGTTTTTCAAAATGTGAAGAACTTTCAACGAAAATAAAGGACCTCCATCTGAACGAAACTGCAAAACGTGTAGCAGCAGCAGAAGTGATTGTACATAAACGAAGGGCCGCAAAATTTTATAAAACAAGTTGGGGAAACAGACCTACTATCATGTCAGAAGGGTTTTGTACCTAACGTGCGAAATGCAATCATCAGCAACGAATAAAGGCAAGAAACACGCCAAAGAGATGTGCGCGTATATAAGAAAATCCATTGCTTCTGTGCTTCTAACGGTTGTCATTTTGTTGCTAACAAATGAAAATCACTCAATTCATGAATTCCCTAAAAATTTTATATTATTGATCTTATTTGAAAATTTTAAGAAGATCAAATCAAAACTGCAGTGTCTGATTCAATACAAAGTTCGTAAAATACCAAAATCCTGTGTTATTGTTGTTGTATTTGGAGAAATTTCAAATGGCTATAACTTCCGTGAATATGATTGTATTTGCATCAAACTTGCAAAGTATTAGAACCTTATGTAAAACTACTCAACTATCGGTTTTTATTGAATTTAAGGATATCCATACGATTTTATTGGAGAAAATGTGAAATTCAAAAATCATACTATTATTAACAAATTTGAGTGAATTTTGACTTGTAAGGTATTTGTTCTTGCTGTACCCATAAACATCTACCTCCGTAGTTTTTTTCAGATTTTTCGACTCACAGGTGTCCAATCGCGAGGGGGGGGGACACAAATATTTGGTGTACTTCCCTTCCTGTGCGCCCCTTGAAGAAAAAAATTTCAGTTTAAGCCTTATTTTAAAAACTTCTCATTTAGACCTTTAATTTGATATCCATATTGCCTGCATGCGATGAAAACTTTTTTTTCGGGGGCAACTCCCCTCTATGGAGTGACCCCATTTAAGTATCTTGTAAAATTTTTTTTGCAGTGAAACTTTGAAGAGGGCGACACTTTACACTTATGCATACAATTTTATGTTTCTAGCTTAAGTAGTTCGCGAGAAAAAGTGCTATGACACACGGACGGACGGACAGACAGACAGACAGGCGCGATTTTAGTAGGGTTTTGTAAAATTATTTTACAAAACACTAAAAATCGATTCTGTTAGATCCATGTGCAAAGATAATCCCAAACTAGTGGCTTTGTGCTTTGATTACATGCAAAATCTTCCTTTGCCGCTTATACCTGTGCAGGAAGTATTTTATCATAGACGACTTTGGGTGTTCGAGTTTTGTGTTCATGATCTTAAATCAGAAAAGGCCACCTTTTAATACCATGAAGGCCAGGGGCACAAAGGACCAAACGAAGTGTGCAGCTTTTTGAATCACTACATAAATCAACATGTGAGCGATGAAGTTGAAGAGTTATACCTACAGGTATTTTGTGATGCCGCTCCTGGTCAAAACAGAGGTAATGCAGTTATCAAGTTTACGTATGGCCCTTGTTACGATGAAAAGATTCAAGAAAATCTTTATTTATTTTCCACAACGTGGTCATTCAAACAATGACTGTGACCGTGATTTTGCAACTGTTAAAAGAAAGATACATAATTATGATCGCGTTTATTGCTCAGACGAGTATGATAATGTAATGATATCCATGTAATGATATCCATTCATCTATTCTTTAAAGCTAAATCGGATGATATTCATTACATTAATACTCAATCAATGTAATGAATATCACCCAGAACTAAATGAATGTAATGAAAATCATAACGATACATTTCACTTGACCTCATCAAATATCAAGTGAAAATAAATACAATAAATTTCACTTGACTTCAAAGAATATCAAGTGAACATAAATATTGTAGAATGAAACACATGTCAACAACGTAACATGAATCTCATATGGAGACTCACCATAGAAATTCACTCACACTTAACGTGTGAATGAAATCTCGTGTTCCCTTTGGCACGCGACACTTGAGTATATGGCCAAGCAAGAATGATTCATGTAAATGACTTACGGCGTGAGCTGAAATCTCGTGTTCCCTTTGGCACGCGACACTTGAGTATATGACCATGTGAGAATGATTCATGTAAGTCCATGTGTATGATATTTTTGAATAGTTAAGTGTTTTGTCGTTATAATTAATAAATTAAGAATTGGGTAATTTTTGAAAATCTATACTAAGTAATGTATGACCAATAAATTCTATATTTCATGTTTAGCTTGTAAGAATTGGAAAGTATAAAAATCGATGTAATTAAAAGAAATATAATCAGTTTTTGATCGTACACGTAAGACAAAGTTTTAATAAGGAAGCACTGCGAGTTTGTAGCGACTTAGGATTATTTTCATTGCTGCTAATTGTAGCAAGTTAAATTAAATTAAATCTAGTAACCATGGCGTTTGTGGAATTCAAGATTACTCGCCAGAGCTCTCTGCGGCCCAGCCGCTTGGTTAAGTAGGTAATTCTCCAATTCTGGTTTTTATAATAAAATTCATATTTTTTTCTAGTGAGGAACAGAATAAACAGCTGGTAAAACCAGAAATATTATATGGCGATCCTGCCCTACCGCGAACGAGGAATTATATGAAGACGAGGATACGGTTAACACAGGATTAACCGAAGAAGAAAGAAGAATTATCGATGAGGCATTCGAAAAATTATTCGAGCGCGCAGAGGAATACAAACCTGCGCCGATAAGAAAAACCGAACAGCCTGCACCACCTTATTTACCTACAAAGATAGGTACACCGGATCTAAGAGGACCTAAGCCACGCAGTATAGAGCAATATCTCAAGAAACCTGCCAAAGAGCAGAACATCGAGGCAACTATCCCAAAGAAGCGTCGACCAAGAGGAGGTCGAAGGACGAAATTGAAGTGACAGCGAGCAGAATTGCACAGAATAATCAGGATCTGGGTTGGAGAGCAGAAACGACAGTTGCAGCAGAAATTATTAGATCTCAAACCAG
This sequence comes from Odontomyia ornata, assembly GCA_963969285.1. Lineage (NCBI taxonomy): Eukaryota > Metazoa > Arthropoda > Insecta > Diptera > Stratiomyidae > Odontomyia > Odontomyia ornata. The sequence continues at coordinate 464,774,570 of OZ017738.1, read as the reverse complement.
AGCGGAGATTTTGGAATCGACATGGGGAATAGCTGCTCAATTGAGAATACTTTTGTGGAGCAATACCAGCAGTCATTAGTGACAACAGGCGTATTTGCAGTAGGATTAGCTATGTTTTATTTTTACAATAGACATAGCAAAAATTATGTGGTCAAGCGATTAAATAGAAATATAAATGTATAATTCAAGACGTATATTACATCGTATAAATTAAATTAATGATATGAGATTATCCTTACTTTTTATTCTTATTGAGAGGGCTTTATGTTAAACTGGTTTAACCTAATAATCAAATTTTGGCATCTCATTCTCTTGATTGATTTATGGAGCAGTTGGAGCAAATTGTGTTTGAAAATGAAAGGACCTTATGTAACTTAAAGAAATGTGCAAGGAGTTTGTATACGTTTGAAACTCTTCTGGCAAAGTTAGAACAATTGAAAATTAGGAGAGAAAAATTTAATAATGCACTGAAAAGTTGTAGTGAGGAAGACTCTATGATTTTAGATCTTAAAATAAAATTCAGGGCTCATGCATCAATTTTAGAGGGAGAAATTTGGCTACTGATGAGCAAACAAGGTTACTCCATAGAAACATAAAAGGAAGAATCGATCAGTGAGGATTTAGAATTGAGTTTACCATTTCTTGAGGAGAACTTTACCATAGCTGAATTCAACTTAGAAACGGCTATGATGTTGATCCCTGTTTTTGAGGGTAAACATAAGGAATTAGATCCATTCCTTAAGATCATAGAGATTTTGCACACAACCTTGTCAGCTAATGCAAAAATTAGCTTAATAGACTTTGTTGTGAATGTGAAACTGAGTGTCACCGTCAGACTTTCTTTGGCCAATGCTTCCATTTCAACTTTTGACTCTTTAAAATCAGAGTTGCAGAATCGTTTCAAAAATAATAAAACTGTACCTCAAATCCATACTCTTCTAAGCGGAACTTACCAGAAAAAATCTACTGTGAACTCTTACAAGGACAAGATTCTGAATTTGGTTGATGAACTTAATCAGCTACAAATTCAAGAATTAGGCAGTCAAGTTTCTGCTAGTGAAAAGAAGGTAATAACGCAAATGAATGATACTTATGCGTTAACCATCTTCAAAAACGAGCTAAATGATCAGCTGAGAAGCACCATTTTCTCAGCAAGGCCAAAAAGCTTTGCTAAAGCAGTGTCTCTTGCGCAAGAGTTGGAAAATGCAGAGACGCAAGCTAAGAATAGCGTGATGTATTTCACTAGTGATTCAGACAGAAAAGGTAGAAAACAAGGTAACCGTAATAGGAAAAGCAACAGTCAGAGGTATAATTCAAATAACAATGATTCAAACAGATATAATAGCAATCGCAATTATAATAAAAGCAACAGCAATAATGGTAACAGTAATGAGACAAACACGAATCGAAGCAATAGCAATTATAGAGGCCGTGGACGTAATAGAAGAAACAGTAATAGGAATAACTACAATGATAACTATAGTAATAATAACAGTAATAGGAATTACAATAGTGAACGAAGGAATGTACACGTTTTTACCGATCAGGGAAACGTCCAGGGTTCCGGAGAGGATCTTCAGAACCTCCCGGATCAAAGAAATCAACATTAGAAAGAAAAATATTTAAAATTACTGAAAATTGTACAAATTTTGTAAGAATTTATAATTGTAATTCAGAAAGATATCTACTATTTTTAATCGATACTGGAGAAGATGTGTCGATTTGCAAAGAAAATATCTACTATCGCGTGTTATGGTTCACGGCTAATAATTTTTAATGTTCCGGGAAAGTGAGAACGCAATGTCTTTTAAATTAAATTAAAAGAGTTTATTAAATCGATTAAAAATGCACAATCACTTATTTTACTATTTCACAATTTTAATTAACATCTAACTTTCATCTGTCAATTAATTCCTCTTACAACTGTCTTCTAAAATCACTTCGCACTCAAACAATCAATCGCCTTTACTTCGCGTTCCACTATCTGTATATCGCAGTTTTCTATCGGGGTTGTAATGAATGATCTCCCCATTCATTCAGCTCGCCTTTTTATAGGGTCTCCATCCGTTCAATGCTTTTCTCGTACATAGGCGAATGTTCTGCCGAGAGGTATCTGGTATATTCGAGCAGATTAATGAATGGAGCATTGACTCACTTCCAAATGTTGATCATGCTTGGTGGGCTCTCGTGGTTTCGAGTAAATTCATTTTGTTGATGTTTTTAATGGTTGTGAAAACAATTGCGACAGTAGCTCGCAGAATTCTTTGTACATGTAACAATATATTAAATCCTCAACAAACGTTCAGAAGTTTAAAGTGAACCACTTGACGTACCAAGATGAAGCTGATTTCAAAAATTGGTGAGCAAACTTCTTCTAAAAGAAAGTTTTGCCACGGGAAAATTATAGAAGGAATATTAGGAAAGAAAATAAGACGTCATTTGCTGTCAACAACTATTATGAATTCGGTTTTACGAGTGAGGAACCAGGCGTTGTTGTAGCCAAAACTTTCATTGCCAGCCTTGCAGAACATAATTTTCTTTTATTGAAAGCGTGCAACGGGGGATCCCAGCTATATATTCCATCAGTTGCAAGCAATCCTGCATGTCAAGAAAAACTATCTATCGATATAAAAAAATGGAAGATATCAGGAAACTGTATCGGTATATTCCTAGTGAACAAAAAGCCTTCTGGGACAAAATAAATGAATGGCCAATAACGGCATCGCAAGAACAGCCAGGACAGTTTAACAATATTAACGCAGTAAAATGCTACCACAATTTTCAAAAGAAAAGTATCGTCAAAAATAAACAGTTTTATTCAAAAGTTTAAGAACAAATAAAAAATTTATCAAACTGATATGATAAATTTTTTTATTTGTTCTTATACTTTTGAATAAAACTTTTTTTTTGACGACACTTTTTTTTGAATATTGTTGTAACATTTTACTGGGTTGATTTTGTTAAAAATAAAGTCATTTTAGTCATTTTAAACTATTTCATTCTTAGAAAAAGCTCGTTTATTTCCAAAACGGGTCATCCCTCTAAGAGAAAAAAAAAAAATAATGGGGCCCCTGGCATAAAAAAACGCTAGCAAACATATATTTGAGTTGGAACAGTAGCCCTGAAAACATAACAAAATACGGCGTGATCTTATCTCAAAATGCGTAAAAGGTAATCGGTTTTTAGTCTCTCCTGAAAAATTTTGAAAAACGGAGATGCCCCTTTTGGAAATGACTGATTCAAGTCAATGGGAATAGAAACAAGCTCATGACGCAGTGAGTGGAACAGGGACGGACGCAGGGTGGTGGTCCGGGGGGTCCGGCCCCCCCCGAAATCTCAGACTTTTTCAAAACCCCTTGCAGCACACGGTCTTTCAACCGTATAAACTAAAGGGTCCACATCACAAGTTGGTACATTACAAATATGATTCATTCCACTTTATTTCACAGTCACAGTAGTAATTGAGTGTTATTATCATGCCACATGTATTAATAGTACTATCGTTAGATGACTCGCAACGTACTGTAGTGCGAGAAAGATGCATAAAACGGAAGCGGGTTTTGAAGACAAAGGACGGAAAGCGAAGATCTATCAAAAGCGTTCCCAATAGTTACCGATTATTCAGTGTATCGATAACTATTGATAATAATCGATAGTTTTCCCAACATTTCCCAACACAATTTGACATTAAGTGTTGTGGGGAACAATTCAAGATTGATTGACCGCTCTAATGACAGCGGTGGGATCATTAGTCATGGGGACAAAAAGAATCAATCAATCTTGACTGGCAATTAATCATACCAGTCGGACTTTCGTTTTTGGAATATTGTCGATACTTCTTTATCTTTCTCGAGCCTTCTCGGATTTTCATTTTCTGGAATTTTCTTAGACACGGGGTATAAATACCTGCCGGGCTCGGCCAGGCAGTCAGTGGAGCACGAACAAAATACGAAACGCATACGAACCGTTTACGATCAACGACTTGTACGCGCGCGAAAAATCTACGTGCAAGACGGAAATAATAAAGTGTAATAGTCCAGTAAATATCGAGTGAGTTATAAGTCGGTTTGACCTCCCACAGTGTTGACATGCATTTGCTTCATCGTCAATAAAAATGGCACCTGTTAAAATAACGTCCTTTTTAAACCGACAAATGCAAATGGTAAACGCGAATGCGAACGATCAGTTAAACAGGCTGAAGAAGTATCAACAGCAAAAAAATCGTGGCATGACGAGGAAAATGATCATCAACCGGAGCCCATAGTAAGTATTTTGAATTTTCACCCAGTAAAATGTTGATTAAAATTTGAGTTTAATAGCTAAATTGAATGCGTTATATCATTTTCTTTTTTATAAAATTTTGATGAACGTGGAATGTACAGGAACTTTTTTCCGCTCGAAATTCACTGAACAGACTTTCGTACAATTGCATCATATTTTATTGATGTACTGTTTGACGGTTTGCAGTGAGGTTTTAAAATTATACAATTCTAATTCGTTGACGTCGTTTTGAATTTTTAATCTATATAAAGAAATTGATTTCAAATTTTACAGTGTAAGATACTTTACATGTTATCTTCAAATATGTTGTGGCAGAGCGGTTAGAGCACAAGCTCCCCACTCAATCATCGCGGGTTCAAATCTCACTAGTGACGATTTTTTTTTTTTTGAAACTGACTATAAAAAATTATTTTTAAAATTATTTTTGCGAGAAAAAACCAATAAACTAAATTTTTTTCAAACGAATACTGTGTAAATCGAAGAAAAAATTTGTATGAATTTCAGAAGTCTCAGAAATTTCAAGATCATGTCCATGATGTTCAATGGTTCGGTAGAAGAAAACTTGAAAATACCGAGATGTACGATCTCCTTGTAAATGTATGGACACCGGATGCTGATTTTGTGTTTCCAGCAACGGAAATGAACAAAAAAAATATGAAATTCCAACTTTCGTGGTTACAAAAGTATCCTTGGCTCACTTACTCAGCCTCAGAAGATGGCGCTTATTGTCGAGTTTGCATTTTATTTGCGCAAAAAGAAGTTGGAAAAGGAAAACATGAACGTTTGAGTTCATTTGTGCAAACTTATGTTAAAGATTGGAAGAGAGCTTTAGAGAGATTTAAAGAACACCAAACGAAAAAATATCACTTGGACGCCCTTGAAGATGCACAGAATTTTAAGCTCATTTATGAAACAAAAAAAATGATGTCATTGTCGAGATCGATCAGACCCGAAAACGGCTGCAATTGGAAAACAGAGGGAAGCTTGCTCCCATCATTCGTGCGGTTTCGTTCTACTGCAGACAAGGACTGGCGCTACGAGGACATCGAGATGATGGCCCATTGGCACTGGAAATTTCAGAAGAGAACGACGGGAATTTCAGGGCACTTCTGCGTTTTTCTGTGGATAGTGGAGATGTAGCACTGCAAGAACATATAAAGGTGGATGGTTGTAATGCAACATACTTGAGCGATAGAATTCAGATCATTGATGCTGGAGCGGAAATCATCACAAGAGAGTTGGTGAGACGCATCAATGAGACGAAATGCTTCACTGTAACCGCAGATGAAACGTCTGATGTAAGTGGAATTGAACAATTCACGATTGGAGCTAGGTTCATTCAAGAAATCAAAGGGAGACACACGATCAGAGAAGATTTCTTGTGCTTCGTTCCTGTAGAGGATGTGACTGGCGCCGGCCTTGCAAATACGCTGCTTACAACTTTGCAGAAACTTGGAGTGGACACTCATTTCATGAAAGGGCACGGTAAGCTGGATAAAACTCAAATTAACAAGGATAAAACTCAAATGAACTAATTCAAAATTGAATTACTATAAAATATCATTATATAATTTTAAACATTAATGTATTAAATAAAAAATATTTTTGTCTAATATTTAATGTAGTATAACTCACATTCACTCAATAAAACTTAAATTAGCTAATTAAAAATTTAAATCAAATGGAAACTCATATGAACTAATTAAAACTTGGATCCCTATAAAAAAGCATAATATAATTTTAAACATAAATGTATGAAAAAAAATTTTTTATCGAATATTTAACGTAGTATAACTTACATTCATTCAATAAAATTTAAATTGACCGATTAAAAAATTCAACCGGATGAAAACTCAAATGAACTTATCAAAGCTTGAATCACTATAAAATATCATCCTATAATTTTAAACATTGTTTTATGTTTTATGAAATAAAAAATACTTTCATCCAATACCAAACGTTGTATAACTTGCATTCACTCAATAAAACTTAAATTAACATGAATGAGCTAAAAGTAGAAAAAGAAAGTGAAGTTTTGGAGCTACTATTCATTGAAGTTTTGGATCAAACTTTCTACGAGCATAGAAAAATTCACTCTCGATTGGATTTAGTGACTAGCTTAAAAATGATATTTTTCAACTCAATTAAAATCTTATCTGAATAGGATTTTATAAAACCTTTTGACAAACCTAGCTAAATTTGATTCTTGAATTAATTTTAGTATGAAATCTAGACAAGAATTCTTAGTACTTAAGAATATATATACATACGAGTATATTATGTGGATTAAATACTATAACAGTTTTAGAGTCTTGCTTAAACATGATTTTTGAAATATCTTGAAAATCGGATTTTAGTTCGATTTTGAAAGAGTCTTAAAACCCAAACCAAGTTGAGTTGAATAGTGCTTTGAAAATTTCAATTACACAAGTTCCTAAATCGGATTTATAAATACAGGAGCTCTGAGACCATAGAAAAAACTTTTGATTTGTAAAACAAGGATTTTAACGGTTTATTTTGAAGGTTATGGTGGAGCTCGAGCAATGAGTGGAAAGCTGAAAGGCTGTGCAGCTATTGTAAAGAAAACATGTCCAGATGCTCTTTATCTTCATTGTGCCAATCACAACCTAAATCTGGCAATTACCCATGCGTGCGACATTTCGCCGATTCGGAACTGCATTGGAACAATCAAGCAAGTCGTCAACTTCTTTCGTCTGTCGAGCAAAGCTGGAAATTTGTTGAAAAAACATATCCTGGCAGAAAATCCTAGTGCCAAACAGACACGTCTTTTAAAATTTTGTGAAACGCATTGGGTCGAACATCTTGCTTCTCTGGGATTGTTTCATGAAGCATTGGAACTCATCTGCTTGAAGCTCGAAGAATTAAATGAGCTGAGATCAAAAACAGATGGAGTACAGCCAAACAGCTTGCTTGCTTCAATCCAAACAGCGCAATTCATAGTTGCATTGGTTGTAATGGTACCGGTATTCAGCTTGACGAAGAACCTGAGCCAGAATTTGCAAAAAGAAGATTGCGATTTAAGTGAATGCGTCCAATATGCGAACAATGTTCACAAAGAAATAAAGCAGATGCGTGCCAGGGCCGACGAAAAATTTGCGGAAATGTTCCAGTCAGCGACTCAAATTGCTGTGAAGATTGGTATCGAGCTAACTGTTCCTCGGCGAGTAGGACGTCAAAACAATCGTGACAACTATTTTGGAAATGCTGAAGAATATTATCGACGATCAATATTTATTCCATTTTTGGATATATATCTGGAAGAACTGGACGCGAGATTTCTCGAACATCGAGCACTGTTGTCAATGATACAGAATATCATTCCAGCCAAATGCGCAGAACTCGATGAAGAGGAAATAAAAAAAACCGCCCATGTTTTTGAAGAAAAATGGCCAAACGACATCACTGGGTCTACGGAGGACTTGCAATTAGACATCAAGCTGTGGAAAAGGTAATCATCAGTTTTTTGCAGTTAAAAAAAGGGTCCATTTGATTTATTAATTGGTTTTTTATTCCAGGTTCTGTTCAAAAATTCCTGAAAAAGAACGGCCAAAAACATTCATCGAAGCTCTGGACGTTTGCAAAAGAAGATTTTACAGCCAGATATACAGATTTCTTCACACTACCGGTCACAGTTGCCTCTAGTGAACGGTCCTTCTCCACTTTGCGAAGGTTAAAAACTTACTTGCGCAACCGAACTGGAGAGGAACGGCTGAATGGACTGGCGCTTCTTAACATTCACAGAGATGTGAATGTTACCAGCGATCAAATTGTGGATATTCTCGCCAAAAGAACAAGAAGAATTGACATCACTCTGTAAATAGTCTGCCTAATATTAAAGGCAGTAGATCATATGCTTTGCAATTTCATCATTTGATTCGTGTGCTGTCAATTAATGCTTCTTATATTATAAAATATTATAACGTTAAATGAAATTCCAATTCAGTGAAAATAATTTTTTTTTTTAATTATGATCACAATTTTTAGCTATTTTTACCCAAAATTGATGTTTGTCTTGTGTTTATTTTTTGTAAAATAGAACAGACCGCCAATCAACACGCGATTTAATGAACAATCATAAGTTATAAATATTAAGTTTGTCAAACACAAATAAAACGTTACGGTTTGTTAGAGCCGAGCTGTTTAATTATTCCAAATTTTTCGATCGGACCTCCCCCAAAATTTTTTTCTGCGTCCGCCCCTGGAGTGGAAAATACATCAAATACCCCAAATATCACACTTGGCGAATACAGTATCGAAAATATTAGTGGATTTGTGTATTTACGTACCAGAATAACGAGAACCGCTAATGAAAGAGACGAAATATGCCGGAGGGTCCAGCTCATAAATAAAATATTTTAGTCAGTTTCAATGATCTTGAAGACCTGCTGCATACACAGGAAAACAAAGCTCCAAGTATACAAATCTGCGATAAGACCTGTGTTATGCTATGGGTGTGAAACACGGACCCCAACTCAAGCATCCGCAAACATATTAAACGCCTTCGAGCGACGGGTCCTAGGGTAAATTCTATACAACCATGAGCTGTATAAAATTTTTGGTGAGCCGGAGGTCTCAACGATTGTAGGACTGTGGAAGCTGCAATGGGCTGGTCACGTGAATTGCACGGGCGAACAATGGATACCTAGAAAGGTACTCGTTGGGAGAACTGAAGGGCGGAAACCAGTGGGGAGACTAAGGAAACGCTGGTCTAACTGGGTCGACAAAGGCAGTTTATCGCTGGTCGGATTTCAAAATTGGAGGGCGCGGTCAACGGACTGAGATAGTTGAAGGCGCTACTTGCAGAAAAAAAAAAATGTTAAGGATTCACATTCTTATCCCAGGAGACCCTCGTAAAATCAATTGAAATTTTTTCGAATTTTGCTACTTTAAAAAGAGTCGAATGTGGAGAAAATAGGAAATCAGCAACGTTTCATTATGTTTTCTATTCAATATTCTTACATATACATTCATACGTCAATTGTGGGAACTCCCTGCCAATTCTTTTTATTAAATATTCAGAGTATTCAATTAATCTTTTAAACTTCACTCCAAAACGAGTTAAAAGGCAAATGGCATTTGCCAACATGTATAAAATATAAGAAAAAAATTGCAAAGCTTCCATGAAAAAGCCTCATTTTAAACTGTCGCAAACACACTCTCCTCATTTGGAACTGGCTTCATAACTCAGGAGTACTTTGAAGCAATAACCGAGCCAAGTATTCTTTTATTCCTGCCAAGAGTGGATTTTCCGGTGAGACAATTGAAAGTGAAAAAGCAAAAGTAAACTTCATCGTTGCATTTTTGCCGTAGCATAGAAGTGGCAGTGCTAGCAAATATCGCCGGAGGAACTGATGCAATGGATGCTGTGCATTAAAGTACCGGAAAATTGGTCGACGATTAACTTGGAGTTGTTATAAGGACTTTACACTCGTGAAGCCCATGAAAGGATTGTTCAAAGGAAATTCTTGATTAATGTACTATGCAATGCAATGCTAGGTGAAAAGAATCCACGTTTGAACTTATTACGGCTAATTGACTGAAGTTAATTTCTTGGGTACTATAACGAGGAATGGTTAAATGTAATTAACGGTTTGAAATGGGTCAGTCGGTCAATTATTTTAAATATTTCTAGATTGCAGACAAATTTCCGATTTCAACTAGAAAAAAATTTATAAATCAGGTATACTCCTATGCATGAGTAAGTCAATCAATTTAAGTCAAAATGCAATAGAACTACGATTGTTTTTTTGAAATATGAGTGCCTTATTCAAAACAACCCGTTTAAATAGCGTTTTTGGCCACTCAAGCAATGCAATAAAAGAAAAAAAATTGAAAATTTGTAATATTTAATATGATAACCATGGTTTCCGAGTGTCGATACATTAAATGAAGATAATCAGATATTTTATCTTGGAATATATATACTCGTATATATATATATATATATATATATATATCTATATGCATATATATATATGCATATATATATATATATATATATATATATATATATATTTATATTTATATATAAATATATATATTTATATATATATATATATATATATATATATATATATATATATATATATATATATATTTATATATATATATATATATATATATATATATATATATATATATATATATATATATATATATACATACATGTATGTATATATATATATATATATATATATATATATATATATATATATATTTATATATATATATATATATATATATATACACATATATATATATATGTATATATATATATATATATATATATATATATATATATGTGTATATATATATATATATATATATATATATATATATATATATATATATATATATATATATGTATATATATATATATATATATATATATATATATATAGATATATATATATATATTTATTTATATGGATATATACGAGTATATATATGTATATATATATATATATATATATATATATATATATATATACATATATATATATATGTATACATATGCACTACCAGTCAAAAGTTTGAGACCACTAATAAAAGCTTTTGTTATTAGTAAATATTTTAGAAAATATTGGTGATAAATAGTAATCTGCACACCTGCATATTCTATTGTTCTTAAAGATTGCCTAAAATCTAATTCTTTTGTATAGAAGCCAAGGAAAGGGCAATAAACAAGCATTGTATCCAAACATCAATGTTAGCCGCGGAAGAGGTAGGCCGACAGATCAATTGTTAAAAATTTATTACCTCATTACCGCAGCTGGCGCTTCTTTTTTTTTACATCAACTTACAATACAATTGTTCTAAATTCTCAAAATATTTTTAATTATTATTTTAACCTTGCATTTGTCTGGTTATTTACAGTTATCCACAGTTAGTCTGATCTTGTGGTTCCTACAGTCAAGACATCTCTAAAATGGGAAAAGTTCCGTAAATTTGTGTTGAAACGCGATCTGCCATCGTTGTTCTCCACAACGAAGGCAAATCTGAACGTCAGATAGCGAGTCAACTCAAGTTATCGTAGACTTGTGTTCATCGCACTATTGTGCGCTACAAACAAACCGGCAGTAATCAAGATCGTCCGCGCTCTGGGAGACCAAGAGCTACAACTTCTAGTGAAGACAAATTTATTGTGGTGACTAGCAAGCTGAATAGACGTCTGATAGCCCCAAAAATTCGTGTAGATGTCAACAAATCTCGGGAAAAACGTGGGTCAGTGTCTACAGTGCAAAGACGATTGCGAGACGCCAAGTTGTTTGGCCGCGTTGCTGTGCGTAAACCTCTGTTAAAACCGCAGAATAAAAAGAAACGGATGCAATGGGCCCTAAACCATCGAGACTGGACCGAAGAAGACTTCAGAAAAGTTCTTTGGAGTGACGAATCAAAATTTGAAGTGTTCGGGTCAAAAAGAAGAATTTTCGTCCGACGCTCCGCCGAAGCAAAGATGATGCCGCAGTGTGTAGTGCCGACTGTCAAGCATAGTGGCGGATCTGTTATGGTCTGGGGTTGTTTTTTTGGCTATGGGATCGGAAATCTAGTCCAAATCAAAAGCACAATGAAAAAAGAGCAATATAAAGAAATTTTGGAGAAGAACGCCATTCCCTCCGGAATAAAGTTAATCGGCCGTGGATTTATTTTCCAACAGGACAATGATCCAAAACATAGTTCGAAATTATGTAGAAGCTATTTAGGAAAAAACAGTCGGAAAAAGTATTAGAAAACATGACCTGGCCACCTCAAAGCCCCGATCTTAATCCCATTGAACTTTTGTGGGTAGAGCTCGATCGAAACGTTCGGGAACAGTGTCCATCTTCACAGCAGGCCATGTGGAATGCATTGGAAAAAAGCTGGAATAATATCTCACAAGAGACTATAGTTAAATTAATTGCTCGCATGCCTAGATTAGTAAAAGAAGTCATAAAGTGCAAAGGAGGGTATTTCGACGAAAAATCTGTTTAAACTCTCATGTGTGTATTTTGTTAAAAACACTGTATTCGTCAAGATTTCTTCTTTTTTTTAGTTTTAAATCTTGTGTGTAAAATGATAATAAATCCAGTTTTCCATAAAGTTTTAAATATCTTGACTTTTATTTGTTTTCTCATATTTTTTCATAGTGATTTCAAACTTTTGACCGGTAGTGTATATATGTATATATATTCTCGCGGCCAATAATTTAAATGTTCCGGGAAAGTGAAATCGCAATGTCTTTTAAATTAAATTAAAAGAGTTTATTTGATTACTTAAAAATGCACAATCACTTATTTTAAATATTTCACAATTTTAATTTTCACTATTAAAATTCTACCTTCCACTTGCCCATAAATTTCTATCACAATTGTCTTCTAAAATCACTTCACCGCTTTTCAATTCGCCTTCCACACACTATCGCAGTTTTTTTTTCTTTCGCAGTTCCAATCAATGAATGAATGGTCTCCCCATTCATTCAGCTCGCCTTTATATAGGGTCTCCATCCGTTCAATGCATTTCTCGTACATTGGCGAATGTTTTGCCGAGAGGTATCTTGTATATTCGCGCAGATTAATGAATGGAGCAGTGACTCACTTCCAAATGTTGACCATGCTTGGTGGGTTCTCGTGGTTTCGAGTAAATTCATTTTGTTGATGTTTTTAATGGTTGTGAAAACAATTGCGACAGTAGCTCGCAGAATTCTTTGTACATGTAACACTCCTCCCACCTCAGTTCTTTTCGCCACGAAAAGATGTGTCGCCAGTTGTAGTCGATTCTCCCTGGGTGTAATATGGGGCAAGACGGTCCAGATGCACGATTTTCATTTTGGCTCTCGGCTTACGGTGTTCCTGTATGCGATATACGACGTCGTTGATTCGCTTTGTAACCCAGTATGATCTCTCCCAATTACGCTTCAACTTTGGAGACCTACCCTTCCGCCGCTGTGGGTTATATAGCCACACCAAGTCATCTTGCTGGGAGCCAGTAGAATTTGCCTTTAGAACACACCTGGCCTTCATGCGGTCAGTAGCCGATTCGAGGTGTTTTCGCACTGTTCGATGTATCTGGTTCAACCATTCTCTTAGCTCACTTGCGTACTCCGAGATCGTTTGAGGTTCCCCAGGGGGTGTCCCGAACTTTATATCAACTGGCCAAAAATGATTTTGGCTGGAGCTTGGCCCGTCGATGCATGTTCGGCAGCTCTGTACACCATCAAAAATAGTGGGATATGTCGGTCCCAGTCCCTTTGGTTCTCGTCAACAATTTTGGCCAGATGTTTATTGAGCGTGCTGTTGAAACGTTCGACCATTCCATCGGATTGGGGATGCGGCGATGTTGTCCTTGTTTTCCGTATTTCCAGCAGCTTGCACATTTTGCCGAAAACTAGTGACTCAATGTTTCGGACTTGATCCGAATGCAGTTCACAAGGTACGCCGTATGTACTGACCCAATTTAACACTAGCTGTTTGCATACAGTAGTCGCTTCCTGGTTGGGAATGGGGTAGACCTCTGGCCACTTGGTGAAATAGTCGGCTACAACCAGCGTGTATCGATTCCCCCATTCGGATTCAGGAAAGGGTCCTGCGATGTCAACAGAAATCCTTTCAAACGTTACTCCCACGTTAAAGGTTTGTATTTGTCCTCTCAGTCGTCGCTTCGGACCTTTGACAGAAGCACAAATCGTGCATCTGTGACACCAGTCCTCTTCGTCTTCTCAAGGGTGGAGCCAGTAGAACCGTTCCCGCCATTTTGCTAAGGTCTTGTTAACACCAAGGTGGCCTCTCGAGGATCCTTCATGCATCTCCTTAACCGCATCGTGGAATCGGCTTTTGGGTGGTATAGTTTGCATCCTATAGGAGCTACCATCCGCCATTTCCCATTTCTGCTTGAGTATGCCACCCTCCACCAGAAGAGAGTGCCATTGTGCCGAATAGCTTTTCAGGGTCGCATTGAAACGTCTTTCCACTCAGGTCGCCCAGTTGTCTCCTTCCATACAAGCAATGGTCCGATGTCTTCATCGGCTAACTTGGCATTTTGAATCTCCTTCGATGACCAACCTTCATCAAATTCGGCCGTTATCACTTGCAGATCAACGATCGGCTCCTTTTCTTCAATTCGTCGGCAATGCTTGCTGTTAGCTGGACATGGATGACGAAGTAGGGCGTCAGCATTTCCATGAACTCTGCCCTTGTGAAGTAGTTGGGACCTCACTAGGTCTGGTCGGATAGTCGATCGGGTTTCACCAGCGTCGCTTGTTATGATGCAATGTTCTTCATCAACTTGACCCGGAAGGCATAAGTCTGCTTCTCCACGATGTTGCCTTGACACGGTGGTGGGGGTGCTAGGGATGTCAGTCCTCCTGGCCAACGTCCACTCCACGAAGTTTTTCCCTCCAGTTTGATGTGCTTCCATTCTAGGCTCCTGACACGGTCTGGATCTCCACCATCCTGGACATTACATCCGTTTCCTTCGCTTCTTGCAGTCTTTTTGCAGGTGCCCCTTCTCACCGCAATTCCAGCATCTAGGCGCACCATTTATCTGCGGCTCTCACTCATTTTGTACGCGCTCACACATACACTTGTCTGCCACTACCTCACGGAACCGGGCAATGGTCCGAGTCGCATTTTTTGCTGCCTCGATGTTTAGAATATAAACCAATGCGTCCTTAACAGTTTGCTTTTAGCTAAACGCACGGCTTGTTGCAATTCTTGGTCCTTTAAGGAGCTGATGAATGCTTCTGTTGCTGCGTCATCTCGATGTTCTGGGTCGGACGCTGGGTAAGCCAAAAGTGCCAGTCACTCAATGTCTTGGGCTAGCTGCTGTAGGGTTTCACCAGACTTCTGCATTCGATGCCTTAGCTGTGACCGATAAATCTGCTTCAGATGATCGTTTCTATAACGCATGTCGAGCGCATTCATTATAGCACTCAGGTTTGAGTGCAATTCAACGGGGATCGTCTGTAAAAGCTCAGCAGCTGGGCCCCTTAGTGCATGAATTAATGTAGTTGCTCGTTCCTGCTCATTCCAGTAATTCATCCTAGCGGCAGCTTCAAACTGGATTTTGTAAATACTTCAGACCAGCAGCGGCTATAAGCGAGGCTGGTGAGGTGGTTACTACTGCCTTCGCTGCTTCCAATTGTTTTTTCACTTTTTTAAATCTCATGGTTCATTCTCTCTTCGACCTGGCTGACTTTTTCCTCGATCTGACTGACCTTTTCCTCGACCTGGTAAACCTTCTCCTCGACCTGGTCAACATTTTCCTCGACGCCTTTCATTTGTTTGTTCAGATGACCGAGCTCCGCTTTTATTTCGGTTGACTGTTTCTCCAGCTTCTGTGTGATGTCTGCCTTGATGTCTACCTTGCTTTTGATCGCTTGTTGGTCCAGCTTCGCTGGTTGTTCATTTAGCTTTGCAGTTAAATTAGATGACTGTTCGCTCAGCTTCGCAGTTAAACTGGATGACTGTTCATTTAGCTTCGCTGATTGTTCATCTAGATTCGTAGTCAGACTGAATGACATCAGCATTAACATTTGCATTAGTGCATTTCCTGGCTCCTTTGATTTTGGTGTTTCTACTTCTCCACCTTCTGCGCCTTTTTCCTCATCTGAGACCTCACCCGAAACCAGATTCACGCCTTCCGACTCGATCGCTTTACGCAAGCGTGCAATCAGTATGGCCTTTGTACCTTTTGTGGCCAGATTCCGCTGTTCCAACTCCTCCTTGAGCTCCGATATGGTCAATTGATCAATTTTTAGATGAAAGTTTCCTGGCATTTTTATTATATCGGTTATTTTTCCACCAGTTTCCACGTCACATTTCACAATTGTGCATTTTTTTTTTTATTCTATGTTTAAAAGTTTTTCACTCTCATAATTTTCTATCCCACTGTCGCGTGTTATGGTTCGCGGCCAATAATTTAAATGTTCCGGGAAAGTGAAAACGCAATGTCTTTTAAATTAAACTAAAAGAGTTTATTTGATTACTTAAAAATGCACAATCACTTATTTTAAATATTTCACAATTTTAGTTTTCACTATTAAAATTCTACCTTCCACTTGTCCATATATTTCTATCGCAATTGTTTTCTAAAATCACTTCACTATTACTTGATCGCTTTTCAATTCGCCTTCCATACACTATCGCAGTTTTTTTTCTTTCGCGGTTCCAATCAATGAATGAATGATCTCCCCATGCATTCAGCTCGCCTTTATATAGGCTCTCCATCCGTTCAATGCATTTCTCGTACATTGGCGAATGTTCTGCCGATAGGTATCTGGTATATTCGAGCAGATTAATGAATGAAGCAGTGACTCACTTCCAAATGTTGACCATGCTTAGTGGGTTCTCGTGGTTTCGAGTAAATTCATTTTGTTGATGTTTTTAATGTTTGTGGAAACAATTGCGACAGAAGCTCGCAAAATTCTTTGTACATGTAACAATATAATTACAGATCGCTCTAAGCTGTTAGAAAATTTTACCAATGTCAGGCTTATGTATCGTGAAAGTGCAAAATCTTTATTTATTTTCACAGCAATAAAGATCCCAATAAATACATCAATAAATAAATCAGAATAAATTTTCAAAGAAAATAGAAACTGTCACATCGCTTAACCACCCCGAATAAATATTTCACGTCTTTAATTTCAATGATCGAATTCAATTGAATTCAAATGGCAATTTTAATTAACCCTCAAGGGCATCATTGACAGGTGCGTTGGAGGTGAAAAGAAAAAAGTCTTATCTTCGGGAGCATACCGTTTGAAAATCTGGGTTTTGGTTCGATAAGTTCCAGAAAATTAGTTACCTACTACATTGTAAATAGGAAACTCATTAAAAGTTCTATTGGGAATATTGGAATTAAAATTTAAACAGTGTCTTTCAACGAAAGGCAGGGCATACAAAGCACAGTTCTATACGTACAAATAAATGTTAAGTGAGTAATATGGCTTAATGTTTTACTATTAGTTAGCATTGCACTCAAATTGCCCAATACTTCACTTGAAAATTTTTCCATACCATAAATTTCTATCGTAATATCTTGGTGTGCTTCTTGGAAAACATTATTCGCAGTACATTAATAGGCTTATCACCTTTCACGCAAATTTAACATTAAGATATCTTCCCGGGACCACTGAGCTGAGGTATATTTTGAGTACCTTCAGCTGTTCCTAGTCAAGTGTAAGTAATTTACTTTAAATTAAGGAAAACTCTTACAATGGTATCCTCTTTACCTGTACTGAGTGTTCATACGATTATGTACGCTTCCTTGTGTCAAACTTGGAAACCAGGCTTTAATTTAACGTCTTTTCAATAGGCTGTTACTATATATGAACTTTCGTTTTGAACTTGCCCTTACAAGAGAGTATGATAATTTGATAATTTATCAAAATAAAGGAATAAATGTGCGTCAATAAGAAATATTCTTTGAAAACAAGTCAAAAAGTAATAAAAACCATGCAAATGTACTACGTACAATAAGAAGTGTTATTTTGTACTTAAAAAAAACCATTTTTAAATAAAAACGATCGAATATTTAATTCATTTTAAAGAAGAAGGTATGCCGTTACTAGTTAAAAATAACATGTGGCAAATGACCAACACGACCATGCTTAAAGGGCCATATCCTTTCCATGAAATTTTCCATAACCAAATCGCAAAGTGGCTGCCCTATGTCCTCGATAGCCTGACGAACTCCATCTTTGAGGTCTTGAATCGATGCTGGGCTATTGGCGTAGACCTTCTGTATTAATCGAGCAGTCGCACAATCAAACAGCTCGAAAACATTCCTATCTCCTATCCAAAATTATAATGGCAGATTTGGTGCGATAAGTACATAAAGTCTAGGAGTACAGCTTCTGTTCTGTTATGAGTTAGCGGGAAATTAGACATTCGCGCGTTAATCCCGATATTAGTGCGAAGTGCAGTGCAGATATCTTTTCTCGCGATATTTCCATTGTTCTGCGGCTTGTTTTGGCGGGAATTCTAAATAGCAAACTTGATTGTTATTAGTATCGTGATCGACTTGGTACTAGTTTGGCCTAGAAAGCGGTCAAATTGCGTCTCTTGCTCGTGCGTGGATGCGGAGTTTAATCAAAAGGATTATGATTGCACACCCATAATGACTAAATCGCGCCCATCTTACAATGGTAAAGTGTCGGTAACCATTTCTGAAACGAATAATTTCACTCTCGGCTTGGACAGCTGTACAATTCAGATGGAAGTGATATTTTTAAAATAGGGCGTTGTTGTGAATGGCATGGTGCTGGGCATAGGAAGGTCAGAGCAGCAAGATATTTGAGGGTATTGCAAGCTCTTTTGTTCGCCTTGAAGTGAGTATTGCTTTAAACTTCTGCCAGGAAAACGGGACGCATTCGAAGTGGCGCTAGACAAAATATGATCGAGATCAAGTAAATGTATAGGCAAAAATAATTGCAATAAGCAACTAAATGAAGAAAACTGGTTCAATGATAGCTTTTCGATCTTTGAGTCATTAATATGCAAGGATAAATAATTAATAAATTATGAAAAAAAAACCTAAATACATTACGTGAAACATTTGAATCGTAATGTTATGAAAACAATTTATATAGACACGAGTGCTAATTAAACTAAACAAAAAAAAGGAGCTGAGAGAATAAAAAAATAACGAAATATGTATAACTGGTAGTAGAAGTGTGACTACATCGAAATGCGTCGTGTATTTTTTCCTATCCAATTTTCCATTTCAAGTTGTTTTGAAATAGTTTTCCCTTTTGGAGCTGATATTTGAACAATCAATTATTAATATCTGCCGTTACCTTAGTGGAGTAATAACGTTCGCTAACTTTAATTTACAAGTGAACATTTAGGACCTTTAGTTTTATTGAGAAAAACGTCGCATTTCCTACTTATGACTACAGGACATAATTTATTCCGTAATTGATCCAGAAATAAGTTAGAGATCATGGATATTGTGAAAAGGTTTTGAAGCGTTCTGTGTGATGCCTTTGACCGTTTAAAGTATAACTTAAATTTCTTCACTATTTTTGATGAACACAACAAGAATCAATCTCCAGATGCCACTCGTAACCTATCATGTCAATGAGTCCAACATATCGGTTATTTACTTTGTGGTCAAGGATGTTAAGCAATGTCGGGATCTAGTAGACGATTGTTGTTCAAGCAGATTCTTTAAGCAACGAGGACAAGGCATGGAAATTTATTAGCGATTTATTATTACTAGCTATTCGACTTATGCAATTATTTGAGATGACTACGGCAATCTAAGATCAAAGGAGTATTCGGAAAATAAAAGCAGTGAAGGAGGACAAACAGAAAAGAAAGACATTAGTCGTGTTCCATTTGCAATGAATTAGTATCAAAAAATCGACCATACTCGAATAGACATTTTATTGAGTGATTTACCAAAGTAAATGTAAATTGTTCTTCCAATAAGGCTTAAACTAAAGACTAAACTGACGTCAGAACTGTGTAAAAAAGTTGTATTGGTCCAAACGAGGATTCGAGATAATTGTAATTAATAAAGTAAATGGATAAATGACCTGAAACAACATTGTTTACTTACAAAAACCTCAACTAGCTAAATAAGTGACCCATTTGCTGTTTCATATTCATCCAGAAATTCTTGGCTTAATTTTGGGTGCTACCAATTCTTAATTACTTGCTTATAGTTCATAACATAGATCAGTTAACAATTTTTGTAGAGGAATTTTCAGCGATTGTCTGATAGTTCAGCAGATTTTACGAACAGTAATAACGATGATGTTCTATTAAACTCGAAAATATTTGCTAACTTATATTAATCTCTGTAAACCTGAAAGAATCAACCATTAAGTGTGATCACAGGCCTACTTTTTTTTTGTGGTAGGGAGGTGAAGGCATTTACGCCCGCCGAGTCTGGCAGTGTGGGACTCCCATGAAGGATACCCTTGGACTACCCACTAAACACCTCCCCTGTCAATCTGAGAACCTAGCCTGGAACCGTTCGACACATAACTTCGGGCTAAGCCTCATTTCTCTACACGTTCAGGCGCCACTGGGCTACAGGGATCCCTTTTCCAGCGGAAGGAGGGGAAGGGAGAGGGACTTCTAGAAAAGAGACACCTCCACCCTGGTCGCCTCCAGGCGCTCTAATATGTTCCTTTTTATCTTAAGGACTGCCCGAGCGTAATGTGCCACACAGTTCCATTTGTCAACGGATGTGAGCATCTCTCCAGTAAGTTCATCTGGAGAGAGATCTCCCATTTCTTCAATGAGGTCACCGCGCTGCCTTCCCCATCTCTTGCATACAAAAAATGTGTGGTAGGCATCATCGACCTCTCCAGCACAGAATATGCAGTCAGGAGACCGTGACTTACCAATCTTGTGCAGGTAAGACCGAAAGTATCCATGTCCACTCAGTAACTGAGTTAGATAGAAGTCAGTCTCACCATGCCTTCGATTGAGCCACGGCCTCAGGTCACCAATAAGGCGTGCGGTCCACCTACCTTTTGTATCGCTCACCCAGGACTGTTGCCAACCACTGAGTGCGTATCTCGTTCTTCGTGGGTGACAGCATCTCTGTCGCATTCGTTCCTCCGCAGGTAGATTCTGCGGCACTCCTTGGCAAGGAGGGCAATGGGTATCACTCCTGCGATGACCAGCACTGCCGACTCCGAGACAGTCCGATATGCAGATGCAATCCGCAGCGCTCCTCGTCACTGCACCTGTGCCAAGCGCTTTCGATACAGCTCCTTGTTGAGAGCCTCACACCATATTTCCGATCCGTACAACAGCACAGATTGTACTGCACTCATCAGAACTCTCCTTTTTGATGAGGTGGGACCCCCTTTGTTGGCCATTAGTCAGCTGAGAGCCGAAACACTCGCTGCAGCCTTGTCAGCTATTGCCCTGATTTGCTCGGAGAAACGCATCTTCGAGTCGAGCAAAATGCCCAGGTACTTCACTGCTAGTTTAGTCTCAACGAGTGCTTCCTCAATGTTAATCATCCTTACTCTAGGGACTCTCTTCTTTGTCAAGATGACTACTTCGGTTTTCTCCAAAGCTAGGCTGAACCCGCGAGCAGTCATCTAGTCCCTCACTCGGCGCATTAGCATACCCAGTCTGAGTTGCGCTTGTTCAACAGTGCGTCCTGCAACTAGCGCCGCGACATCATCTGCATAGCCGATCAAGCGCGACTCATCCGGCAGCTCGATTCTCAGTAGCCCATCGTACGTGATGTTTCACAGGTCTGGGCCAAGGATGGAGCCTCGTGCGACACCTGATGTGTCTTCCATCCTCCGCCGACCCTCCTTCGTCTCATAGAGCAGGCTCCGGTCTGTCAGGTAGTTCTTCAAAATCCGCATCAGATATTCTGGAACTTGAAAAGAGTTTTCCAGTGCTTCCAGAATATCTGCCCATCTAGCGGAATTGAAGGCGTTTCTGACGTCAAGCGTCACGAGCAACACAACCATTTTGTTTGACTGGCAGTGAGCCGCGCTCACTACTTCCACTATCGCGTCAATAGTGGAGCAACCTGCTCTAAAACCATACTGCCGTAGAGAAAGGTCCCCGGCGGAACGGACCGCGTCAGTGAGTCTTCCCTTGATGAGTTACTCGAGCACTTTCCCAGCCGTGTCTAGCATACATAACGGGCTGTATGCAGACGCCAAATCGGAATTTCCCTTCCCCTTGCTGATCAGTACGAGCCTCGCTACTTTCCAGCGTTCCGGAAATACACCTTCATAAAGGCAAGCGTTGAACATGCTGAGCAACAAGTCAGGACAAAGCTTGTAGACAAGCTGCAAAACCTCAGCAGGAACGCCTCTGGTCCCAGCGCCTTCCTTGCTTTCATGGATAGAATTGCCTGCTCCAGTTCCATTATTGTGAAAGGTGAGCATTCTAATGGTGTTTGTGCATGAGCTGAATCGACACGGACAGGGTGCGTGGGGAATAGTGCCCGTACGATCTCGTCCATCTTCTCTGCTTCATGTAAGCAGGGCTTCCGTTGGGCACCAAGTTTTTGCATGAACAGCTTGTAACCAACGCCCCACGGATCCCTATTTACATCGTCCACGAGGTCTTGCCAGCATCGGGTCTTGCTCTTGTTAATAAGCCTGCGAAGATATTTCCTGCTGAACCTGTATGCTGCTAGCCTAGTGTCTGCCTCCTCCCGTGTTCGTGCCCGCTGAGCCTCTCGCCAAAGTTTGTGACGCTCGCTTCTTTGTTCGGCGATCTCGTTTGACCACCAGTATACTGGAGGCTTACTGTGTCAGGGTCTCCGACGGGGCATGGAAGACTTGCAAGCAGTTATGATGGTACTCATAGTTGAGCTCACCAAGTCCTTGACTGTAGGCCCTCCACTCCCTGGCGGAGCTCCCAGCAATGGTGCGCCTGCGTTAAGCGCGTCAGCGAACGTCTCAACGTCCATCCTCCCAGTCCTCCATCCGAGGATTGAAGTTTGGGCATATACTGGTGATCACTAGCCGAGTAGTCCTCTCGTACTCGCCAGTTGTGTACTCTAGGTACCAGGGACTCCGAAGCGAGTGTCACATCGGGTATGGTTCCTACGCAACCCCAGCGGCGGAAAGTAGGGGTGTTACCAGTATTCAGGACAAAAAGTGCTGTTCTGGCCACCATGTCCAAGATTTGCTTTCCCCTTGGGTCGGATTGTGGCATACCCCATTCAATGGCTCTAGCGTTGAAGTCTCCCCCGACCAGCATGTGGCCCTCTGTGTTCGAGACAGCGTCCTCCAGGGCATCGAGTTTGGTTCGAAAAGATGGCATTCCTCGTTAGGCGTCAGATAAACACTGAAATATGTTATCCCTGAACACCGCACCCACACAAAACCATCCCCGCGTCCATAGCCCTGCACCTGAAAGCGGGCGCTGTCTT
Organism: Odontomyia ornata; assembly: GCA_963969285.1. Lineage (NCBI taxonomy): Eukaryota > Metazoa > Arthropoda > Insecta > Diptera > Stratiomyidae > Odontomyia > Odontomyia ornata. The sequence continues at coordinate 464,751,416 of OZ017738.1, read as the reverse complement.
GAACCCAGATGGCCGAGGTACTAGATTCGTCAGGGTACCACGCTTGCGAGTCCTTGTTATGATGTTGCTCGCTCAGCAACAGCAGGTCAGCTTTCTTATCCCTCACAAACTGCTCAAGTAGGTCCTAGGCGTTTGTGCTTCGGTGCAAATTGACCTGCAGGACGCGGATCATTTGAGTATCGATTTGGCTTTAGTTAGGGCCTTCTTGAAAACCCAGCATCTCCTTTTCCCCGGCTCATGTTTGAGGTCGCCGGGTGCTAGCTTAGCATCCTTGCAAAGAATGCATTTTGCCTCGTTCGTGCACTCCTTCCTTTTGTGCCCCGTTTCACCACATTTGTAGCACAGAGATCTCCTGTCGGGTCCCCTACAGCCATACGCGGTGTGTCCGTATTCGAGGCATCTGAAGCAGTGGGTAGGGATCACTCTTCTCCGTATCTTGCAGATCACCCAACCTATCTTAATTTTGCCCTTCGCCAGGATTTGCTGGGCGTCTTTATCAGCTAGTTCGACAATAGCCATGCGTTGCCCCCTTGTGTTTTCTCGTGTCAATCTTGCCTTGACTTCACTTAAGCTGGGAAACTCCCTCCTAATGGCATCCTCTACTTCAGCTTTATCCGTGACGCAGTCGAGGTCCCTGATTTCCAGGGTGGCCATTGATTTGAGCGAGGCAACGGTTGCCGCATCTCCAAGAACCTTTTGAACCGCATCACGGAATGCATCTTTGTTTGTGGCCTCTGGCCCGAATTCCACCAGCAGGCCACCGGTCCGGGTTGGTCGAGCTGCTTTGATGGCAGTTTTGGTGTCGTCTGGCTTGATCGCTCCTTTAATTTCACGGAGGACATCTGCGTAGGTTCGGCCCTTAGTTGGTTCAATAAGCTTTTTGTTTTCTGCGGTATATCGGGGGGTTCTTTGTTCTTCTTTTTGTGGTTGAGCTCTTTGTCTGTTTTTTCTAGGAGTAGCTTTTTGGCCGCTTTTTTCGCTGCCTTATTTTGCAACACATGAAACTCCTCGCCTGGAGTGACAACTTCGTTTATGGTCTCGTTCTTCCTCCTTTTCTCACGGTCGTCTTCAATTGGGCTACCGGCCATTCTTTTGCTGCTGCTAGGACCCACTGATGCCTCGAGGGAGAGCGTGTCTTTTTGGTGCTTTTCGGTTACAAGCCACCTCCGCCTGTAGTGCGTTATGCGGCCAAAAAGCTCCCCCAGTTCAAGAATGCCATTCCTGACACTCTTGCCTATGTTTTTCTGCACTTCGCAGGCAGCCCTCAGTTGTTTGACGATAGTCCTCGCTTTCCGAGTAAGCCGCTCCTCTTCGGCGTGGTCAAGGGCGATTGGGTTATTTGACGCTACCTCTTGGGAGAGGCCCCCGTTTCCTAGCCCTTTTGCTTCTATCGCTTGGGTGACGTTTGAAGTGGCGTCGGCCAACCGCAAAACTTCTCCCTCCCCCAGTCTTACACTGGCCTTTGTTGGTGTCGCAGCTTGATCCGGATTGTGTACGTCTTGCACTGGACGCTCCGGGGTGCGCATAGTCCTTCTACTGCGCCCAAAGGACGCAATGATGCCAGGTTGCACAACGCACTCTGCCTTCTTTCGTTCGTTAGTCCGTCTGTCGTCTTTCTCCGATGATTTAACCTGTGATGTTGACTTTGACAGTGTTTCTGGGGTTTGCTGCCTCCCCCCGCATTCAGTGACTTGTTTTATCGGTGTTCTTGCCAACAGCGGTTTTGCCTGAAAGGGTTCTCCGTGCTAGCGTCCCGTTTGCTTGTAGTTATATCTGTTACAGAAGCCAAGCTCACCACTTCTATAACATTGCAGTCGCTGGATGACGACGGCCGGGAGCCTGCTCGCTCACTACCCTCTGCTGCCAGTACTGGGGATCCAACCCCCTGCACCGTAATTTGGTTCCCCTTGTGGACCTGCATGATTTGGTTTTCTGTCTGGGTTTCCGTTCCCATAGCATTTTACCTACTGCCAGGATATATGGATAATTGATGACGCCATATATTTCGTCATGTCACAGTGAAGATCATTGACACTCAGGTATTTGTCCTGAGACTCTCCCTTCACTGCCGACCATTGTCCGCGGCTGCTTATTGGTTATTCGCAGCGAACCTATCGAGAAAGGTCTGCCCCTATCCGCAACCCTGGGGACGCGTTTGGTTCCTCGATCACAGGCCTACTAATTCACACTCCCAATTTGCTGGAAAATTTTATTACTTACATAAATAAATTTTTCAAATCAGAAATAAATAAGAAATCCTTCTAAAGAAAATTTTGTAAATTTTATTTTTAAAAATTGTTCACATCCACTAGGATAGAGAAAAGTGAAATTAGAGCTATAAAGGTATTATGTGAGTTTTCCCGCAAATATCTTAATCATAACTTGAATAAAATGAATTGCTAAGCGTAGACCGTCGGTTTTTCCATTTTGTCCAATCTGACCGGGTATAGGACCTGCAACGGTGGAAGGCTTTTCGAATAAAATGGGCTCTTGCCGGGTAGAGTGGCCTTCCGCTTGCGTGCCCCTTTATGATATAGGGTTATGTGATTTTATTGCATAGCTCTATAACATAAATTGGTTACATTTGTGCTTCTCCTTTGTGGAAAAGAGTCATACAAGGTTCTTTTGTATGAGTTGTTCACTCAAATGGGAAACACATGACCAGGTCTACGTTTGAATCTTGATCCGGTTGGGAGGGTGCGAGGGGGCAACACATCCATCTGGATGCCCCACTCTTATTTGTGGGCCATAACGATTGTCGTTAATGACGAGGTCTCCACCAGTTCGTCCGTTTTTGCTCGTTTCCACTTGTTCTCGGAACAAACAATTCAAACCCTTAGCTTAGACTTCGGTTGACCTTTTCCTTTTCTTAGACTTCGGTTGACCTTTTCTGTGACCCAAGAATTCGTGAATGCGAAATTCTTTTGTAGTGGGTCCTTGTGCTGGAGAAATGAACCCGTACCACGACACCGCAACGCTAGCCTGCCAGCGCATGCACGCGTCCCCAGACAAGGCCCAGTCTGAAGTCCTTCACGGACATTCATATACCTACTTTCACTATACTTCTCTTACACGTGGCCCCAAAGGAAGAAGTCGCACAAGATCTAAGTGGCCGATTGTGATCACCTCTTCGAGAGATAGCATGGTCTGGAAACATTTCCCATAAAATATCAATGGTTTCGTTGCTTGTGTGGCACATAGCGCCGTCTTGTTGAAAGTAAACGTTGTTCAGATCAAAATCATCCAATTTCGACCGTAAAAAATCGTTAATCATCTCTCGATAGCGCAATCCCTTCACCGCAACTGTTGCTCCAGCCTCATTTTCGAAAAGTAAGGTCCAATGACTCCGCTGGACCATAAACCGCACCAAACAGTCACACGTTGAGGAAAGAGAGGGTTTTCAACAATAACTCTTGCGTTTCCGAGCCCCAGATGCGATAATTTTGCCTGTTAATAAAGCCCACGAGGTGGAAATGGGCCTCATCACTCAAGATGATTTTTCGATGGAATTCCGGATCACTTTCATGCAATTCAAGGACCCAATCAGCAAAGATACGACGTTGTTGATGATTGACCGGCTTGAGTTCTTATGTTAACTGAACCGTATAAGCCTTAAGACCCAAATCCTTATGCGAAATATGGTGTAATTAAGTTTATGAAATGCCAGATCCCAAAGAGTGACCAGGAATGGAGTAACCTGGGTTTTCTTCAACACTTTCGGCTACAGCAGCAATATTCTCGGCTGTTCTTGAGTGATGAGTTATATTCTTCACATCACTAAGTTGTCTCGAAAGCTCAAATTTTTCCACCAATTTCTGTATTGCGGTCCGACAAGGTGCTTCACGACGACCCAAAAATGTTCGAGTTTTACGCACCGTCTCTGCCAAATTTTCACCATTTTCATAGTGAATTTTAATAATTTCAATGCATTGTTGAAGAGTGTATCGTTCCAATATTATTAATGGCGCAGTTTTTACTTGTCAAATGTCAAAAAATGACAGCTTCAAAAGTGACATCCACCGAAATAGCGGGCTATTCAAAATAACACCCCTTATTATTAACAAGGCTGAGCAAATTTTGACTTCTAAGGCATTTTTTGTTGTTGTACTCATGAACATCTACCTCTGTGATTTTTTTCAGATAACATGTTCAATGGCAAAGGGAAAGACACCAATTTTGTATGTATTTCCCCTTCCTGTGCGCCTCTCAAAGCAAAAAATGGCAGCTTAAGAACTGTTTTGAAACCTTTCATCTGATCCCCATATTGGCTAGCTTTGATGAAATTTTTTTTCGGAGGCCATCCCCAATATGAGGAGACCCCGCTTAACCTTCCGGCGGGCGCGTGGTTGAAACTCACAACAGCGGGCCCGTGGCGGCATTTTGGCCGCCTCAGAGCTCGTTCTGTTTTCATGTATGTAAATGCGTATTTATATTACTTATCGTTGTTTTTTTTTTAACAGATATATTAGGAAAACACCAGCTTCATAATACATATATTTTTAAATTGTTTATTTATTAATTTTATGGGAACAAAATTCCTGACTATCGATAGACAGTAGTTCAGCCATCTTTTGCCTTTCTTTTTTATCTGATAGCGTAAATAAAAATAAAAATTTAATTGACTTATAAAAAATAAAGGAATTCAATATGAACGATAGGAAAATGATCTTATGAACTAGATAAACAATTTATTCTGTACATATACAAGGTAATTCTAATGCTTGTTAAATTACACATTTTCATGATGTTCTTCATGTTCTGCACACGAATTCCATGAAACTACCACCAATGAGTGTTTTTTTTTTGCACACGAATCGTCCACATTTGTAACAGGACAAGGACGTCCTATTGTTTTTCCCGCATAAATAGCAAATAGACCTTTTCGTGCTTATAGTACCCTCTGGTCGATCCGGTGGAGTAGCTTCTTTGTACTGCTCTAAAAACCACTGTATTTCTCGTGGAAGGGTATTTATTGTGGCCCTGTACTTCAAATTTTCCTCCATGAGTGACATGCCTAAGTTGTACAAGTATGTTCTTCTAACAATCTTACTGTTAGAATTATTGGCCCCGAAAAGTTTGTAGGAATTGATCCCTGCTACATCAAGTAGTCGGTAAAACACCACCATTGGCCACCTTCGAGTTGTTCTGGAAGTGGAAGCCCTCGAACACATGAGGTCCGGGGTGTCCACTCCACCTTTTGTGGCATTGTAATCAAGTACCTGATAAGGCTTGCCAGTTTCTTCATCAGCTAAGTTACTATCATGCATAGTAGACAGAACAAGCACAGCTTTGTGTTTCTTAGTCACCATGGAGACTAAAGTGACGTCAGGTTGAGCACCAAACTTGTAACTCCCCGGTACCATCCTACGATTTCCTATTATGAACTCCGGAGGAATTTCTCTTTTGTTTTTTTTTGAGCGTACCCAAAAAGGTCAATCCATTCTTTAACAAATCTATTGCTAAAGGATAGCTACTAAAGAAGTTGTCCGTGGTAATATTTCTATTTGTTTTTATTACTGGCCTTGTCAATCTGGTGACGATGTCATAAGGCTTATTTGTAGAAGCGTAGAGGCCCGTCGTTTGCTTTCCACAGTCGATCTCTACATTATATGTGTAGAAAGCTCGAGCATCGCATAAGGCGTATATTTTTATCCCGTATTTAGCAAGCTTTTTATCCATATACTGTATGAAGCTGCAGCGGCCTCTGTAAGCAACGAGCATTTCATCAACGGTCAGAAACTCGCCAGGAGAATAGGACTGTTGGCAATTTCTAATAAATTTGTTCGAAATTTCTCGAGCTGGGGCCAGCTTGTCTGTATTCGCTCGTTGGGGTCGTGTATTTACATCATCGAACCGTATGCACCTCATCAGGAATCGGAAACGTCTTTCGCTAAAGTTTGCTCGTAAGATCGTAAAACCAGTGCCCTTTGTAGTAAAATATTCAGCCAGATTGGTACGGTTGCCCCTCTTCACTGCCAACAAAAATAAGGACCCAAAAAAAGATAGAATTTCTATTTTGTCAGTCCATCTAAAACCTCTCTCTCTGCTTTCAGAACTAGTGGTTTTTTTTTTTGCTCTGAATGTAGATGCTAGTATAGCGGACTATGTCATCAATCATATCAGGGGACATTATAGCTGAGAAACAGTCAATTTCTGTATAACAGTTACGAGCAGCCACTTTAGGGCCTGGAAAAACTTTCACCACATTTCTTGCTTTTGCTTTTGTAATACTTTCAATTGGTTCACTTGCCCACAACGTTTCTTGATCTTTCCCAATAAAAAATCGAAAGCTTTCACCAACATCCAAAGTCTCCTCAATTCCTCTATCCAGTTCAATTTCAGAGTCACAGTCATGCTCGTCTCTCTCAATTTCCTCATGCTCGTAGTCTGGATCGTCGGAATCCTCATCATTTTCTTCGATTTCGCCTTGTGCTTTCTCCTCCTCCTCCAATTCTCGGAGAATTCGAAGAATATCTTCCGGCCTGCTGTAACGTTTCCTGTATGAGAGGAAATGCTAATAATATATTTTTTTGTTTGAACTTCAGAAAAAATATTAAAAACAACACTTTGTAAAATTAGCTACGACCATTCGTAAAACTACAGTAAATATGCAATATAATTGGAAATTTAGGTACTAATATTTTGGTTGGACGACAAGAAAAAAATTGTTCACAAAAAGGCGCGTTGCGGCAATCTGGCCGCCTTAACACTGCTGATCTGACACACTCAACTTTGGAACTGACTGACACAGGGCGATCGCGTGGAAAAAATATTTCTGACATGCCATTTGTTGTCTTATGTGCTTATTAAAGCATACCTATGGGCCTCGCTGGCTTATGGGCAATCATTTATGTGTTTATTTAAAAAGGCGGCCAAATTGCCGCCCACGCGCCCGCTGGAAGGTTAAATACCTTTTAAAAGTTTTTTATAGCTGAACTTTAAAGAGAGCACCATTTTACACCTACATACAAAATTTCATGTTTTTAAAAAAACTGGTTTGTAAGAACAATTGCTGTGACATGCGGACGGACGGAGAGACAGGACGCGATTTTAGTAGGGTTTTGTAAAATTATTTTACAAAATTCTGAAAAATGAATCTAAGCCAGAAATAATGTGTCAAACGGCTCCACGCTAGTTCCTCATTGTCTGTAGTTTCATTTCTATGCTCAATGTTAAAATAATTAAAAAAAATCAAATCTAAAAAATTCGTCAGAAACTTTTAATCGAGCCCAAAAAGCTCAGAAAACTTTGAACGCGTGAATTTCAATTCTGTTGAGTATGTAAATTGCCAATGTGTCCATACCAAAATGTTCCCAAGGTACTTTCATCGTTTGTTAGTTTGCAGTCCTTAAAATGCACGCTTCCTCCTACGTAGCCATGCATGTACGACTTTCTGAATATGTAGTCGTGATTGTGTATATTTACCTATAGATGCAAATGAGTTTTCACCGTTTAGACAGTTACTATGGCATTTTCATATTATTCCGCAAATTATACTCGTACATATCTAGCAATGCTGAAGCTAATGAAAATCACCTCGTTTCAGACTTCTCTCATGCGTGTACTTGGTAAAGTTATGAAAAACGCTTGAATGACATCGAAAAGAGGAAAAGCGCGATGTTTCCTAGCAACATGAGTATGAATTCAGGAATTTCATAGAAAATGAAAATTGGCTGATGCGTGTTGCCAATCTACGAGTAAATTGTAGACGTTAATGCATGAGCTTGGAAATTAATTTCATGGAATAAAAAAAAAATTAGAATCATTTTAAAAGGGTAGTCTTGAAACCAGTATAGCTCTTTATTGTATGAGGTAATTATATTTCATGGTCACCTTTGTCCTTTACTGGGAAGTTGGTAACCCGTCCACATCCTGCAAACAAATGTTTAGCACTTGCTGCATGATGCCGAAAATTATTTTTGAAGTTATACTCCCAACTGAAAGGACATGTTTCCCAAAGAGATACATAACCAGGTACAGGTTGCGATGAAAACGTTTTCGGATGGAAGCCCACCGGTGGAGATAATTGAAATTGAAACTAAATTGGATTCCAGATTGTATAAAATCCAGCGTAGGGTCCAGGATAGCGAATCGGTGTGGTTTGTTTAAATATCAGAGAGCACTTGACGGCAGTTATATTGCCACTTGAGCCTTCCGTAGCGTTGGTGACGGGTCGTCAGCTAAGTATGGCTTCAGCATGAAGAGGCTTCAAAGTACCTTCAAGTTGGTAAACGCAAAGTTGGCAGTGCTTGTACTCCTTAATGTTAAACAAGTCCTTGTTGTGTTAATACTAGGAACATTGTTATTTTGTGGAGTGAAGTAGGGAGTTGGCAAGCTATTTTCAAGGATGTTGGATTTTAGGCAGAATCGACGATAAATTATGGTTAGACAAGAGTTAAAAGTATTTCATTTAAATTTTCAAAGCCTTTAAAAAAGTTATCAATAGTTTCCCACAAGAATCAAATTTTCGCATTAATAGATTTCTTGTACAAATAATATCAAGATCCCTAATCGGAAGAAGAACCGCAAAATGAAAACGCTCTCCCCCATCAACTTAAATTTGATTTGGCTCACTACTGTTCCAATTTAGGTATAATTTACCCACAGGCAATTAAAAGGGCTACATTCGTTTCACGTTTGTTTTCAAATGCAGAATTCATTACGGCACCAACCACTTGCTCTCACCACTAGCGTGTCCACATTCTCGTTTAGTGTAAAACGGAAATACTAATTTGCAGGCATAGTATAGCGAGAGCATTGTAATCCTTTGAAATGACATTAATATTGAAACGTGGTTGGAATTCGAACCAAGTACAATTACGGAATGCAGGGGATTGCATTTCATGAAAGAGGGTTCAGTATAATTTGAGATAGTGTTGGACTCTATTGGAGGAAGTTCTTTCTCGATGCCAACTGCATAATCAAATAGCATCCTATTAAGTGCAGATAGTGTAAGTTTATCTTCAGCAATTCAAACGGAACAATATTAAATGGTTTTAGAACGATAGCAAATACTTTTGCTTAGGATGACGTGATTTGGCAAGGTCCTTTGCAATTATACGCAGTCTTTTCGTGGTTGTTTTCATTACGTTGCGATAAAATTTTAGCAGTAAAATTATCAGCAATCGTTCATTGAATGGTCCGAGCTTGATTTCCAAAATTGTATTCGCAAAACAAAAACTATCCTCCATTGTAGGATAAGGTAAAAAGTCATTCATATTAGATTAAGAACATTGCTATTCAATTTGGCTCTTGATTCCGTCGAGCCTAGTGATTGGTTGATGTCACCCTAGTCATCGGAATCTTGTCACAGTTGTTAACAACTACCAAAGAATTCTCCCAAAAACTCGGAAAAAGCGAGATAAGTTGGATTACAAATAATTGAGGCTAAAACAAAAATAATGACGCAGTCGAAGAAAAATTCCCCAAAGATCAAAACTATAATACTTGGCGATTACATTGTTAAACAGATAGGGTGGAAAGAAAAATGCATCAGTCAGTACATAGTCTCTACGCAAGTCAATACATATGGTCAAACGCTTTTCCCAACCCTTCAGGTCATCAGAAAAAAATTCTTTAGGTAACCCTGGAAAATACAGATTTACTCCCTCTTCAACTTCGGTATTTGACCCATATTTTTTCCCCACCCAGAAATTTTTCAAAGTCGGGGAACAAAAATAAGGCACACGTAGCTAGGTCTGGTGAGTAGGTTGGGTGTTGAAGCAATTCGAACTTCAATTCGTCCTATTTTGCCATTGCGACCATGCATCTGAGGACTCGCACTTTTGATAGATCGTAACAAATGCGGCACCCATCACGCGGATAGTTTTCTCATGCTTAAATCTTCATTTAAAGTCTTACGCACGTATTCAGTGTTATCCCACAAGCCTCAGCAATTAGAGATGGGTTGTTACATCAAATTTCTGTATCAGATACAATCCGATACTGATACATGATTGTACCTGATACTTTTATCTAATACTTTTTGTACCTGATACTTTTCACATCTGATACATTATTTTGGTCTATACTGTCGTGTGAATCAACTCAACATCAACAGCATAGTAGTTGGGTTTATGTTTATGTTAGCGATTATGTGGATGATGGATTTGGTTCTTTTCAGAAAAGTGTCATCTCCGCACGCAATGAGTGTTATGATAACATCTGTTTGATTGATTCAGAAAGACTACAAATTGTGTAAGTAAAAAAAAAGACTAGGTACAAATTGTGTAAGTGATTAAAAATTTGAAATGGAGAAAAAGAAAACGTCCGAGGTTTGGAATTTTTTTAGTGTCGATGTGGACAGTCAATTCGCGATTTGTAACCTATGCAAGTGTAAGCTTAGTTATAAGCATTCTTCTACAAACTTGAAAAAACATTTGGAAAGAAAGCACCCCACAGTTCAACTTCTGAAGACAGTTGCGCAGCCAGGGGCAAAAGTTAGAACGGTTCCAAATGATAATTCTATTTTAAATGTATGTTAGCGTAACGGTTTCTTCATTTTTAAGGCCTAAGATATCCGCAACGCAGAAGAAAAAAATCGACAGCTCTGTGCTGAAAATATTTTACAAGGATTTACAACCGTTTAGTGTTGTAGAGGATGAAGGTCTACGGGAGGCATTTCATGTGTTGAATCCATCGTACTCATTGCCAACTAGGAAAACTTTTTCCAAAACATTTATACCTGCGGCTTATGAAGAAACTTTAAATAATTTAAAGCAATTATACATTAACAATAAGTCTGAGATATCATCCGTAGTACTGACGACAGACTGATGGACTTCAATTAATGTTGAAAGTTTTCTGGTTGTTACATCACATTATATAAGCTCGAACTTTGAGCTGAAGTCGAATGTCCTAAAATGCACTTCTTTTCCAATTGCTCATACCAGTGAAAATCTGGCAACTGAGCTTAAAAGAATAGTGTTGGAATGGGGATTGCAAGAAAAAATTTTGCTTTGCATTTCAGACAATGCGGCAAATATTACAAGAGCAGTCAAACACCATTTAAAGTGGGAGCATTTTGGATGCTTTGCTCATACCATCAATTTAGTTGTCAAAACTGCAGTTGAAAAAGACCTTGCAATGGCGACACTCTTGAAAAAAATCAAAGCAATTGTGTCACATTTTAAACATAGTAGTCAGTCGACAAGAAAGCTATTTGAAGTCCAAAAACAAAATGGACTTGAGCCTAAAAAATTAATACAGGATGTTGCCACAAGATGGAATTTATCTTATGATATGCTCAATCGATTTTTAGAGCTGTAAACATCTGTGCGGACAACTGTTGTACTACTTAACAAAGAATTGGTGACATTGAATGTGGAAGAGTGGTCCATTTTGCCAAAAATCAGGGACATTTTAAGGCCTATGAAGGAACTCACCAATATAATCAGTGGGGAAAAATACACGTCTGCATCTTCGATCATAGTTTATGTTGACGGGCTTCTTACCACTTATGAAGCAACGGAAGTTAATGACCTATACAATAATGTTATCTGTCGTCAATTGGTGCACAATCTGAAGGATGGCCTATTAAACCGTTTTGCAGACCTGGAAAAGAAATCGTTTCTCACTATTTCTACGTTTTTGGATCCTAGATACAAAAATGCAGCCTTCACTAATATTGAAGCTATGGAGAGAACAAAAGATGTTTTGATTGATTTAGTTTGCAAACGTATTGAACAGGACAGCGATCAAGTCGAAAAAAACTATTTGAGTCATAATGAAAGTCTACAAGCAATAGTGAATACATCACCGCCAGCTGGAAACCCAACCGCATCGTTTCTAACAAATTTCAAAAGGAGAGCCTTAAGCTACAACTCTACTGGAACATTTCATTCAGGAGCCATAACTGAAGTTCAACGTTATCTTGAAGAACCACTCTTATTAGACAGCGAAGACCCATTAAAATGGTGGAGCGAGCGAAGCTATAACTTTCCAAATTTAAGTAAAATTTTTCGGGAAAAATTTTGTACTATTAGCACTTTTGTTCCTTGTGAGCGTGTTTTCTCTAAAACAGGAAATATTTTAAATGAGCGTCGTTCCAGATTATCGGCAGACAAAGTAAAAATGTTAGTTTTTTTTAAAATACAATGACACCTAACTGTGTTTCCATAATATTTATGATTATTAAGTTACTTTTGTCACACTAGTTTTTCTTTTAAATAAGAATTTGTTTTATTTGAATGTTATTATGTTTGTAAGAAATTCAATAAATGATTGGAATTTTCTAGTTTTAGGTTTTTTTTAAATAGAAAAGATTATGCGCATGTGACAGTCCATCATGAAAAATTTCTGATCACTTTAAGTCCCCAAGGCCTGAGAAGGACTGTAGTGCTACAGCGACGACGACTTTAATGTTTAATTTGCCCAAAGTTAAGATTAAAGTCATGTCTATCTTGTGATGTTACATACAAACTTTCTAGAGCTCTCTAGATATATTTTTTTGTCCTTCGTTACCTTTTGCTCACCAAAACCCTAGTTATCGAATCAATTCATATATATTAACTTTCTTCAAATGCAAAGTTATTACTTTCATTGAATCGATATTGGTTTTCAAATAAAAACTTCTTAAAATACAATAACAAATATTAGAGCAAACTTCTACAAAACCTTTGAATGTCACCGTTGTGTGTACCGAATCAAATTTAAAAAAAAAACAAGTTGGGTAAACAGACCTACGCTCATGTCAGAAGGGTTTTGTATTCAATTTTCAAAATGCAGCCACCAGATTGAATAAAGTCAAGAAGCATGTCAATGACGATTTTATTGGAGAAAATATGAAATTCGAGGATCATACTATTATTAACAAAGTTGAACGAATTTAGACTTCTGAGGTTTTTGTTATTGTTATACTCATAAATATATCCCTTGATAATTATTTCAGATGTCCATTCGCTAGGCAGGAAACCACATTTTTCATGTATTTCCCCCCTGTGCCCCACTGAAGCAAAAACTGACAGTTTAAGAACTGTTTTGAAAAGCTCCCATGAAAACTTTCATTTCATACTCATATCGGCTACGTTTGATGAAACTTTTTTTTCAGGGGGCACTCTCCTGTACTGTTATCATCGATTCATGGCCAATTTTTTGAATCCAGAGTTGTTACAAAGCCCTTTTGCTTGGAGCTCCCTCCCGCCTCCTTGACTTATTTCACTTATGAGTATTAATTGTAGGTACTCAGCTTCAGTCATTCATTAAATTGAATCAAGTGTTCAAAGCATGCACCTTAAACGTTGAAGTTGGGAAAAAATAACTCAAAATTATTCAATCTTCGCATTTAAAACAGCCACTATTTTGTATTACGATTACTGATACCACTAGCTGAACCGATTCTCAAAGATATTTGTGACACCTATCATTCCTGAAATTTTCATACAAATCCTAGCAAAACTGTAGTGTCTGAGTCGGTAAAAAGCGCATGTTGTTCCATAGCCATATGTTGCCATAGTAATATATGCAGCGCATATTGTTCCATAGTAATACAGGAAAATTCAAACCGCTATAACTTCGCTAAATATGATTCAACCTTTATGAAACTTGCAGGGTGAATTAGTCTTATAAATAGTCATCTGCGTACTGAATTTAAGAGTACCGTTAAGATTTTATTCAAGAAAACATAAAATCGATAAATCATACTATTATTAACAAAGTTGAGTGAATTGCGACTTCTCACGTATTTGTTGTTTTTGTACTCATCATGGCCTACATCCTTGATTTTTTTCAGATTTTTCGGATCACAGGTGTCCAATCGCGAGGGGGGGGGGGGACACCAATTTTTCGTGTATTTCCCCTCTCTGTGCGCCCCTCGAAGCAAACTTTGCCAAACTAAGACCTGTTTTGAAAAGTTCTCATCAAGACCTTTCATTTGATACCCATATTGGCTACCTTCAATGTAATTTTTTTTCGGGGGGTCACTCCCCTACATGGGGAGACCCCCCTTAAATGCCTTATAAAATTTATTTGTAGTTGAATTTTGAAGAGAACACCACTTTACACCTACATAGGAAATTTGATGCTTCTAGCTTAAGTAGTTTCCGAGAAAAACTGCTGTGACACACGGACGGACGGACGGACAAACAGACAGACGGACAGACGGACAGATAGGACGCGATTTTAGAAGGGTTTTGTAAAATTATTTTACAAAACCCTAAAAAAAACATAATAACCTTATTTCATAGCTGCGACAAAAATACCAGAAAGAAAGGCTTAATTTCGTACCTAAATACAAAATATCTATTGGAGTTAGACTCAGAAGATAAATTTTCATATAAATAGAATCTTTTAAGGAGTTTGTTTCTAGTAAAAATATCAAACTTTTAGCTAGACTTTTTTAATTGCGTTTATGTTTATACTCGCCTCAAGAAAAAGAAGTTAACGCTTTTACCAGCATGCCTACTCAACGATTAAATAATTATCCTGCAACTCTTGAAACACTCCATCAAGAATAAATAGTATTATTAAAATTGATAATCCCATTCCCCAACATAATTCACATCAAATGCACGGTATCGGTTCCATGGCTTCATAATGTACACAAAATGATACATGAACGAAGACACAAGATGCACCCAAAGCGCTAGCGCAGCGAGAGCTACATCAACAACCTACATGTTAATGTTTCAATCGATTGATACTGATAGTTGATACTTTTTGTACCTGATACATTTCGCTTGTATCAGTTTTGTGTATCAGGTACAGTAATGTATCAGTGACAAAGTATCAGACTGATACAGTAGGACCCATCTCTATCAGCAATCTCTTTAATGGTTAATCATCGATCTTTCATCACAGTTGTGTGCACTAAACTGACGATATCTTCCGTTGAAACAGTTTTTGGGCATCCAGAATGTTCACCGTCAAAAATGCTTGCACAACCGCGTTTGAACTCGGCCAGTCAATGTTTCACGGTTGCAAATGAGGACGATGATCTTTCTTTTCCCGAGTTTTTTTCCCCCTTTTGAATAGAGCTACTTTATCACCGCGCGATACTCAATTTTGTTCATTGTTCTTAACAAACGTCACCTGTCCACGTTGGAAGGGTACCATGTGTTACACTTAGTCTATAATGTAAACACAAAACACAATTTTAAACATAACAATGATTTGTTACACACACAAAATACATAAAACGGTTGAAATAATTGAGTCACGGTCTAAAGATGCCGAATGTAGCAGGAAGTAGAAAGCCTCGTACTCTTGCCGCTTTCAGCGCTGTTAGCGGTGAACACAGTAACTTTATTGAGTAGTCGATTTCTTAATCGCTACAGCATACATATGTAAAGCCATCTATTGATTGGCAAGAGAATTTGAGTGTACCATACTTTTTTGCTGGTAATGCCGGAAGCTTTTCAAATGACTCTCATGCAAACAATGTATAAATTCAAGAAACAATTGAATGTAGTATACACTTGTTCAAGAAAATTAACTGTAAGCCCGTTTGCAGTGTCCCCTTAGTTAAAAAAAAAAACGCAAATTTTTGAAAATAAATAATCTCTTCGGAGCTCAATCCACTTGACACAGCAATTCTCCAACCTCTTTAGCCCGTCTGAAAAATACGTCTTCTTGAGGTTTGCAAAATAGAACTCCGTAGCGGCGATGACCTTCTTATTTGACTCAATCTTCTGCCTGGCGAGTGATTTTTTCAAGTTTCGAAACAAAAAGAAGTCGCATGGGGCCAAATCTAGAGAATACGGTGGATAATTTGGCCATGGCGATGGCCATGCCGAATGGGGTTTTGTTTCGATTTGGCATCACATTGGCTCAATAATTCATCACAGTAGAGTCCTATGACAGTTTTGCCCTTCTTGATGTAGTCAGTGGTGGCCATCACCTTTCCGACCGATAGGACAGTCTTTGTCTTCTTCATAGCATGTTTGCCGGGTGAAGTCCACTGTTTTGACTACTCCTTGATCTCTGGTGTGTATCAGTGGAACCGTGTTTTGTCAACGGTAACAAAATGATGCAAAAACTACTTTGGATTGCGCTTAAATAGCATTGAACACTGCTCTGAAGTTTCACGTTTGCGTTTATTGTTTATTGAGCAAACGCGACACCCATTGCGGTGACAGCTTTCTCATACCTACAATTTTATGGAGTTTAAAACTTATGTAGTTTTTTGAGATGCCTACTGTCTCAGCTATTTTGTGCACCTTCAATTGATGGTCTGCCAATACAAGCTCGTGGATTTTGTCACGTTATCTTTCATGGTAGCAGTTTTCGGGGCACTTGAGTGTGGCTCATCGAAAACCGGCGAGAGACAATGTTGAAACTCATTAAACCAAATTTTTACGGTTGCCATCACAGAAACATAGTCATCGTACACATTTTCCAAGTGCTCATTGATTTCACTGCACGATTTTCTTTCAAAAACATGAATCAAATCACGAACCGATATTGCTCTTTCTCCATTTTCCTAAAGTCCGCAGATACGCCCGCATACATACGTGGTAGAAACAATACTACGAGTCCTATCCAGCGAAAATTTTCACTATGGCCGACTTAAAAAAATGTACTATGCGATAATGAGTCTTTCTGTAGCTGTCTTGAATCCCGTGGATTAAGACGTGCACAATGCAATCGTTGAACGATGTGGGTTGAGTTTTTGGCGAAATGATCACGTATTACGAGTGCAGTATGGGATGGTGCATTATCGTGGTGTAAAAACCAAGAATTGTCTTTCCACAATTCCAGCCTTTAGGCGGATAGCGTTACGCAAACGACGCATGACATTCAAATAATACTCCTTGTTGACTGTTTGGCCCAGCGGAAGGAATTTGTAATGCACAACACCACGATAATCGAAGAAGAGAAGAGGTTGATGGTCGCCCAGGACGCTCTTCATCTTCATCGCGTTCACGGCCGGCTTGAAACTCACTAGACCACTTGTAAACATTTTTTTTTAGACAAAGCCTCATCATTGAACGTTTTTTGCACCATCCCAACGTATCCGCAGCAGAAAATTGATTCCGCAAACAAAATTTAATGCAAATTTAACAAATTTCGACATCGCAAAAAACGAAAAACTCAGTTTTAGCAGCTCACAAAACGACGCGTATCTCAAACACTAGTGAATATTTTGACATGTAAATTTGACATAGATGTCACTGACAGTACTACCAACCTAAAAAAAATAATTCTCCAAATCCTTCGACGCACGCAGTTTAAATTCAAAAGTCAACTTATTTTTTGGACACAAGAGTATAACAGTTCGTTAAATGAAACTAAAATTCTCTGCTTCGCGACCAGAAGCCAAAGGGAACAACTGATGAGAATTCTTCTTGTTGCTAGCTGATTGCTCGCCAGATGTGTAAAGTCAAACTTGGGTTGCTCCAACGGCTGTCTGGCAACATCGACTCGCAGGAAGAAATAAGTGCAAGTGTAGAGATCCTCGTATTGAAAAAGGCTTCTTTTTCTATGGTGAGCTATTGATCGAAGGAGTCGCATGTGCTCACGAAATTTCTCGACAAAAAAGGTCGTTTGTAAAAAAAATCGCCCGGAACACGTAGCTGTTCACCGTAAAGTGATTCGGTGGATGAAACTCCCAAGTCCTCCTTGAGTGACATTCGCAATCCTAGTGGAACAGTTGAGAGTAGTTTTATCCAGGATGTTGGTCCACGATCACGACCACGTGACAGACCATCGGGAACCGACGTTGATCTCAATCACTACTGGTACCACCAAGTGTTCCAAAATCGCGCGAAGAAGTGCAGAAAATCCTGTACATATAAGGGAAACGGAAATCAGGGTCATTAACGGCGATAAATGATCCTACACCCACGTCAAACCACCTCTTCGTCACTGATCGAGTCAAAAATGTCCGATATTTAGTGGAAACTGGCTCAGACCTCTGTGTATATCCACGTCGTTTCCTCCAGGATTGCAAAAAGAGCCTTGACTACACACTATACGCTGCAAATAGCTCGCAAATTGATACTTAGGGTTGCATCAACATCGCATTCAATGTTGGTCTTCGTCAGGATCTCTTGTGGCGATTCGTTATCACTGATGTGTCAAAACCAATCATTGGCGCTAATTTTCTCAGTTTTTATGGCCTGAAAAACGCCAAACTCATCAATTTAACCACTGGCTTAAAAACGCAGGGCAAGGTCTCTTGCTGCAGCAACGTATCATCCATTAAACCAACGCAAAATCAATGTCCTTATTCATTGTTCATAAAACATTCTCAGGCGTAAAATGACCCGATGACATCTGCAGAGCAGCTAAACTTTCAACCAAGCATCGCATTGAAACAACGCCAGGTCAACCAATTGCCAGCAGAGCACGTCTGCTTGCTCCTAATAAACTGAAAATTGCCAAAAATGAATTTGAGGAAATTACCAAGCTTGGACTTACATGAAAGTCCATGTTCTACACCTCTCCATCTGGTCCCAAACAAATTTGATGACTGGTGACCTTGTGGAGATTACCGTCAACTCAACGATCGCCTGACAGATACCCTATACGTCTGCTAGAGGACTTTAAGGCTAATCTTCACGGTACAAATATTTACTCGACAATCGACCTCGTTCATGCCTTCAACCAAATCCCTGTTGCTTCAGAGGATATTTGCAAAACTGCAATCATCACACCATTCGGTCTCTACGAATTCCCATTCATGACGTTTGGGCTCCGTAATACATCTCAAACCTTTCAACGTTTCATTGAGGAAGTGACGCAAGGACTTGACTTTGTATTTCCATACGCCGACGATATTTTCGTCGCTTCATATACCGAGAAAGAGCAAAATGAACATCTTCAACAACTCTTTACACGCCTGAAAAAAACACGGCATTGTCATCAACAGCGCTAAATGTCATTTTGACCTACCAGAGGTGGATTTCCTTGGCTACCGAGTATCTTCAGCAGGCATCATACCGCTTCGAGAGTGAGTGGCAGCAATAGCAAAATTTTCCAAGCCATCAACAATCAAACAGTTACGTAAATTTCTTGGCATGTTTAGCTTTTATCATAAACATTTTAAAAACACTGCTAAGTTTAAGCCTACACTCAACGACCCTTTTCAATGATCGGATGTTAAAGGCTCTTGTCCAGTGCCCTGGACACCTGAATGTGAAACTGCCTTTGAAAATTGCAGTAAACAGCTCAAGTCACTCGTCATGCTCGTTCATCCAAACACTGAAGCACCTTGTGCCATCTTCACCGATGCTTTAGACTTTACAATCAGCGCCGTCACCCAACAGCGAGTCAACAATACGTGGCAACCGTTCGCATTCTTCAGCCTAAAGCTCTCAATGTCACTAAGTAAAAACAGTACTTACGATCGTGAACTTCGCGCAATTTATATAGCCGTCTCTCGCTTCAAACACGTCTTCGAGGGCAGACAAATCACAATCTACACCGATCATCGACCACTTCTCTACGTCTTCAAGCAAAATCCTGATAAAGCAACGCCTTGGCAATTCCGCCGGCTTTACTTTATGAGCCAATTTACAACTGACGTTCAACACGTCTCTGTTTTGAGAATCAAAACAATCTCTGCAGCAATCAAAATCATCGATCTTGCTCGCGCACAAGTCAACGACGAAGAACTTTGCACATATCTTCAACACGATAATCACTCACTTCATCTTCAACCGATCAACCGTCCCAACGCAACTACGAAAACGAGTCTTCGATGCTCTTCACAGCATAAGTCACCCCAGTCGAAAAGCAATAGTCAAATTCGTATCACAGAGATACGTTTGGCCAAGCATCAAACGAGACTGCAGAGCATGGGCTCAAGCCTGCATTGGATGCCAACGTAGCAAAATTACTCGACACGTTGCAGCACCAATACAGCACTTTCCAGGCTACTCTAGCCGATCCGAACATATTCATGTCGACATAGTCGGACCATTTACATCATCACTTGGCTACAGGCACTGTCAGACAATAAAAGACAGATTCAAACGGTTTTCCTGAATCCTTTACACTCGATGACATATCCACAGATTGCGTAGCCAGAACACTTTTTGCTGGCCAGATCTCTCGTTACGGAGTATCACTTAGAATCACCACTGAACAAGGGCGGTAATTTGAGGCTGATCTATTCAACGCATTAGCTCGTTTACTAGGCAGTAGGTACATTCATACAACGACATATCACCCAGCATCCAATGGTTTCGTGGAACGTCTTCATCGTCAGCTGAATGCTGCAATTCGATGTCACACATCCAACGCATGGGTTGATATGTTAACAAAAATCTTTATGGACATAAGGGCTGCTCGGAAAGAAGACGTACAAACGACTGCTGAGCTAGTTTTTGGCGAACCGATAAAATTCCTTGGTGAGTTTTTGGCACCATCAGGACAACTCGACGCGCCTCCAGTTGACTGAGTACAACGACTTCGTTACCATTTCTTGACTTGTGACCTCGACCACTGTCTTGACACGGAAACAAATCGATCTTTGTTTTCAAAGAACTACCCACATATTCTCACGTACTCATCCGACCCGATGCACCTCGGCTAGGTCCATGCGAAGTCGTCACGCAAACCGACCGATACTACATCGTCAAAATTCACAACATCGCCACGCCGTTAAGCATTGATAGACTGTAACCAGCTTTCATGCTTCCTGGCGACGAACCAGAGAACGCAACTTCGCCGCTTCTACACAAGAAACCAACTCTGTCGACGTCTGGCCATACAGCTCCAGCTTCGAGTACGTCATCGGAACCCGAAAACACATCGCCACGCAGACGCACAACGGGTTTTCGACCGTCATCTTCCGACTCATCGAGCAGCGATTCACCACCCCAACGACAACGCAGAAAACATGTGAAATTCAACGACAATAATTAATTCATTTTCCTTTTCTCTTTGAAGGGAAGGGGAGTAGTTGTAGTGTACAGTATTCCAAGGCCCGCACAAACATTTCTCACACATATGCAAGCATCCAGACTACATTCACGCAAACACTCATAGTCTGAAGTTGTATTGCATTTAGCGGTCAGTCGTGCACACGCCATCAAGCAAGCAACACGTCTAACTCCCAACTTTCAAATATTTAATTGTTATTCTTGAATAATTGTATAGATAGTTAAGTAAGGATTCGCGTTTTCATTTACTGACCAACTCAATCCTTACACTATTTAAATTCTTTTATGTGTGTCAACTATAAATTTATTACTTTCGGTACCATTTTTATCAAGTATTTATCTATGAAATACTACAAATTTTTCGTTAAAAATGTTTCTCGGTGAAAATAATTGGAAGATAGCCATTCAGCTTAAAAAAACAAGAAATGAAATTTCAAATAGTCTGTTTGTGTTGAGGAACTTTTCACCAACATTATTATTTTTGTAATGAAAGAGGTAAAACGAGATAATAATGTTTGAATAAGAAAATTTAAAATTCAGTCTCTTCTATTTTGAATTTAGAGCTAGCCATCGGGTGAGCTCGCCCCTTCTTTTTGCGTTATGGTACTCTCACAGGGGTGAGTGGCCTTCTGCTCGCTTTCTTATTTATGTTCTAGTACTATGTGATTCCATCATATAAGACTCTAACATAAGTCTGAAACGTTGATGTTTTTCATTTGCGGGAAAAATCCTTGCGAATTATGTTTGCATGAGTTTCGGATTCAAATGAAAAGCATCTGGCCACGTCTACAATGAATCTTGATCTGGATGGTGGGTGCGAGGGGGCACCGCTTCCACTTAGATGCCCCACTATCATTTCTAGGCCATAAGTATCTCCGATAAAGACGAGATCTTCTCAAGTCTCGCTCGTTTTCGCCAAGCCCAGTTAGTCGTTTGCTTTGGCAAACCCATCCTTTTAGTAGTTTACTTCGGCCTTGACACCTGTCGATCCGAATTTTATTTGGTAATTCATGAATGCGAATTTTTTTGTAGTGGGCTAGGAAAAGAACCCACGTCATGACACCGTAATGCTAGCCAGACAGCGCATTCAGGCGTCCTCAAACAAGGCCAATTTCGGCGAGCACCAACATCCTCGCTCGTCGAGGCAGTAGACCACCGCTGCAGTCCTTTACGGGCATTTATCATCCACACATTTCACTGCAGATATAGTTGCACCTTATTTATTACCAATATAGAATCGAATTTTCATTGCAATGGAAATTACAGCTCAACAAATAAAACTGGAAAGCTATTATTTCACGCTGCCACAAAGTAAGCGCGAGTTAGGTAAACATTCGATTAGTTGAAATTTTCAATTAACACTTATATTCAGGATAATATTCTGAAATTATTTTCATTTAACTTGTTTTGTTTTGAACCCGTACTGTTGATTTTTATTATTTTTTTTTTTTTTGTTGCGAATTACTTTTACTGTGAAAGGCCCCCCAAAGGGTGTTACAAAAATCATTGAGGGCTGAATAATGTTATCATATGTTATGGAGCCATAATATTTAAAGAAATAAAATTAATGGTAAGTAAAACATGGTTGACTATAATATTCTGTATTATTTGAATGTGTTTCAACCAACTAAAATTACTGTTTCAACTACCCCTGATATGGGTATGGTTGAAACAATTCGTAATTTTTTTAAAAATTTGGTACACATTAAAATTGCTAACTAGGAATTGAAATGGCAATTACCATTTGCAGATAGCAAAGTGCTCTCAAATTTAACACATCGTCTTAACCACTTCTAAAAAACATTTCCATGAGCGATACAAACCAAATTGTTTCAACCGTACCCAGTAGAGGGGGCACAAAATTTTTGAACGTTTCCTCTCTCCCTACTCCCCTCGAGTCAAAACATGTTAGCTTAAGACCTCCTTTGAAAAGTTCTTGGCTATTTTTAGGGAAATTTCTTTTTTTCAAGGTGCTTCCTCTAAATGGGGAGACCCCTGAAACATTTTATACAAAATTTATTTGGTAAAAACACTGTTTCTGGCCATTTCAAGAGTAACTTGCTCTCTTCTTTAGTCCATTAATACTAAAATCATTGGCAATACAATTTGATCTTAAATGCTAGGAGATTTTAAGGTACTAAAAGGGCTTTACGAGGTGTGACAATTAAGTAATGGGACTGCTTCCATGAAAGCCGTATATTTAAAAATTATTCTACAACTCTGCCATCCCCTTCAAAGTAGTCCCCGTTTGCAGCTATACAACGATTCCAGCGCATTTTCAATGCTTTGTATTATTTCTGGAACGCTTAGACTGGGATGCCCGCGGGTATTCTCGCCACGGCCGCCTGAATGTCCGTAATCGACTCAATTGTGGGCTTTGGCGTTTGATTTCCGAGTGGTATTGGAAAAGCCAGCTCTCATCGCCTGTAATAACTCGATCAAGCAGCATGGGATCGCTTCCCACTTGTTTCAAAAGGTTTTCTACGACGGTCATTCGATGCTGCTTTTGCTCCTCAGAAAAGTTCTTTGGAATCATCTTCTCGTACAACTTTTTCATCCCAAAATCGTCGATTAAAATTTGTCTGACTATTTCACGGTTCAAACCCCGTTTCGAGGCCAACGTTCGAACTGTTAAACACCGATCTGCGCGCATTTGCGTCAGCTCGCACCTCGACTGGTCTCCCGCTCCGTGTCTCGTCTTCCACGCCCCTTCTAAAACTCTTAATGCCATCGAAACACCTGGGCACGACTAAGAGCATGCACATTTATATTTACAATTTTTGCGTACGTTTCCGAAGCTGTTTTGCCCAATCTGGTGAAAAGTTTTATTGCGGCGCGTTGCTCTTGATTTCGTTTCTTCATTTTCGTGACTAGCACCATCAACACATGTCTACTCAACAAGATACAGCAGGTGAACTAAACAAGCTAGAGCAATGATAAATATATCAGTAGAGAGGAGAAGGATATCGCAGAAGAGGAAGGGAATTTCTTGATCGCGGGTTTACCAGAAGCACGGCAATAAAATCAGTCTCATAACTTAATTGTCACACCTCGTAAGCAATCAAAATTTAAGAAAGAAAAAATTTAAAGAGATAATACTGAACGAAAATTAATTGTGGCATTGAATGAAAGTACAACTAAGTGTATAAGAATAACGGAATATTTAAGTAATTAACGAATGAGGATGACCTCCAGTTCTTTTAAGCTAGTCTGTTAATTTACATCGATGGGCAGTTTCCTTCGTCTGTGTTCAAACGTGTTTGGGGGTCTTGCTGCATTAGTGTAGTAGAGACTCTCCCAAGCGACCAATGTATAAGGTCGGTTGACATATTTCAGGAGTTGAAGGCTATCTCTTATGCTGTGTCTATTTTCAATTATATGTACGGATACTGCCGATCGCGCCGTATTGAGACCCTACCTTTTCCCGGATTAAGCTTCTTTCATATGTTCTTGGAATAGTGTAGTGATGCGTCACTTGGTCTGACCGATACAGCATTTTTTACAATCATTACTCTGAACTTGGTACATGCTGCCCGTCTCGTTACTTTTCAGGGGGTCTTTTTCATTGCACAGTAGATTTTTGAGAGTCGCGTTTCTGGTGGAAGCTTTGATGTTGATGTTTAAGCGTTTGAAGAGAGATTTAATGCTGAAGAACGAATCCGCTATCGGAATGCTTATTCATGTGGTATTTTCAGCATTTTCTTGTTTACAGAGAGTCGTATGCTTATTTCTGAAAGGATCTTGTTGTTTTTTGGCTATTGGTTTTTCGATGATATTAGGGCTTTATCCATTTTTGATGGCAGTATCCATAATATATGCATTTTCCTTATCGTACCCATTTTCTGTTAAGGGATAGGTAACAAGCTGGTGTTCCAATTGGTTTAGGCTGCCATATTTTGCATTATTGGATGTGCTGATATTGTTGGTAAAGTCCTTTGAGTAGAAGTACTCTTCGTGTAAAGTTGAATTCGGTTATCCCCGTTCTTATTAATGATGACGAGGTCCAGGAACGGTAATCTTCCATTTGTCTCCTTTTCCATAGTTAACTGAATCTTTGGATGACCTTTGTGGCTCGTATCGAGAATGTCACCAGCTTGATCCTTTGGAACTATGGCTAGTACGTCTACATATCTAAACCATGTTTTCGGTATGACGCCTGATTCTTCCATGATTGATTCTTCCATGATTGATTCGATGAACTCCATGAAGATATCCGCTAATAGTGAAGAAAAAGGGATTATCCATTGCAACTCCTGCCGTTGTCTCAAAGAATTTTTCTTGGAACGTGAAATAGTTTTCGGCCATGCAGAGCAAGGCTATATTTTTATATGTGTTCACTTTCTTATTCTAATCCCTTATATTCGCGAATTCCTAGAGCCAAACTTCTAATTGGTATATTTTGTGCTTCACCAGTGTATTTGGGAACAGTAACTTCACATCAAAAGATATTAGCGTTTCATTTTTATCAATTTTTCCTATAGTCTGTAGCTTGTTTAGTTTTTTACAGCAAATTTGCTACATACGAGGGTCATTCAACAAGTACTTAGCCTACAGAAAGAACTTTTTCAACCCGTCCAAAAAATACATCTCAAGGGCTGCAAAATAGGCCTCCGTGGTAGTGATGACCTCCTCATTTGACCCAAATCCATTCCCGGCAAGTGATTTTTTCAGGTTTGGAAACAAAAAATAATCACAGACGGCCAAATCTGGAGAGTACGGTGGATGAGGCAGCAATCCCTAGCGCAATTCGACCAATTTAGCCATGGCGATGGCGGAGGTGTGAGCCGACGCATTGGCGTGGTGGAACAGCACTATTTTCTACGCCAAGCGGGGCTGCTTTTTCTTCAATTCTACGTCAAATCGGCCCAATAAGTCTGCATAGTAGCGCCCTATGATATATTTACCCTTCTCGAGGTAATCGATGTGGATCACACCTTTTGAATCCCAGAAAACGGTGGCCATCACCTTTTCGGCCGATTGAACAGTCTTCGCCTCCTTCAGAGCACGTTTGCCAGGGGAATTCCACTGTTTCGATTGTTCCTTGGTCTCTGGTGTCTACCAGTGAACCAATCTTTCGTTGATGGTCACGAAACGACGAAAGAACTCCGCCGAATCACGCTGAAACCTCGCTAAACACGTCGCCGATGTGGTCTAACGGTTGCGTTTGTTTTCCGGTGTGAGCAAACGCGGCACCCATCGCGCCGATAGCTTTTTCATGCCCAGTTCTTCGTGTAAAATATGATGCACCATTCCTTCTGCGATGCCCACAGTCTCAGCTATCTCGCGAACCTTCAATCAAGAGTCGGCCAACACGAGATTGTGGATTTTTTTAACGTTTTCCACCGTAGCAGCCGTTTTCGGGCACCTGGGCGTGGCTCATCAAAAACCGACGTGCGGCCACGGACAAACTCGTTGAACCAATTCTCAACGATCGCCATCGAAGGAGAAGAGTCACCGTACACAGCATCCAAGCGATCTTTGATTTCGCTGTGCGTTTTCCCATCCAAAAACAAGAATCTAATCACTGAACGGTATTGACTGAAACTTTGGCAGTAGGCTACTAAAAGAATGTACAGCATGATTGTAAAACCCTTTTTTAATGGCAGCGCCATCGGCGGTGAGGCTAAGTACTTGTTGAATGACCCTCGTATGTCGCCTAGATCCGTAAACAGTTTTGCAAGCCACTTGGCGATGCTATAGGTTGGTGAGTTATAATTCGTGATGATCTCTACCATTTCATTACCGTCTTTGATCAGTTTAGGTCAGCATTGGAGTCTCGGTAGAGGCGGATTAGGCATTTTCAATTTGGTAATATCGCCAAATACCTTGCGGTCTTCCTTAAGTACTCGGGCGACAAGTTTGATGGATTCTGGTAGCGGATCGTTCCTCAGCTCGATGAAATTACTGTTCGCTAGTTTGCTGAGCACAGTGTAATCATAGTCGACTTTATCCATGATGACTAGATTATTACTTTTGTCTGCTTTCAGAAAGTATACGCGTTGTTCTTTAAGTTGTCGTGCGGCGATTTTCGGTAATTATTATTTCTTTAAATTTTTCCTTTCTTTGATTTTATGAGTGTTTAAAACCTTTTCGTACATTAAAATTACCTAGCATTTAATATCAAATTGTATTGCTAATGATTTTAGTATTAATGGACTGAAGAGGAGAGCATATTACTCTCGAAATCGCCATTTCCATCTTTTAAATAAAGTTGTAGTTTTGGAGTAGAAACAGAGTTATTACCATATAAATTTTAAATAACTACAAGTTTTGGAAAACAATGCTACTTGATTTGATACAATTTTTTGTAGTCAAAGTTTGATGTGGGCATCACTTTATACTTACTTACAGATTTCAATGTTTCTAGCTTATGTGGTTTGCGAGAAAACCTGCTAAGACAGACGGAGGGACAAACGTGGAGACAGTTCGCGATTTTAGTAGGGTACTGGAAAATTATTTTACGAAACCCTGAAAAAATTAATGTTTATACTAGGATATTTTGTTATCTTCCCCAAAAAATTTCCTTTCCAATTTATTCCCGGAAATTTTTATCTTTCTGTACTTTTCCTTGCACATCTTCTATTTAAAATCATTTTTGGTTTTAGCCGAATATGAATGTTTCTTTTAAAACGGACTATGCTGTATTTATATCTTTCACGATATCTTATTTCAAAGCAACTGAGATGAGACTGGAAAAATTGAGCCATTTCATTCCCCTCTTATAATCCAAAATCAATAATAATTCTTAAAACTTCCTGCTCCTCCTAGTATGCACTGAAAATTGCTTCCGGCTCAATAAGTTTCCTTGAAACGATGTTAATTGTAAATTTGTCATAAAAGCACCACTTTGATATTTTGTTCGTGCAGGAAACCCCATCATCAATTCAAAAATTGGCCTTATCTCCCTTATTTTCGGCAACACTAGCAACTGTTTTATCTTCCGTCGTCAATTGAAGGGTAGTCGAATGAATGTTTTTAAAATGTTCCCCTTGAAAGTGGATGTCAAGCCCCTTGGGGGCAAATGCAGTGAATATATTTGCCCTTGAACAGGATATTGCTTTAAAATTGTATTTGACTTGAAACGAAACTTTCTATCATCTTCGTCACTTGCATCCCTCCAAATAAAATTATATCCTTTCTACTCGTATTTAAGAGCAGGACACGGAGATATCGAGGGTTGCAAAAACGATTGACGGCAATCCGAGTATAAAGGACTCCACTAGATGATAGTCATACTATGTAAAGGCATTTTCTACTCTTATCTATTCTTGTCTGGAGTTTTTCTATCTCTTGAAAGTGTTCTACCCAAAATCAAGAGGGATAAGCAATTTTCCTTATTATATTCACTCGGATATCGCCTTAGGTATGGTTACGAACTGAATTTCGCTTGGTTTAAAATGGAGAAAGTTAAGCAGACAACGGCAGGATCATCATCGTAGAAAATGGCTGCTATTATGAATAAAATATGCATGCCAAATGCAATGCAGACTTGTGAATTAAATGTAATTTTTTATAGGCGATAATCGAAAGCCAGAATGCTTCCTTAACGTTAGAAGATAAGAAGATGAAGATAATGCGTCAGTTTTCATGCAAGTTTTGAAAAATTTTAGGAAAAAGATAAAATGCATTACGAAGAGAATTCCTTAGGTACTACAAAATTTTATTAAACATAACCAATCGTAGCTCTCGTAAATAACCAATTTTAGTAGTTTTTCATGTTTTCCAAATTAGTGCCCTCCTACTCCGTCGAAAGAATTTTCAGAGAGCCCCAAACATTGCCTAATGACAGAAAAAAGTCTAGCTGGAATTTCCCATAAGTTAATGAGAAATTTGAGTTCAAAACAAATCGAATGTAATATTGCATGGTCGAACAGCAAAAAGCCTCCATCTGTTGAGGGATAGACAATTTTTTAATCAAATCAGGAGACAGGAAACACCATCTGATAGCTTTCATGTTCATTTCAGGATTACGCTTTGATGGTTTTTAATGGATATTAATTTTGTCCATCTCAGACCGCGTTATAATCTGCTGTAATAAAGTGAAAATGGAATGAATTTCACCAGAAGTGATTAAGGCAATGGTTGAGGTTGAGTTCGACTTTAGCATTATTTGTAAGATTGTAAATCAATCTTCTCTTTATCGTTTAATTAAACTTATAAGAGAAAATTTTAGATATTTACACAAAAACTGAATTACCGTTTCAGTTGAAATTATAATTAATTACACACCCATTTTATAATATGACGAATAACTATATGTGAACCGTATTTTATGTACTAGAAATAATATTGAAAGCCAAATAAAACATTTCTATGACATCACAATTTTATGATATATCCTTGTATATTTATTTGCTTTTTTAATCATTTCGATACAAAAATTCATTTCTTTTGGATAATAAAAACTCTCTTAATTTTAGGTTTTTCATTTGTCAAGGGTACTGTGTGTTTGGGGTCTCCCTAATTAACATCCGGCAAAAGTCGGCCAGTGTTGCAGGAATCCACCTTCTTTGATATCGCTTTTCAATACTAGTTATGTCTTGTTGGAATTGCTCTCAATGCTCATCATTCATGATTCCTATAAATTATGGGAACAAATTGAAAAAATGCACTTTCAAAGACATTTAGCATTTTATTTTGTAAAAAGTTGTTACGGGTAGACTTCAGGGTTGTTTAGACTTGCTGTTCAGTTCCTGAACAAAGTACAGCAAAATAATTATTAATATTCTTCCTTCTAACTTGCAAGCCAGCACAATTTTCAATTTTATTATTTTTGTAACGTATTGCCCATAGTTCAATATTCTTAATTGATGTTAATGCCATCTTGCAGTTCTTTAGAGTCAACAATCTTAACTTAAATACTACGTTGCATAATTATGCGATCAATCAAAATTTCATACTTTCGATTATTGCTGGCTTGCACATTTTGGGTTAACGAACTTGATTGCAATTAAAATAATTTAATGATGATTGTAGAAAAAATTATTATAAATACCTTTGATATATGAATAAAGAATCACTTGCAAAGTATTGTTCACATCAAACAAAGCGTTTCTATTTTTCCCAGTTTCCCAGTTTACCCTAATTCGATTATATTCTACAACAATTGAATATATCGTTGGATATATTCCCGAATTCCTCAATAACAGCTGGTGTGGCTGGTTTTTTGAGGAACTATCCTGTCCTTATTTCGGTCTGCAGAATTCAGTTTCCGCGCCGAAACATTGGTCCGTCGAGCCGGATTTTGGTTGCACTTAAGTTCCTACAATTGTCCTTAACTGCAACAAAATCCTTGCCCTATTGGCTGCTGCGTGTAATCCTGGACATCGCTTACTGCAAGAGGTCATCTAGGACTCGTCATTCAGGTTCCAACTTTATTGTTCCTGACTGCGATCCTTCGACATCGTCATCGCAGTGCACCTAGGACTCGTCACTCAGGTTCCAGATTCATTGTTCTTGACTGCGATCCTTCGACATCGTCATCGCAGTGCACCTAGGACTCGTCACTCAGGTTCCAACTTTATTGTTCCTGACTGCGATCCTTCGACATGGTCATCGCAGTGCACCTAGGACTCGTCACTCAGGTTCCAGATTCATTGTTCCTGACTGCGATGATCCTTCGACATCGTCATCGCAGTGCACCTAGGACTCGTCACTCAGGTTCCAGATTCATTGTTCCTGACTGCGCTCCTTCGACATCCTCATCGTAGTGCACCTAGGATTTGACACTCAGGTTCTGGTTTATTCCTGACTGTAACCCTTGGAAATTATCATTATACACGCCTAGGACTTAGCAGCACTCAGGTTCTGATTTTATTGTTCTTCACTGCAGCGCACGAGCATCTGTGGGGATTACCATCGTACAAATTTACACTTGCCTGCCATCAAACTCATTATCTTAATGAGTTTGATGGCAGGCGAGTGTAATCCTTTCGAGAAGCACTGTCTTTTCTCAAATTCCTCTCCAGATTTT
The DNA here is from genome assembly GCA_963969285.1 of Odontomyia ornata. Taxonomy (NCBI): domain Eukaryota; kingdom Metazoa; phylum Arthropoda; class Insecta; order Diptera; family Stratiomyidae; genus Odontomyia; species Odontomyia ornata. The sequence goes on along the minus strand of OZ017738.1, from coordinate 464,720,618 downwards.
CTAGGGAGCCAGCTAAACGCTGTTGGTCTTCTAACAGTGAATTTATATTCATCTTGAATATTAATTCACTGTTAGAAGACCAACAGCGTTTAGCTGGCTCCCTAGAAAATCTGGAGAGGAATTTGAGAAAGGACAGTGCTTCTCGAAAGGATGCACAATAGTTCGACACTAAACTGGGAATTATTCAAGATCTTTGGAATAAATTTGAATAAAACCACGCTGACTTAAAATCTACACTTGATCCCTCGTATCAATACTTTACTGAACATTTGTACGAAGCTACAAGAGAACAGTACGAAAAAACCTAATCTGCCTACACTGAAGATCAAACGCATTATGTTCCACCTTCGAAACCTACCGAAGTGCTATCTAAAGCTACAATGCCAGTACCAACATTTACTGGAGCTAACGCACCTTCGATGATAGCTCCTGACAACAACGTCCCGACGCTTGTCTTGAACAATCGAGCCGAACCCATTCCGGCGACTACCTACCAATATAATTGGCCACCGAGCAACATGCCAAGACTGCCAGCAATAGCCATGCCAACGTTTAATGGTGATTTTAAGGAATAGAGGAGGTTTTATGACTTGTTCAAGACAGTCATACATGGTAATTACAACCTAGCACCAATACAAAAAATGCAATATCTCCTGAGTTAACTAGAAGGAGAAACCAAAGATTCCGTTTCGCATCCGCAACTAGATGCATTGAACTACGATACAGCGATCATTATATTACAGCAGCGATTTTCAAACAACAAAAAGATGGCATATCTTGATAGCATATTCGACATCAAGAAAGTAGAGCATAGGAATAAAGCGGGAATAATCAACATGTTCAACGTTTTGCGGAATTGTCTCGCGGCACTGAAAAGTATGTCTTTTAACATGGATCAGTGGGATCCGATCTTAATTCATACTGCGATGCGAAAACTTGACTCTGAAAGCATCCGCATGTTCGAAGACACTTTAAGCAACCACAAGGAAGTGCCATCAGTTCAACAGCTCTACGATTTCCTTCTGAAAAGGCATGAAGTCTTAACAGCAATCAAACCACAGCCCCACGAACAGCTCACCAAGAAACGAGCTTTCACTACAATGACAAAACCAACCTGTACATGTTGCAAGGAGCAGCATTTCATATATCGCTGCGGCAAGTTTAAGGAACTCTCCACTGAAGATCGCCATAAATTCATATCGTTGAATGAATTATGCAAGAATTGCCTCGCTCACGCCAAAAGCAACAAATGCAAAAGTTCACGTAGATGCTTTGAGTGCAATAAACCACAGCACACGCTTCTGCATTTCCCAAACATTAAAGCTATTCCCTCCAATATTGCCACAAAAGAAACTTGCCAGCCATCGGCTCCTGCAGTGAATACTAAGGAAGTGAATGTGAATATTATGCTCCCAACAGCTTTAATAAATGTACAAACGAGTACTGGACAACAAATCTTGCTACGAGCCCTCATTGATTAAGGCTCCCAATCATCCTTCATTACTTCAAAGGCAGCGAAGAGGCTAGGACTAAAAAAGCTAAGTATTTTTGCAACGATCTCCGGTATTGGTGAAACAGAAACATCGACTGTACGAAATCAAGTCTACATGTCTATAGCACCACACTTTCAATCGACATTTACCCTCCTAGTCGAAGCATTAATCATGCCAAAACTTACAACGTTATTACCAGAAGACCGAGTGATTTTACCTAAGTCTAGTAAGATCCCAGAACTAAGGCTAGCAGATCCTAATTTTGCCTCCCCGGGACGAATTGATGTCATACTCGGAGCAGAGGTGGTAGAAGAAATAATTGAAAAAGGCTTACGGAAAGCAGATCCATTACTAGCACAAAAAACAAAGCTTGGCTGGATTTTATCAGGTAAAACCATGTCCAAGGCTAAAAGAAGTGCAAAAGAAGTAACAGCTTGCATCTCAATGACTGGATTCCATAAATCTGTGGAAAAGTTCTTTGAGATGGACAATGAAGATCGCGAAAGAGAGCCTTCAATCGCTGAGGTTCGATGCGAAGAACATTTTCAAGCAACATTTGATAGAGATAATCACGGAATGTATACTGTTCAGCTCCCATTCAAAGATGATATAAACATAAAACCACTTGAAGAATCTCGTATTAAAGCCTTATTAAAATACAAGCAAGTCGAGAAAAGACTTGAAAGAGATCCAAAATTGAAAAAAGAATATCAAAAGTTTCTTGAGGAATATGTTGAGCTCGGACAAATGGAAAAAGTTGTTCCTTACAGCGGAGATACTCGAAACGTTTTTTACTTACCTCACCATCCAGTATTTAAAGAAGATAGCACTACGACCAAAATCCGAGTCGTATTTGATGCATCAGCAAATTCCTCAGAGGGTCCTAGCTTAAATGATCTGCTTTATACTGGTGCCAAGTTATAGCAAGACCTAGCCCCAATCTTATTAAGATGGAGAAAACATAAGTACGTTTATACCGCAGATATTGAGAAGATGTTCCGGCAGATCATTGTAGCAAAACAAGATAGAGACTACCAACGAATCCTTTGGAGGGACGAAAACTCGAAAACAGTTAATGAGTACCAGCTGAAGACAGTTACATACGGCACAGCATGTGCCACCTTTTTGGCTGTAAGATGTCTTATTCAGCTAGCAAAGGATGAGGGACATATGTATCCATACGCGACTAAAGCCCTTCTAAACGATTTTTATGTCGATGACATGCTCAGTGGGGCAGATTCCAAAGAGGAGGCAATAAAACTACAAAGGGAAATCACGTGCCTACTGAAACAAGGTGGATTCAACCTTTGAAAATGGGCTAGTAATCATCCAGAGCTATTGTCAGCTGTCCCTGAAGATGCAAAAGAAAAGGGACTACTTCAGATAACTGAAGATCCATCGCTTAAAACATTAGGGGTTCATTGGAATCCCAGTAAAGACAAATTTGAATTTAAGATTCCAAAATTTGAAAAAGGCCGAAAGCTGACAAAACGATGATTGTTGTCAAACATTGCCAGTATTTATGACCCACTACAATGGCTGGCTCCAGTCACTATACGAGAAAAAATACTTATGCAAGACGTCTGGAAAACTGGACTGGATTGGGACAACCAGCCTTCCGAAGAGATTGTGAAGCGCTGAAATAGCTTCGAAACGGATTTAGCAAACCTGGAAAACATAAAGATACCACGATGGGTTCACTACACTTCTAAAGCCAACATAGAGCTTCATGGCTTCTGCGATGCTTCGGAAGCTGCCTATGCCGCAGTTGTGAACAGCAAGTCAACCGATAACTTTGGAGCTATCAGAACAAGTTTACTTTGCGCAAAAACTAAAGTTACGCCACTGAAATCAAAAATATCACTTCCAAAACTTGAGCTTAACGCAGCTGCTCTTCTCTCAAATCTTCTGCATCAAACAGCTAATACTATGGGGTTGACTAACGTACCAATTTTCGCTTGGAGTGATTCGACGACAACACTGGCATGGCTGAAGAAGGAACCATCTTCATTAGATACCTATGTCGCGAACAGAGTTTCCAAGGTACAGACTTTCGATGGTGTGAAGTGGCAATGTAATCATGTGAGATCAGACGAAAATCCCGCTGATTGTGCTTCTAGAGGAATAAGTCCTAAAGAATTACACAACCATAAGTTATTGTGGAGTAGTCCAAGTTGGTTGTTACAAACGGCTAACATCGAAGTCCCTATTAAAATAGCTTCAACATGCACAACAAAACAAGAATTCGAGCTTCTGGAACGCTACTCCAGTATACAAAAATTGACAAGAATCTTTAGTCTCTGCCTCAGGTTCGCCAACAATTGTAGAAAGCCAAGCCATGAGAAAAGGATCGGCATCTTACAACCCATTGAGCTCCAAAGCGCACATCTCAAAATCATCTCCATCATTCAACGACAAGAATTCTTTCAAGACATAGCTGATTTAAAGGCAAATAAAGGAGCCAGCGCCAAAATACGATACTCAATCCTTTCATAGACGAGATGGGAATCCTTCGAGTAGGAGGAAGACTCCGAAATGCAAACATTTCGCAGGACGCGAAGTTCCCCATTCTACTACCGCAACGCAACCATATAACTTACCTGATTGTTAGGGAGGCACACATAAAAACCAGCCACACCAGCTGTTATTGAGAAATTTGGGATTATTCGATATATTCAATTGTTGTAGAATATAATCGAGTTAAAGTAAACTGGGAAGCTGGGAAAAATAGAAACGCTTTATTTGATGTGAACAATACTTTGCAAGTGATTCTTTATTCATGAATCAAAGGTATTTATAATAATTTTTTCTACAATCATCATTAAATTATTTTAATTGCAATCAAGTTCGTTAACCCAAAATGTGCAAGCCAGCAATAATCGAAAGTATGAAATTTTGATTGATCGCATAATTATGCAACGTAGTATTTAAGTTAAGAATGTTGACTCTAAAGAACTGCAAGATGGCATTAACATCAATTAAGAAAATTGAACTATGAGCAATACGTTACAAAAATAATAAAATTGAAAATTGTGCTGGCTTGCAAGTTAGAAGGAAGAATATTAATAATTATTTTGCTGTACTTTGTTTAGAAACTGAACATGTTGGGCGGGCGCGAGTGATGATGGAGTTGAATCCGTCCCTAAGTGTGGTAGCAGTTCCAGAATGGTCTTCAGTTTGTCCTGTAGACTTCCTTATTAGTAGAAGGTACATTTGGCATCTTCCTTGTAATAAGTCACCAATTAGTAGTAATAGCAGAGTAACAAGTATTGTGGCTGCTGCTGGTACCGTGTGTTCCTTAATTTTCTGCAGTGTGCTTACAGGTTCCTTCATAAATACTGGCAATGTTTGTTTCTCTTCGAACACTGCCATAAGCGACCTTAAAGTATTTTAAAAGATGCAATACCGAGCCGCACTGCACTATGTTTTACAATAATGTCATATTCGATCACAAAAAAGTAGTCGTATCATTAATTTGTAAAACTAATAGTTAAATTATCACAATACAGTAGGGCCAGGTAGCATTTTGTTTTAAAATTACATACAAAATAGGGTTAGATAGTCACGTTACTTCCAACTTGCACGCCATTTTATAAATGACGTTACAATCGCTGAATGCAACTTCATCGCTACCGTCGCCAAAGGATGGTAATATGTAGTGCCTCCGCTTCCACAGTCTCGGCGTAAACAAAGAATTATATCAAAGGAGATTTTCGCGTGGTTGAGATGCAAATACACGCCCATGCAGAGTGTGGACAAGTCGTTTAAGGCATCATAGACGCGTTTTCCTTTTGATCATCATTCGTTCTTTGGCGACGCTTGGATTGTTTGCAGCGAGCATCGAGTGAAAAGAGAGTTGTGATACATGCGTCGCAGCGTATGGTAGTTTTTGCACGAGCAGCAAGACGCACCTTCCATTTTAAATTCATCGTAGCATAACTTGTATCTGGTGAAATTTAAATTGTAGTTTCTTTTCGCGAACAAATTTATTAGTATTCATAAAGTACCATTTCATTTTCCCTGAAATGTTGACCCCGTATTTAAAACAAAAGAACGACAGAAATGGGAAATACTATGCACTCATTCGGCAGTGTGAATTGTACTCTGTGCTTATGTCAAATGGTAATTCGAAAATCACTCGCAGTTTCAGTTAAGTAAATCATCAGCAAGTTCCAAAATGAGTGTGGAGAACCACGCCAAGCAGATCGTAGCCAAAGAAAGAGATCATTTGGCTGGGCAGCAACAGGTGAATGTCGTGAGTAGCTGCGAATTGCGGCCATTTTGGCGGTCAAGTCACGAACTATGATTTTTTTCAGATTGAGTCACAGTTTCACGTGCACAGAATAGCTTCGAATTCAACAAAGTATCACCTTATTGTCGGAGAACTGGACTTTGAAGCAGTCACCGACATTTCTGGCACTCTCCGTACGCCACCGGTGGTAGACAGTTATTATAGGCTGAAGAAAGCCATAGTTTTGTGTCTCACCGATTCATCTGACGTGCAGCTCCATAAGCTCTTGACTGGAGTAGAGCTCGGGGATAAATGGCCGCCGCAACTTCTGCGCCACGTGCGGAAACTTGCCGGCACACGTGTTGAAGATGACGTCTTACGAGTTAAGTGGTTAGATCTTTTACCACAGCAGACGCACCGCATGCTTCTTCCTATAAAAGTTCAGACACTCGAAGAGCTCGCCGTTGTAGCTGATGAGGCTCATGACATAGGATCATCTGTCACGGCAACTTCTCAATTTCGAATTTCAACGCCTTCGTCCGGCTATGCATCTTCACAGCCTCCACCCAATTTGCTAACGCAGGAGCTATCCGCAATCCGACAGTCCATCGCCCAACTCACGAACATCACTCGCGAGCGAGAGATTTAGATCAGTGAAGCCGTTCAATATCACGATGCGGCCGTAAATCACAGGCCCGCTGCTCTACACCAGGCCCCAACGAAAGAGCGGGGTTCTGTTTGTACTACACGAAGCACGACGGATGCGCGCAACATTGCAGGCAGCCTTGTTCCTTCTCCGCTCAGACAAAGCTATCTCAGGAAAACTGAAGAAGCCGGCGAACTTTTGGCGTCCGTCACCAGTAATTCTTCAGAAAGCCGCCTTTACGTCTTGGATCACAATTCTTCGATACGATTTCTCGTCGACTTAGGATCTGAACTATCTATCACTCCCAAAAACATTATCAAACAAGTTGGGTAAACAGACCTACGCTCATGTCAGAAGGGTTTTGTATTCAATTTACAAAATGCAGTCACCAGATTGAATCAAATCAAGAAACATTTCAAAGACGAAGATCATACTATTATTAACAAAGTTGAACGAATTTCGACTTCTAAGGTTTTTGGTATTGTTATACTCATAAATATCTCCCTTGATAATTATTTCAGATGTCCATCCGCGACGGAGGAAACACATTTTTCATGTATTTCATGTATTTGATGATTTTTTTTTCAGGGGCCAGTCTCCTGTACTGTTATCATCGATTAATGGCCAATTTTTAAAATCCTAGAATGGTTACAAAACCCTTTTGCTAGGAGCTCTCTCCCGCCTCCTTGACTTGTATCACTTATGAGCATTAATTGTAGGTGCTCATCTTCAGTCATTCATCAAATTGAATCAAGTGTTCAAAACATGCACCTTAAACGTTGAAGTTGGGAAAAAATAACTCAAAATTGTTCAATCTTCGCATTTAAAACAGCCACTATTTTGTTTTACGATTACTGATACCACTAGCTGAACCGATTCTCAAAGATATACATGACACCTATCTTTCCTGAAATTTTCATGCAAATCCTAGCAAGACTGTAGTGTCTGAGTCGGTAAAAAATGCATGTTGTTCCATAGCCATATGTTGCCATAGTAATAAATGCAGCGCATATTGTTCCATAGTAATACAGGAAAATTCAAACCGCTATAACATCGCTAAATATGATTCAATCTTTATGAAACTTTCAGGGTAGATTAATCTTATAAATAAACATCTACATACTGAATTTCATTGAACTTAAGGGTAGCGTTAAGATTTTATTCAAGAAAACATAAAATCGATAAATCATACTATTACTAACAAAGTTGAGTGAATTACGACTTCTCACGTATTTGTTGTAATTGTACTCACCAAGGCCTACATTCCTGATTTTTTTCAGATTTTTCGGATCACAGGTGTTCAATCGCGAGGGGGGGGCGACACAAATTTTTCGTGTATTTCCCCTCCCTGTGCGCCCCTCGAAGCAAATTTTCCCAAACTAAGACCTGTTTTGAAAAGTTCTCATCAAGACCTTTCATTTGATACCCATATCGGCTACCTTCAACGAAATTTTTTTTTCGGGGGGTCACTCTCCTATATGGGGAGACCCCCCTTAAATACCTTATAAAATTTTTTTGTAGTTGAACTTTAAAGAGATCACCACTTTACACCTACACACAAAATTTGGTGTTTCTAGCTCAAGTAGTTTCCGAGAAAAACTGCTGTGACACACGGACGGACGGACGGATGGACGGACGGACGGACGGACGAACGGACAGACGGACAGACGGACAGACTGGTCGCGAAACTAGTAGGGTTTTGTAAAATTATTATACAAAACCCTAAAAACGGCTTTAAAAACAGAGTTTGACTCTTACTGCAGCCAATGGAACACTTATTGCAACCTTCAAAGTGAGACAGCTCAGTTAAAAACTTAGTTTACGCTGCCCTGTTCAGTGGAACTGTATCATCGCAAATATCCAGATTGCAATTCTTGGAGCAGATGCTTTGAAACACCGCAGACTTCTCATAGTTCTCCGAAATCACCGCTTACTAGATGGTTGCACTAGCCTTTCAGCACCTTGGTCAATCGGTCCAGTTCCAGAAGTGCACTCCATTATAATTGCTGCACCCAAAATTCAAACTCATGCCTCATGGACCTCTAAAAGAGGTCTACGCAAAGCTTATCGACAGTTTCGCCAAAAGCTCTGCTCGCTCTGGACGGATGGCGTACGTTTCTGATCTACCCGTTCACAAGTATTCGCCCGACCACGTCAACTCTCAGGTGAACGACTTAGCGCAACTAAAAAGGAATTCGGCGAATTGCTAGAGCGAAAAATCGTTTGCCCCTTAGTGAGTCAGTGGGAAAATGTGAAATTCGATGTTTACACTATTATTAACAAAGTTGAGTGAATTTTGACTTCTGGGGTATTTGTGGCCAGTCCTTTTCACATGGTGCCGAAGGACAATGAAGGTTGGCGAGCTACCGGTGACTATCGTAAGCTCAACGCAATCACCCACTCCGACCGTTACCCACTTCCAGTAATAGAGGACTTGCTGCAGGGTGCTCAAGGTGAAGTTTTTACGGTCATCGACTTCCACAAAGCCATTTGCCAGATCCCGATGGCACCGGAAGACATTGTAAAGACTACAGTCACGACGCTTTTTGGATTGTTCGAGTTTTTGGGCAAGCCACTTGGTCTGAAGAATGCGACTCAAACCATGCAGCGTACAATTAATCACGTCCTCAGAAATCTACCATTCGTATGTGAATATCAGGATAATCTTCTCAGCTCAGACAGCCCCGAAAAGCATCAAGCGCACCTTGCTAAACTTCTCTTGACTTTAAACGAAGCATCTCTCCAAATTAACTGGACTAAATGTCAGATCGCTCAGCCGCACGTAACATTTTCCAGCTATCACGTGTCGAAAGAAAGTTTTCGCCGACCTCTACAAAAAAACCAGGCCATCATTGACTTCCCAAGACCCAAGCACACTACGCAGCTCAGCATCATGAAAAAGAAAGCTAAGCTTACCTTGTCTGAGCAGGCAAATGATTCTTTCATGCGTTGCAAACAGGCTATAGCTTCTGCAGCAACCTCAGCTTTTCTCTCACCCACTCAGCAGCTCGCTTTATACACGGATGCATCCAACACCGCCATAGGCTAAGTTTTGGATCAGCAGCTAACTGACGGTACCTATGTCTCACTAGGATTCTTCTCGAGAAAGCTTTTAGATGCGAAGCAGAAATATTTGACCAACGATTGGGAGCTTCTAGCCATATTCACTGCAATTAGGCATTTCCAGCGCATTCTCAAAAGCAGGCAGTTCACCACCTATACTGATCATCGGTCGCTCACTCATGCACTTAAGCAACGATCAGAAAAAGCATCGCCTCGGCAAATTCGGCAATTAGATTTTATATTGCAGTTTAATATTGTAACTAGTGAGAATATACATCTGGGGAAGAAAACGCTGTATCCAACGCAATCTCGCGCGTGAAAGCTGTTTGCATTTCTGCCGCCTGCAACTCCAGAAAGATGAACAGCTACCGCACCTGTTATCTATCCGTCGTTGCAAGCCTCGACACCTCAAGCTCAACGGATATTCATTGATTTGCACTACAGCACTATCAAGCCCTACTTGTCAGTCTCACTACACAAACAAGCATTCGACGCAGCTCACAATTTGTCGCATCCAAGTGACCGTGCTACCGCTAAGTGCATCGCCCTCAAATATTTTTGGCCAAGCCTTCGTAGAGACATATTTCGGTGGGCCAATCAGCGCATCCCCTGCCAAAAGTCAAAAGTTCATCGCCACAACAGAGCGGAGCTAGTAAACAAAGATTCGACCACCGGAACAAAGATTCGACCACATCCATTTGGACCTCATCAGAATTTCACTCGTTGAAAATTTTGAACAATGTCTAACTATTATAGACCGCTACACCCGTTGGCCGCAGGCAATACCAGTACGTGACATGACAGCCCGTGCTCTCGTTATCCTGCTTTGGAACGCCGCTCGAAATTACGACCAATCAGGGCACACAATTCGAGGCTGAGCTTCACCGTGAACTATCTCGCCTCCTAGAAGCTCATCAAATTCATACGACCTCTTACCACCCCAAATTGTATGACATGGTTGAGCGTATGGGCTGCATGTTCGAGGCTTTTCTCAGATGTACATTGTTTGCTGCCTTTGATAGTGCTCTAGAAATCTCCTGGCCGAACGTACTTCCGACCGTGCTCCTTGGTTTACGACTGACTTTCAAAAGGGACCTTCAGACCTCACCAGTAGAACTAATCTTTGCGACATCACTTCACATCCTAGGCGAATTCATTGGTCCTCGTCCTTTTCCCGTTTGTACTCCGGCAGATTTCGTTACCGGCCTCCATCGCCTGTTTAACGCCATTCGCCCAATCTAAACTTCGCCCTTTCGTTTTCAGGAACTTAGCTACTTGCGAATACATTTTTCGCCAAATTCAAGCCACTGGAGCAACCGTACTCCGGCCCTCATCGAGTGATAAAGCATACCGATTAGCGCACTTTCATCGTAGACGTTTATGGCATCGTAAAAACACTATCGACCGATTAGCTGAAGCCCACCTACATCACTGCAGCAGATTTCAGGCATCCAGTAATCACAGATTCACAAAGCTCCAGTGTAGTTGATTCACCAGCCTCCATACCAGAGCCTGAGACTTCACAGCCTACGCCATAGCTTAGCAGCTCACCACCTCATTCACCAATATCTGTCGCTCCTTCGTTACCTGCTCGGCTTCCATCACCGGTAAATATACCGAAGGCCAAAAAGCGCGTTCCGTTTTCATTCCCTTCGCACCCCATGAAGCTCATTGGGGAGGGAGTAGCTGCAGTGCCTCTGGTTGCAGGGTCTTCGCGTAAACAAAGAATCATACTTAGGGAGATTTTCGCATGCCTTGGTTGAGATGCAAGCACACGCACATGCAGAGTGGGGACACGTCATTTCAGGTATCATAGCCGCGGTTTCCTTTTGATTGTCATTCGTTCCTTGGCGACGCTGGATTTTTCGCAGCGAGTATCGAGTAAAAAGAGAGTTGCGGTACATGCGTCACAGCGTGTGGCATTTTATTGCAAGGGCAGCAAGACGCGCCTTTCAGTCTACATCATCCTAGCCTAAATTGTATCTTCTGAAATGTAAACTCTAGTTTTTGTTCGCGAATAAATTTATTAGTGTTAATGTAGTACCATTTCACATGCCTTAAAAATATTTGTTTGGAGCAAGAAATATTAGTTGCCAGCTCATTATTTACCAGATTCATCCGAAGATGGACAATTACAAACACTGTATGAGGTTTTCCATTAGGCACACAACAATTTCATATCTTTTTATAAACGTATCCATAAACTTTTTAATGAACTGCCACTATCAAAGCGTTAGTTAAAGTCAACATTTTTACCATGGTGAAGCTCACGAGCCAGTAATGCTTAGAAATGATTGAAAATTACTACCGAAATTCTGAGTAAGTGGTCGTAACTTGAGAGCCTTAATAATCGTCCCACCCGACAGGCTGTGCGTGCTATAGTGGATAAGTTCCGAGTCCAAATTTTCATTATAGGACGTTTCAATGCAACAAAGATGTCGTACCACTCAAAGTGACCGAAATATCGCAGCTGTAGGTGCATCGATTCAAAATAAGTCAAACCAGTCGATTCCACGTGGTTCTCAGGAATTGGTCATCAATCAAACGAAATTGTGGCATATTTTGCGAAAATATCTTGGTCTACGTAGTTACGAGATCAAACTGACTCAAGAACTAAAACCACCTGATCATTCGGAATGCTGAAACTTCTCCAATTGGGCTCTGGCAAAGCTTGAGGAAAATGAAGCGATGAAGCTCATTTTTGGCTCAATGACTTTACTAGTAAGCAAAATATGAGTTATTGGTCAACAACAAATCAACGTGTGCTTCTTCAAACACCGTTGCGTTCGCAAAAAATTATTGTTTGATGCGGTTTTCATGGCAGAGTTGTGATTGACCATCATGGTACCGGCAATGGAGAGCACTATCATATTATGTAGAAGATTATTTGTGGCCAGAATTGGATAAAGTTGACATCAAGGATATGTGGTTTCAACAAGACGGTGCTACTAGCCACACAGAATGTCCTACAATCGATTTATTGAAAGGCAAATTTGGTGAACGTGTTATCTCAAGAAATGCCCCAGTCAAATGGCCGCCCCGTTCATGTGATCTACCGCCATTGAATTTCTTTTTATGGACCTATGTTAAGTCACAGGTCTATGCTAACAAGCCAGCAACTTTAGACGAGCTCAAAGACAACATTAAACCCAAAATCGGCAACATTTCGGTCGAAATGTGTACCAGAGGGGTGGTAAATGTGGTGATCATATGATCGAAATCAAATGTTATCCATAAAGTGCAATGCTTACACTACATCCACAACAACTTTGATCTCAAATATTTCTGTGTTTTATCAACACATAAAATTGTTGTGTCTTCAATGGAAAACTCTTTATTTATAATGAATATGTTTTGGAAGTGACTATGGTTTCCAACGGAATAAATCATGTTAAAAATTATGCTGTTGATGCTTTTGTTAATGTATGCGTTCTCTACTCTCTCTGATCTATTTTCTTTGTTTGAATTCTATAACGTAGTCATCTCATGTTCTTCAGTTCAGCACAGAATAAACTAGTCTGTTTTTGACCGTCAACGAGTAGACACGTTTTTTATTTTATTCTTTGTCGTAACGCTGTTTCTTTTTTTTTTCTTGATCATTCCTGCGCAACAGCTTTGTCTTCCCAGCTCATGATGTTGATGAAAATGACTTTATTGACGCATCAAGATTAGTTTACGATGGTATACGTGAAATATGCCGAACTGTTTTTATGAACAGAGACAAAAAGGAGTTTTCGCTTTCCACCCACGGGCTCTTGTGATGACGTTACAATTAAAATTAATATATATACATGAGTGAGTTCACTGCTGACAGACTGTGACATTTTCAGCTCTGATACACATGAAATTGCTTCCTCGGCTGTAGCGAAAACCGTCACACTTTTGCGTGGCACAATTTTGCGTTTTAAAATTTTTTGGATGGCCCTCAGAGGAAAGACATATCCGTGTCAAAAGTATATTGGTTATTGTAAGCTTCTTCCAAAATGGTTGGTGCCAATCGAAACAAGTTCATAGGAAATTTAGAGTAGACAGGCACCGAAATGTTAACTGGGATGGGGGTGAGGGAATATTTAACTGGAACTCATTAGAAAATAGAGAGGGTGGTTTATAAGAATAAATGAGCGTTCCTTCACCTTATAGTTTAGAAATGAAGCACTGGTGAGAAAAAGTGCCGACGCACATAAAAAGATAGAGTTTCCACAACCAACGGGTATAATCTTATACAATAATGGAATGACTTATTTGATATGTACCGAGGCAAATATCGAATATCAATTCGAAGCAAAAATGGTACTGGCCAATAGTGCGGTTTTGCTTGAACGGAACTATGGTCAACGCTTGGCTGCCTTATTGAAACATTGAGCTCAAAATATCCCTTCTTGAATTTACAAGGAGATACATTTTACCAATATTATCACCAACAGTGATAATTCGCCCAAGCTCTGTTGTCCCTCATCGCAGTAGAAACGTTTTGAGCGAAATTGAATACCATGGACTACACTGTAGGTTTGCAATCAATGCGTAACCCATATTTGCACAAAATGTAGAGTTGCTTTACACAGCCAGTATTTTGTTATTTAACACAAAAGATGAACTTGCAATATATTTATAGTGCTTATGTATAAAATTTACTCTTTATATTCGTATTTTTTGTATTATAAAGGTGAACCCTGGTTTTTTTCTGTTATTGCGAACATTAAATCTTATAGATGAGTTGAAATCTCTTTTACCCTTCCCTATAATAAAATAATAATAATCGTTGCACAAAAGTCCATCGGACCTGGGCATTGAGATGAGGTCAAGCATCTCATTTCAAGATGGTGCTTAGAAGGAGATGTGGTCGGCATCACGCTTCACCGTGTTATTGTTACCTGATTTAACTCAGTACCCCTCACAGCTGGTTGGACTAGAGGTCTTTCGACAGATATCGACCTCGAGAACTCCTTACAGCAGGGTTCGAACGCAGCACCTGCCAGATTTGCGGCGAGGTACTACATACCTCAGATGAATAAGAACTGGATGGGCTAAGCTCATATAAAACGGATAGGAAAACATGCGACTGGTTTCTACTCTCGTCCAAAGGATCTGTCTGGTATTTCCTCTCCTTCTGCCTCTTGCCGATCACTTTCCTGTTCCAGAAGGTCACTCAATTGGACCGGTCTGTCAATTTGACGGATCCAAATTGAACGCCAAAATGGCAAATTGCAAGTTTCGTCGCGAATTTTGTCCGATATTAAAACTGTGAAAAATGTTCGCGATCTGAATTCATTCCAAGTGTTTAAACTAGTGATGGGGAAAATCCTTCATTTCGGTGGCTCAGTATATTCGAGTCATTCCGTTTTACTGACTGAAGCAAATGATTCGGTCATTTGAGTCATTTAGTTTTGGAATTGGCTTTGTAGTTGAGAGAATATACGAGCTACATTTCTTATGGCATTCAAATGAAACATTATTGCATTATTTGCATTATTTAAAAAAAAGTAAAATAATATTATACAAAACAAAGCATTCAATTGCAGATTAAATTTAAACTAAGGAAATAATGTAGGGCTACGACAACGAAGAAATCAGTCTTTTATAAAATGTTCAGTCTTTTTGGGCAGATGAGCTGGATGCTGAGAAATTAGAAATTTCTAAAGAAATTCCATATAATTAATATAAAAGTGTAACTTTAGTAACACTGACATGCCTCTAGGAGTTGTTATTCAGAAATAAAAGTTTGGAAACTTTTTCAGCGGAAATGCAATTTCTGTGATCCGTCAAAATTTGCCCAGCTTTCGAAAAAATCCTTTCACACGGAACGGAAGTAGCAGGAATGCAGAGTTTTTTTTTGCATGACGTTGTAGAGCTTTGGATACAGTAATTGCTTTTGACTCCACCATTTTAAAGGGTTCACTTCACGGCCAATATAAGGTTCATTAAAATACTGCTCTATTTCTTTGTTGGCTTCTGCTTCCGGAGTTTGTTTGGAAATTGAATTTTGTAGCAGGACATTCGATTCGAAGTCACCCCAAACTAAGGAACAATATGCACTTTGGTTGGTATCATTAAGAGTAGATGCAATCATTTTGAGACTGTCTTGCCGTGCCTGCCGGTCTTCAAAACAACAAATTGCTTCATCTACAATGGACTGCTTGATTTGTGAAAAATGGTCCACCTGATAAAATGCTTGCTTTTTAAGACGCGGATCCAAAAAAAGCAGATTGGCCATAAAGATGGTTTCAGTCAACGCTATTTAATTGTGCCATTAAATCTTTATGAATGCATCTTAACATATTTTCGACCTCCTTTGGAATGTTTGCTGCATTTATAAATTTTCCTACATATTTTATCAAAGATCTTCTAAATAAAAGAACCTTTGAAAGGGTCACTGTTTTCTCAATAGAAGTTTCTTCCGTGATTTCGAAGAAAATTCTCAGTACTTCGCAGGCTTTTTCTAGGATAGCGGAGTCTTCCTCAGAAAGTGCAAACAAACTGCGATTAATCTGGCTTAATGAATAAAGCAATGGTTCCTTCATTTCTAGAATTCGTTGGAACATCATGTAAGTTGAATTCTATCGTGTTGAAATATCCTGTATCAACTTTTTCTCGGTGCCTAGAATTTGTTTTTGCACAGAAAGAAACTTGCTCATTACGTTTGGGGTTTTTTTGTAAAACTGAATAATTGATTTTATTTTTGATTGAGTTGTCTTAATTTCTTTTATGCCATTTCGAACAATTAAGTTCAAAGTATGAGCAAAGCATGAAATATAATTCCAGTTACCTTGTCGAATGTCTGCAACAAGTTTTGCTGCATTGTCACTTACGACACTCACAACTTTTTCGCCCAAATCCCATTCCTCGATGATACGTTTGATTTCACGACTTAAATATTGCGATGTATGACGTTCATCGCTGCATTCAAAGCAATCCAGCAATGCCGATCGCAAATTGGTGTCATCATCATCACCGGATATAAAATGAGCTGTTAAAGCCATAAAGTTTTGATTGTTCGATGACGTCCACCCGTCTGTGGTCAACGATAAATAATTTGCACTGCTCAATGTTATCCTTAAAGGATAAACAGTAGATACTGTTTTTCGACAAGGGAGAACATAATTGGAATTCAACAAACCAGCTGATATTCTTTTGCCATCATCTTCACTAGCTGTGTATTAATTTTCTTGGACACACTTATGGGTAATGGCTTTTTTAAAAAGTGGGCAATTGTTATCTGCAATTTCTCAAAGTCGCAAGTATTATTTACAGGGTCAGGCAAACTTTCATTGTTGGAGGCGCTGGGAACAACATTTTCATTTACAGGCGTTGCTGCTGTAGCCTTATTTTTGATCCTGGAATCCTGTACACCAGGATGCTTCGTTTCCAAGTGCCTCAACAAAATTCTTGTTGAGCCACCCTTAAACGAAAGAACTGTTGCGCAAAATCCATAGTTTGCCTTATTACCAGCAATTTCACTGAAACAATTCCACACTGCACTCGTTTTAGGTGGATTCTGCATATTTTCGCTATAAAATGAGAACTGGTAACTGTACATTAAAGTTAATATAAGGTATTCTAAATTAAATTAATAAATCTTTCATCGATTCTAACAAATATGCTTAACAAAAGCTTTTGAATTTATGTTTAAAGTGACTACAATTACACCATTGTGATCAAAAACTTTCAACAAAAATTGAATATATATACGTTACCTTATGCTTTAAGACTTCTTTTTTAGAACACTGAAATGCAATAATCAACAAGCCAATTTTAGCACTAACACAAATTAATTGCTCCACTAATCACAAGTTAATGGAAAAATGTGTTGCCGTGGCAAATCTCACAATCTATATTCATATGCAAACATAATTTGTAAAACTGTATAGATTTCAAACCTTTCATCAACTCCAGTGAGTCGATAGATATCATCCTACCGCATCGAGAAACGATCGGCCGAAGGCAATCAAAATGAAATACACTAAATGTGACTCAGTTGCAATCCACAGCATGCATCGTATTGCATAGCATGAATGGGTCACTCCAAGGGACGATGGCACACAGCATAAACTAATTATGAGTCGGTCGCAACCAGTATCAGTCATAATATTGTGCGTTGTGCAAATGGGTATACACTGACCGAAAGAACGACTCATTCTTAATTGGATGACCGAATCATTTTGGTAATTGCAACTGACTCAGTCTATACGAACGAATCGTTCGCGACTGACACATCACAAGTTTAAGGGTTCGGCCACATTGCGATTTTACTGTCGTATCCAGCGATTTTTAGACGCAAATAAGAACACACTGCGACAAGATCTCCGAAGGAACTTCAGGCATGCGCAGAACTAAAATGCTCATTTGAAGGCATGTCTTTGCCAGGAACACATGCGCTAACTCATTTCTGCGCTATGCAAGAAACTTCCATGCACGTCAGCGTCAAATGTCCAAATGATGTGCGCCTGCGCGAGTATCATAGAAACTACCTGCTAAACTGGTTTTAGGAAAAATCGCAAATTCCTCTGACTGCCGACCTGGACAAAATTGTCAAAAATCGCAGTGTGCGGGCTTCCATTTAGCCATGTGTAACTTGCGACAGAAGTGCGGCTAAATAGTCGTAGTCTGATGCATCCCTAAACATTCTATTGTGTTTGTGATCCGAATAACTTTAACGTGTGACACTGTGAAATTACTTTACAATTTCAGAGTGAAATGTGTAGTGCCTTCGTGTTAAAATTATAGTTGTAGAGGATCTGTAGGTGTTTCCTTTCACAGATAAGTAGTAAATATGTTAATGCTTTGCACGTTTTTCTAATAATGGTGAAGGTTTTTCAAATAGAAAACAAATTTTTAAGATTGTATGAAAATTTGTCTTCATTAAGCAGCAGCCATGTTTGCTTGTGCAATTTGGCTCTCTCTCTTAGGTTGTAAATAAGAGCGTAGCTGCAGAAAAAGTGTTCGCAGGGGTTGTTGCGACCACATGGTCACGTGGTTGTCCACTCCAGTATTATTTAATTACTCAATGCTACCTACCACACCACGGCAGCCTCCTCTGTATTGCAATGCTTCAAATGAAAATCGTCATTTACAAACCTGCCCTAAAGCCTTGGGTATGAAAAATCATTCGTCAAAAATTTTGCACTTTCGTTACTGAAACATACATTTTTTTATGATATTTGTATTTACACTAGTATTAGTGTCACTTATTCCAAAAATAAACAAAAAGCAATAAGTGGATCACTGTGCATGTTTTAAAGGATGAAGTAGCTACACACAAACAGTTTTCATATACAGTAATTCCTCCAACTGCGCGGTAGTTCCGTTCCACAAAAACAGCGCGCAACAGGAAACCGCGCTATATGAATCCAATTTTGTGTGAAAATGAGGGGTTAGGTGCCAAATATTCGAAAAAATTCAAAAAAGTATGTTGAAAAAGTTTATTTGACATACAAATTATGTATATAAACATAAAAACAAGTATTGTTTGACTCTTGAAACAGAAATCATTACATGAATTAAAAAACAAATTAACATGAAAAAACCAACAAAAAATTTAAAAATATCATTGTGATTCTTTTAGTATTCTGTAATTAAAATTCTGATGAGCTTTTTTATCCTTGAAAACAGCTAGTTAACAAAACTTGTTTAGCAGTCTTTTTATATTCTCATAAATTTTCTCATATGGACCTAAAGCAGCTGTTAAATATCTGCCAAAATTTAAGGCACGCTCCACATCAGGGTCCACGTCAAGAGCCTTTTCTTGAAGCTGACTACCAAGTTTTAAAAGATTAGCTAAATTTTCGGTGGTAAGCTTATTACTACTTATAACTTCTATTACTTCTTCCTCACTTTGAATATTGTCATCGTTATTGAACTGATTTAAAATATCATCAACACTCATATTTTCTTCATGAGTTTCTTCAATGACTTACATAATATCTTTTGATACTATTTCTTCGAACCTGTCTCTACCAATTGTTTTCCCTAACGTCACAATTTCCAAAATATCTGGCATCTCAACTGTAGCTTCTTCAATGCAACTTTCTGGCCATATTTTCTTCCACACAGCATTCAAAGTCAAGTTTTGAACTTCGTCCCAAGATAATTTAATATTTTTTACCGAAGATAAAATATTGTACTGCTTCCAAAAGTCACGGATTGAAACATTATCTGGCCCATCATTTGCTTCAATGAATTGCCTGAAAGTTCTTCTCAAATAATAACGTTTGAATGCGGCAATTCTACCTTGATCCATCGGCTGAATTAACGATGTGGTATTTGCAGGTAGAAATATCACCTTAATATTAGGATTTAATTCAGGCAAATAGGCTGTGTTACTTGGCGCATTATCAACAAATAATAGAATTTTAAAAGCAATGTTTTTAGCTTTGCAAAATTCTTCAGTTTCAATACAAAAACAATTCAAAAACCAGTTCCCAAAAATCTTCGAAGTCATCCATCCTTTTTTGTTAGATACCCAATGAACTGGAAGTGAGTTTTTAGATACTCCTTTAAAAGCACGAGGGTTTTCTGAAGTATGAATAAGTAATGGCTTGTTTTTGAAATCTCCAGTTGCATTTCCACATACTAAAACTGTCAGTCTCTCTTTTGATACTTTATAACCAGGAGCCCTTTTTTCATCCTTGGAAATAAAAGTCCTACTAGGCATTGTTTTCCGAAATATGCCAGTTTCATCAGCGTTAAAAACTTGACTTGGCAAATACCCACCCTCGTCGATAATATCTTTCAAGGTTTTTGGATATGCAAAAGCAGCCAATTGGTCAGCACTTGCTGCTTCACCTGTGAATTTAATATTGTGAAGATTTTGGCGATGCTTGAATTTTTCAAACCAGCCTTTATTGGCTTGAAATAGATTTTTTTCTATATTAGATGTTCAACATTCATCTTCTTGTAAACGTTCGAAAATTGACAACGCTTTTGTTCGAATGATATCAGAACTAAGAGGCACTCGCCTTTGACTTTTTCACTTTTCGCACTTTTTCAGTTTTTTCAATTAAAGAATTTCTAGGTTTTTTAATTACCTTTGAGGATATTGATGTGGAACAAGCAAACGAACTTTTTATTTTTTTCTGCATTTGACTTAATTCTTCTTATGCAGTTTTTTCACCATTTTCTATTTGCTTCACGATGTCCATCTTTGCTTCCAAAGTTAAAACTTTTCATTTTCCGCTTTTTTCCATTTTAATTTTTGGCTGTTGAAATTGTTAAAATTTCTTTGTAATACCTATAAGAAATCACACAAAGCAAAAATTCTACTTAAACTTACTACGTATGTCAAACCCGTAGTGTTAAATTACAAAGATGTTACGACACTACAAGAAAACTGAAATAGTATATAAAAACATAGAACTAATCCAGAAAGAGTGAATTTGATTCTGGCGCGAATACGTTCTGTACAAAAGCATATCAACACCAACGTGTGACGGCGATAGAAAACATTTAGCCTTGAAACGGGCACTCGAGTTAATGTTCGCGCGATGCTTGTGAATGCAATGTATTGGTGGCCGCAACCTCGCCAACGTGCAGTGAGTTCTACGAATTCCAAAAATTTGGAAACCGCACAGTGCGGAATTTCAATCGCGCAGTGCGAATATTGGTACTAAAAGCTCAACTCGTGCAGTAAAAAATCGCGCACTAAAAAACCGCGCAGTTGGAGGGATCACTGTATTAAGTAATTTATAGGAAGTGTTTTTAATACTTCTATTTTATTGTTGAAGTTCATTGGAATGTACAACTAAAATGAATTTACTTCAATAATTAAAATAAAATATTAATAACAATACGATTTTTTTAAAACTCGAACTGGATGTGATGTAGAGAAACTGTGTAATATTTTTGGAATAACAGGAGTGAGTATGGCTACAAAATAAGCTAGCTTTGTTACAGTACTCCACTTAGTTTTAAAATAACCATAGCTCGGATAAATCTACAAAATAAGGAAGCATAACATCATGAACATTAAGTCCTTCGTGCCGAAAGTGTAAGAAAGAAATCACAAAGCGATGAAAGTTTAAATGCCACTTAACTCAAAGTCTCATCTCAAAAGGAATTTAATTAGTTTCTTTTAGTTCAAGGAATAACACTAAAACTTGAGTTGTGAAACTGATAAAAGTTTAACTTACTCATGCCATTTATGGTCGAACGGACTTGTTATTAATACTATCTGAAAGCGCTAAAGAAAAAACCTCTGAAAGTTTGAAGTGAATAAAAGATAAAGTTTCTTTTCAAAACTTCCAAACTTGAAGACTGACTATTAATTGAGGAAGAAAAGGATAAAACGTCTACTTGGAATTCAATAAAATTTTACTGAATTGGTTTCTATGATAGGATATGAAGGGTTCTGGCTAGTAACGATTTGAGTCCGAACTGCTAAAATATTAGGAAATTAAATTTTTAAAATACAAGTCCCAAACCTAGCGTTGATTTGTCAAAAAAAATTCTTCCACAGGAACTTAAAAAATTAATTTATTTATATTAAATAAATATCAAAGAAAAAAATTGCAAATTTTATTCTGTACTTCTCAAAAAATTAAAATTAAGTACATTCGTATAAGACTGGGGGTAGTCTGTGTGGTCTAGTGGTTAGAACATGAGTCGCATAAGCCGAAGGTCTTACGTTCAAATACCGTTGGTGAACAACGTGATTTAGTTCCGGGGATTTTTCGGACAGACTACGAATGTTCACTTAGTGGTGATATGTACTGATTTAATCAGATCATATCATAGCTCAGCAGACACACGGGAGCATGGTACTGACCAAACCAACTTCCAAAAAAACCAATACGCTCATGAAAATGAGATACTCTAGGTATCTCTAAGCGAAGACCCGAGAGGTGCTGTAGTGCTTAAAAAAAAATATAAAGCTGGGAGCTTGATTTTTTCCTCCAGTATGTGTCTACCGGTGGGTAGTCGATATACTCTTGGTGATTATAATCAGCAGAAATGAGGCTATTTGAAATGCGGCCATCTGAAATGAGGTTTTGATAGAATGTTTGTGATTCTGGATTCCCTGAAAATTGTGAGGGGTGAATTAAATCGTAGAATTTAACCGTTTTTATGGCATTCTTTCAGTTGTAAAATTTTTGGAGTCTTGGCTTTTGTTGGCTCTATCCGCCAAATTGTCTTCGTGATTTTTAGTTTGGTTTAATTACTCTAGAATGGTAGCAACCAAAAACTGAGGGTTCGCGGTACACGAGTCGAGGGTGGTTTTTCTGTATTTTATATATATTCTGATTGGTCAAGTTACGAGTAGCATCGGAAACTTTATGGTAAACACTGCTCCCAGAAATTCTGTAAAAATTTGGAAGCTTACATCCTCATTGCAGTTAAATACTCGAAAAGGCGATGGCTTTGCTCAAGAGTTTCCGAAAACATCACGCCATTTCCCCGGCATTTTTGTGGATGGTTTTTATTCTACCAAACTGACATTTACAAAAATCTTAGAAAACAAAATCAGATCATACGCCAACAGTATTATTGGGGAGTGTCAAGGTCGTTTTAGAGCAGGTAGATCGACAATAGACCAATTGTTCACAGTCAAGCAGGTACTTGAAAAAAGTTAGGAGTTTAATATAGACGTACTCGTACATCAAATTTTCGTCGGCTTTAAGCAAGCATACGACAGTATTGATGGCGGTGTACTGTACCAAATAATGCTTTGCTTTGACATTCCGGCTAAATCAGTCCATCTCACCAAAATGACAATGACGTCGGTGACCTCCCAAGTCTAAATCAATATCCAACTCACCAATGCCTTTGAAACAAATATCGGACTATAGCAGGGACATGGGCTGGCCCCTTTGCTTTTCACTTTGGCTCTGGAATATGCCATAAGGAAGATACCTGTCGATATATAAGGTACATTACTATACAAGTCGAGCCAAGTAACATAGTCACCTATGCAGACAACATCAGCATTTTGTCACGGTCATTAAAAACCGCCAAAAACTTTTCCTGAAACTCAATAGCGAAGCAAAACAAGTAAGGTAACAAATCAATAAAAATAAAACAAAGCTCATGACGTAGTCGACGATAAATTCCTCAAATACACAAAATACCACGCTTGGCTCATACAGTATCGAAAAGCTTGCACAACACCTTCTTTAAGCGGCAATGAACCACTGCGGGAATGAATCGTGGAGTTAATTTAGCAGCAAAACAATCTGTTCCATTACACATTGTGAAATTTTGCACGAAAACTCTCTGATCCTTGGAGTAGCACATGGGGACGGGCTCGCAGGTTATAAAGTTTTGCTCTTTTTTGGTAGACTTCTTCCAACTTTGCCCTTTTTCATTCTTGTACAGCTCACAATCGATCACTTTTAGAGTATAACAATACTTATCTATCCTCAAAAGCATTCAAACTTTTTAAGAAGACATTCTCAGATCTATGCTAAATGGGATGGTTGTTACGTTAAAAAATGTTACGGGTACGTTACAACAACCGATTCCAGTTTGGGAGCTTGGGATCCCGACTAGCCCTTGGAGACGGGGTAGGAAAGCGCCACTCGCCAAAACGAGTATTGCCCCCGGGAGCCAATTGGTGCGGTTGAGGCTCCCCGGAATGATCCTTCCGCTAGAATATCCACTGGTGACCTTTACTCAGCTCGCTAAGCTATCTATCGCCACTTTCACTAACTTTCACAAAACAAAAACTAATTTTCACGAAAGAAAACTAACTTCCATAAAAAAAAACCAACCTCCATTAAAGACAAATGTCTGCGTAGATTGAAATCCCCAGTGAGAAGGATTTTTACGCACTTCAGGTGTAATCTACACCTTTCGCCAGCACTGCACGCTCTACATGCGATAACACTTCACACAACACGAAAATTTCGTATAAGAAAATTAAACGATTAATCAATATGATTTCGGTTTTATGCGAGGTTATTTATAATATTCAAAGTCTTTATACTTACACAACTTTCCTTACTTCCCACGTTGGGGCCCCGTCGATGAACGAAATCCTCGCACTTTAACTCGCCACTGCCTGGATTGATTTTCTTCCCTGGTTGTCTCGAGCAATTTTCCCTCGTTGCCTTATTCATTTTTTTCGACGCTCCTTCCTTCTGATGTTTTTCACCAGTTGGCTCGCAATATGTTCCCTCCTTCCTTCTCATGTTCTTAACCTATCGACTTGCAAAATGTTCCAATCCTCCTTCTTCGCTGCCCTAGTATCCGTAAAAGAGACCGTTTTCATCGTCGCTGGCTCTTTTATCAACTTGTCGCAACGGCTCTTTGACTTGGGCTGAAGAGTCCAAGTTCAAGGCCACAACATTCATCACGGCTGCTCAACCTTGCAGCGTTTACCGCGGACGCAAAACCAGGTTTTTCTTGGAGGACATCTTTCTTTCGCGCACAGTCCTGCATTATCGATGACAACCTTATCGATTTGTTTTGTTAGAAGTGTGTTGATGCTTGTGACGTATATTTACGTTCATCGCGAGATATTTTAAAATAATTGTTTCCGCCATAATTATGTCCACGAAGGGACACAATTATGGCGATCAGCCTGAGGATTTCGTAAGTACATCTTAATTCGCCAAATACTCTTGTTTTCAGCAATCCTTCCATTTGTCCTCATACCACCGTCAGTCTCAACGAGCGCGGTACTACGAAGTTGGGTACCCGCAAGATTCTTTGCTTTTAGAATATATATCCTGTAAACGATACGCAAGATTCTTTACTTTTAGAATAAAGTCCTGTATATGACTGCTGATCATTGTTAGTGTACTCCTAGTGTCGCAAACTTTTAGTAAGAATGTTTGTCGTGAAGATGAATTTTGATGTGAAGATGGAAACTGCATCGATGCCAGATATCAATGCAATGGCCAAAACGATTGCCTCGATCATTCGGATGAAGAGAACCGCAAGGAACGAACATGTTAAATGCCAGACTGGTTTCTTTGTGCTGATCGCATAAATTTGTCTGCGATGGAAATAAAAATTATCCAATTGGCGACGGTAGAAAAGGATGCAAAACAGTTTCAGTTTTAATAACGTATGCAAATGAAAATGTAGTGAACTGGCTGCAGCGAGTGTTTCGGCTCTCAGCTGGCTAATAGCCAACATATGGGGTCCCACCTCATCAAGAAGGAGACTTCTGATGAGTGCAGTACAATCTATGCTGTTGTACGGATCGGAGATAGGGTGTGCTGGTCATCGGAGGAGTGATACCCATTGCCTTCCTTGCCAAGGAGCGCCGCAGAATCTACCTGCGGAGGAACGAATGCGACAGAGATGCTGTCGCCCACGAAGAACGAGAACGCTCACTCAGTGATTGGCAACAGTCCTGGGTGAGCGATACGAAAGGTAGGTGGACCGCACACCTTATTGGTGACCTGAGGCCGTGGCTCAATCGAAGGCATGGTGAGACTGACTTCTATCTAACTCAGCTACTGAGTGGACATGGATACTTTTGGTAAGTCACGGTTTCCTGACTGCATATTCTGTGCTGGAGAGGTCGATGATGCCTACCACACATTTTTTGTATGCAAGAGTTGGAAAAGGCAGCGCGGTGACCTCATTGAAGAAATGGGAGATCTCTCTCCGGATGAACTCACTGAAGAGACACTCACATCCGTTGACAAATGGAACTGTGTGGCACATTGCGCTCGGGCAGTCCTTAAGATAAAAAGGAAAATATATGAGCACCTGGAGGCGTCCAGGGTAGAGGGGTCTCTTTTCTAAAAACTCCCCACCTTCCGTTGGAAAAGGGATCCCTGTAGCCCGGTGGCGCCTAATCGCGTAGAGAAATGAGGTTTAGCCCGAAGGAATGTGTCAAACGGTTCCAGGCTAGGTTCTCAGATTGACAGGGGAGGTGTTTAGTGGGTAGTCCAAGGGTATCCCCCATGGGAGTCCCACACTGCTAGGCTCGGCGGGCGTAAATGCCTTCACCTCCCTACTACAAAAAAAAAAAAATCACATATTGATGCAAATAGGGCCAATAATATCTTCGCAAAACTTTAGCCGTTTTATAAATTCTATATTTTAAGCTCCGGAGATTATATTGAGTTTATAAAATATGAGCCTACTGGTTACTGAAGTTAATGTTCTAGAAGAATCAGAACTGATGTGAACACGCCCAACTGCAACTTACAAATTTTGGAACTTTTCAGGTTACGTCAGAATGTTTTCCTAAAGATGCTCGTACTCGAAGTTCTGAGATGTATACTCTGGAGTCAAACTATCAACATGTTTTTGTTTAGGAAGAAAAGCGGAGTTCAATTCGAAAATTGATCACTTGTTACTTCAAGCTCCAATGAGCCAATCCATCCGTAAAGCCCAACTGCTTATTAAGCCATTTCAGGCCTGCATGAGTAGTAATGATGGCGACAGGTAACTTCGGCTGTATGCCCCGAATCTCTTCGCAGCTTTTCCCACAGCTAAGTATTTCAGTGCAGTAATGCCACAGATATATTCCGCACTAACCAGTTTCATCCTTTTTATGTGATTGCATGCTTGTGTTACATTGGATATATAAGTGCTTCATAAAATCAAGGCAAACCAATAGTGCCGTGGAAACCAACAAGTTTTTTACTTTATTGAAGGCACTAATGGTAGTGACAGACCAATTAAAGGCACGTTTGCCTTATAGCAACGCTATTATTGAAATTTTCATCAAGACAAAGCTCGGAATAATATGTCTGTATCATCCAGCCGTATCCATGAACCTTCTCGCATCTTTGGTTATCGGGCCTCTCACATAGGAGACTGTGCCTGAAACCTTCACCAGGTCGAAATGCAAAGTAGGTACCATCAATTATCACAAAGCCAAGATGTTATTCCTCCTTCCCCCACCAATTTGATCATCAATGTTGAAAAGAGCAAATTCAAATAGGTGTCCCTGAGCAGTTTTGCAACAGTACTCTGGAGCTCCAAGTGCTCACCAAATTTTGAATTTGTGACAAGCGTGTCATCTAGGTAAGCAAATACCTTGCCCTGCAACTTTTGCGGTATGAACTTAGGCATCAACCAACACATTGTTTGGGGAGCGCTACATAAACGAAACGGCATAACCACGAAACGATACAAGGGCTTGCCAGAGGCAATAAAGCTACTTTTTTCCTTGCTTGCAGTATCTAGCGATATTTGCCGAAAAGCATCATTCAGATCCAAGCTGTAGTGAACCTAATGCTTTGTAATTGTACCAACGAACCTTTGAGCAGGGGTAATGGATTGCAATCCTTAATAATCACCTTTTTGAGGTGTGCAGTGTCAAGACGCTATTGTATCTCCTCTGTTAATCTGAAAACTTGATCTGGAACCGCCTGACACATTACTTCGTCCTAAACCTCATTTTTCTATGCCTTAAAGCACCTTCAAGTTACCGAAATTCCTCCTTGAACAGGAAGGAATGGAGAGATAATGATTGCTAGAAAAGTAATTTTTTCACTCTCAATGCCTTCCAATGCTCGAGCATGCATTTTTGAGCTATCAGAACTGCCCGAGCATGATGTGCCAAGCAGTTCTTTTTTTTATCAAATGTAAGCATCTTTCCAACTATCATCTCTGGGGAAAACTGTCCAAAGCTGCTGAATAGGTCAAAACGCTACCTGTTCCTACTTTTGTAGATAAAAAATATGTGACTGGTATTGTGCACATTTCATGTATAAATCACGTATTAAAGACAACTTGATTTATCAGGCTTGTATAAAGAGGACCGAAAATATCCATGCCCGCTCAGTAGGTGCTTCAAGTAGAAATCAGTCTCAATGTATCTTCGATTGAGCCGCGGCATCAGTTTAGGCGCACAGTCCATGTTCTGTTTGTGTCACTTTCGAAGGACTATTGCAAAATGCTAAGACAGAGTAGTCACTCTTACTTACTGACCATTTTTACTTCTGCACTATTTTTGGGCTTTCTAATAAGAAGAGTAATGGAAATAACCCCTAAAATCACAAAAACTGCAGTTCTGGAGACTGTTTGGTATGCACGATCAATTTGCGTTGTTTGTATCAACACCTGCTCAACCACTTTTGTTGTACGTCGCTTCATTTTTCTGACCCCATAAAACGTACATCGATTCACTTTACGTTATAATTCACGTCGAATTGAAATATTTGTATAATTCACAACCAATGAAATTATTTCTTCAATCTACAAATATATTTGACTAATCTCACTTAGAGGTCCGGTAAATTTTCCACTATGGTTGTATGTCCCGTTTGATTGACTTTCGTATGCAGTGTGAATCCTTGAAAAAAATACCGCTAGCTCCTCCAGACGTACACTTGTTGAACCAAAATTTTTGGAGAACTCATGAACAATGAACACAGAAGCTCAGCCGCGTTTCTTTCCTTCGCTGCCAACTCTGTAATGATGCTCCTTGCATAACGAGTATGATTCCAATCGACTTTTCCTTTTTTCGCTGAAACACCTTTCTTACTCGGATTTCCAAAGTGGAAGAGAGCTCCTCGTTCATTGTCAGGTCCATCCTAGCCTCGGGTGGGATTTCAGCTCCGTTAAAAAATCCTGCATTGAAGTTGTCCGCAACTTCTTGGAATCGTAGATGCTAGCAGCACCATTGACCTTTCGGGTCTTCAGCTATCCGTGACTTTAACCACCTTCACTGGAAAATAAAGGCGAACATAAATCAAGCCCAAATAAATATGCTGCAAGGTTTTTCCCAGTTTTCTTATAAAGTTGGTGTAGTGAATTAGGTAGATTAAAGTCCATTCAGGACTGCAGCGATGGTCTGCTGCCTCGGCGAAAGGGGATGGTAGAGTCCTCAGAGATTGGCCTTGTCTGTGGACGTGTGAATGCGCTGGCAGGCTAGCGTTGCGGTGTCGTGGGGCGGTTTCTTTTCCCCAGCACAAGGACCCATTACAAAATAATTTCGCATCCACGAATGACGAGGGTCAAAGAAATATTGACCGAAGTCGAGAAGGAGGTAACATACTAAGGGTCAAATAAAATTGCTGACTCAAAAGACAAACTGGTCCAGGAGAAAACAGATGGACTTAAGATGACTTCATCGTAACCAACG
Organism: Odontomyia ornata; assembly: GCA_963969285.1. NCBI lineage: Eukaryota > Metazoa > Arthropoda > Insecta > Diptera > Stratiomyidae > Odontomyia > Odontomyia ornata. The sequence goes on along the minus strand of OZ017738.1, from coordinate 464,691,198 downwards.
AGACTTATGGCCCAGAGATAAGAGTGGGGCATCCAGATGGAAGCAGTGCCCCCTCACACGCTCCCAACCGGACTATGATCCAAACGTAGACGTGACCATGTATTTTCCATTCTAGTGAAAAACTCATACAAACATAATTTGCATGACTTTTTTCCTCAAATGAGGAATACAAACGTAACCCATTTATGCTATAGCGTTATGCAATGAAATCACATAACTCTATGTCACAAAAGGGCACGCGAGCGGAAGGCCACTCTACCCAGCAAGAGCCCCTGTTAACTTAAAAAAAAGAACGAAAGAGCGCGCCCGATGGTTAGCCCATTCTAGAGGAGGAGCCTGCGATCGTTGCGGGTCCTATACCCGGTCAGGTAAAAAGAAATGGAAAGACCGAGTTTTAAGTTTCAACAAACAAACAATTGATTTTATTCTATTATTTAAAATTTACGCTTCACAAAAGGTTACCTGCAAAAAGCCCTTTTTTAACAAGACTGTCAACAAAAAAGGTTTATTCATCTGGTAGCAATTTCAAAAAGGATGAACCGTCAAAATATATAGATTCCTTATAAAAAAAATGTTTCTTTTGATGCCAAGGAATGTAAATCAGGCAGAGTTGAGCATTCAATTAATTTTATCATCGAATAAATAGAACTAATCATAATGGTCCCATTCAAAATTTAAAAAAAAAATGTGGATTGAAACTGACTTGATTACGACCATTTATTAATGCATTTCCTCTCACGGATATTTGGCTGTCCTTTTCCATCGGTATCATATTATTTTAATAAATTTTATTTGTGTATCGTTGCCTTCTTTTTACTTAACATAAAGTTACGTTATTCATATGCTAATTACATCTTCTAATCAAACTTTACTTCCCCAAGAAAGCAAGACCGGACTTTCATAGCTATACATTTACGTTGGTATAATTGACTGGCAAATTACAAATTTATACTTGTATTTAAAAAAAAGGCATTAAAATTATTATTTAATTCATACAATCTGCGTTTTCCTCGCTGGAACGAAATCTCCAGATAGAACGCGTTGTCTTATAAACGCATCGTTCGCGTGACCCTAAATTTGAGCCACTCCTGTGTGTTTACTTGTTTTTGGTGCTCTTAGAGTAGGGTCAACTATCGTTTTCGCTTACCTTCAGTATCCAAAATGACTCAGTGCGGACTGCTACCATTGTCATCAGACCCACACAACCGCGGATGAGCGACAAGTTTGTTATTTTCCCGATTAGAGATGCTGAGCGATTTCAAATTGTTTGCAATAGTACGCAAATTCAATAATCATTCATGATCAGTTCAGATTCAGTTCACTACGGTATTTGTAGTGTGTAGAGCCAAACATCTACCATCAGATAAAATTTCCCATAGTGGCGTTTTGTCAATTTCGCAGCACGTACACTCTCACCAAAAAGGACGGGTTTCTGAACATTTTATACATAGTGTTTCGCTAGCATGCACTGAAATAACACACAGATAACCTCAACCTGCACCTCAAAAAATAATGACGTTATACTTCTCTCCTTGTTCAAAATTTGGCATCGTCAAGGTCACAGTTATACTTCCCAAAAGGGTTTCCAATGTAGGAGCTGGCTAGATGCAATGATTAGTTTTAAACACGATTCCTATGGCGACCGCCCCATCATCCAATTACAAGGAGGGAATTCCCCTTTTTAAAATCACCCGCTGAATGTCACGGCCTCAAATGGCTACCAGATTTTATTCTCGGTGAATTGCGAATAAACAAAACTGTCGCGTTATAATTAGGATGTCGTATCAGTTTGCCAAGATCTCACGCCATTCTTCACTTTCTTAACGATGTTCACACACACTCGTAAAGAAGGCGGTTGAGAAACGTTTTCGTTTGAGGTGTCTTGAAAACGTACGGTTCACTTACTTTCTTCACATAAACCCAAGAAGAAACACGAAAACAAAACGGGCCACGCCAACCTCAGAACCGAATCGAATCTTTTTTTCCGTTTTTCCCGATAGCGTATTTCACACGAAGTTTGCGAAGTTTTATGGAACAACAGCTAAAGGGACTTTTAGTAGTGAGCCAAAATATTGGCTTGCACGGAAACTGATCCAAATGGCGGCAAAACTTATCGAATTACAAAAGAGGTCTTCTCGAATAAAAATTCTCCAATTTAATCCGTGGCTCTTCACGATCTCGCGTGGACTTACTCATCCGTCCAAATCTTTTACCTTTTCCCGCGTCGCCACGGTAAATCAGATCAGCTGCTTGCTCAGCCAACTTCGATTGCATTTAGTAATGCAATACACAGTTGGGATGCACTTTATCAGTATTCCCATGTCTGAAATCTCAATTTGCAGATTTAACATTTTTCTAAAATTACAAAAGTAAAGAAAATTGAAAAAGATTTTAAATAACAATAAAAGTTAAGTATCGCGAAGAATATAATTGAAGAGAAATGTTTAAATTTAATATAAAGAAAAATTATATAAAATTACATTTAATAATAATAATAATAATAATAATAATAATAATAATAATAATAAGGAATAAAAATATTTTATAAATTACAACTATGAATGGAAGTAATGAACTCTTTTTTTCGAAATCTGCAATTAAAATTTCGGATAAGTTTTAGGAAGGTTTTGGAGCAGGTTGTTTGTATGAGTGCTCGATTACTACATTGGTTTTGTTTTATTTTCAACGTTGGTAACCGTGCCTGATCGAAGCATCAAGTGTCTTCCATTATTAATGGTTAATCTATCCTGGAGTTGAAAATAACTTACGCTTTGCGTTTTGTGGGGGATTATCGCTTATTTTGTAGGTCTTTCATTGTCGGCAACTCTGAGCTGATGATATTGATGGCTGGTTTGATGTATAAGAAGCTAGACCAGTATCAATATTGTCTATATTGTGGCACATTAGATCATCACAACTGCTCCGGTATCACAGTTCGCTCAGGATTCCTAGATGCGTTAGTTGGGGCTTCTGTTGAAAACTTTTAAACATAGCTCAATTATTCGAGGTAATTATTCATAAATTATGGTTCTCCAATTTCACAACCTCATTTCCCGGGCTAGCCTGTTGCACCATGGGTAGGAAGAAATAGTGTGTTCAACACCAATTTCAAGTTGTGTCTTTCAACGATTCGGCGGCTAAAGGTGAGACTTCTTCCGCATGTAAGTGTCGTCGTCCATATTTCATCTAACTTTGCTTTATTATTCGGTGCAAATAGTTTTGTCACTGTTCCAACCAATCTTAGTTTTCTTTGAACTACCGTCCTGAGCAGGTGAAAATGATCTGCATCGGATACGGCCTAACACAAAGTTTCGTTTTGGAGTCGATACTCTTCAGCGACTTCCACAAGTTAGTCAACTAAATTGCACGTTCGCGTTCTAATGTGGGTGTACGTACGTCAGAGGGCGATTTCTTTTCGCTTCGTGGTATTTCTCATGTGGTGGACTAATTGCCGTCCCTGCCGCAAATAGTTCTTGCTGCTGTCGTTGTGGTTATTGTTTGGTATCGTCCTAATTTACGTGTTATATTTGCGATAGGTGTTATTATTGATTTCATCATATTTATAATTGCAAAACTTTCAACAGTAACTTGGCTTGGGTAATCCGATCATTGTGCAGAGGTTTGGAAGGCACTTATCCATGACATTACTTTCAGTGCTACATAAAGTTGAGCTGGAGACTTAAATGTTCCTTTTTCGGTACCTCTCATGGTGACTATAAAAGCTGCGGTCATCAAAAGTCAGAGCTAAGTACTTCTTGCAAATTTCAGAATCAATCATTTTTAGGGTTTTGTATTAAAATACAAAACCCTATTGCAATCACGACCTGTGTCCGTCTGTCCGTCCGTCCGTCTGTATGTCACACCACTTTTTCTCAGAAACTATAGAGGCTACAGCTATGAAACTTTGTGGAAAGGTCAGAAATCCTATTCCTATTCTCTCCCTCCTCTATGGAGCCATATGCGCTTTTTACCGACTTAGACACTACAGCTTTGCTAGAATTTGCATGAAAATTTCAGGAGTGATAGATATCATGAAGATGAGTACATACAATTGAAACAAGTCGAAGAGGCAGGAGAGAGCTCCTAGCTAAAGGGCTTTGTAACCATTCTAGGATTCGAAAAAATAGGCCATGAATCGATGATTACAGTACAGAAGAGTGGCCCCTGATAAAAAATTTCATGAAAGGTAGCCGATATGAGTATCAATTGAAAGTTCTCTATGAGAGCTTTTCAAAACAGTTCTTAAACTGACAGTTTTTGCTTCAGTGGGGGCACAGGGGGGGGGGGAATACATGAAAAATGTGTTTCCTCCCTCGCGAATGGACACCCGTGATCTAAAAAAACTGAAAAAATTATCAAGGGAGATATTTATGGGTATAACTATAATAAATACCTCGGAAGTTAAAATTTTTTCAACTTTGCTACTAATAGTATGATACTCAAACATGACATGTTTCTTGATTTTATTCGTTGCTGGTTACTGCATTTTGTAAGTTGAGAACAAAACCCTTCTGACAGAGCATAAGTCTGTCTACCCAACTTGTTAGGAGTTTTGTTTTTTAACACCTCCATTCCCTTCTACTCTCTCCATCACACTTTCTTCGTCGCACAACGCTCATGCGACCTGCACTTCACATTTCGTCGTTTCTCCAGGTGTGCCACCCAACAATGATTAGACCATCGGTATAAGGAGGCACACAAATTATGTGAATTGATCCTATTAATCTCATCTTGTCCATTTCGTGATCAGCTCTCAGAGATAAAAAAAACTTTGCAATACGCCGTGGGAAAAAAAACTCTGAGTTATAAAGTTAGCTGTCATTTCAAGCATCTCGACGATAGGGTTTAAAGTGCCCTTAGATGCTACGTTGAAATTTATTGGACTGAGATTTCCCATAATGATATCTTTCTGCTATACAATCTCGACGATAGGGTCAAGAAGGGCCCTAAGATGTGATGTAGAAATTTATTGCACTGAGATTCAATCGTTGTCAAATAAATATTCTTTAAGCCTTTTTTTAAAAACCATAAGTGAGTTTGCATCCTTAACTGAATCTGGGAGATTGTTGTATATACGCAAGGCATCATTCGTAGCATCATTCTTTAGACGATCCGTTCTTGCAAAAGGTATTATGAATTGATTTGCGTTCCTAGCATTGTAGTGATTTTTCTGCGATACTTTCATGAATTGAATATGTGACGACGAATTTGAATTCAAACATTTAAAAATAAACTTGGCTTTCTCTGCTTCAACGATTTGAGTAAATGTTAATGCTTTCGCTGATTGGTATACAAATCTGGTTGGTGTACGTATTGGTAGATTTAGCATAGGTATTTTTATAAGCCTTGGTAAGCAACCTGGAGATAATATTAAGGTGTTGCTTTGATGACCGGCTCCAGATTACTACTCCGTAATGTAGTTTCGACAGAGCGAATGCGTTTAGCACCATCTGCTTGATATTGCTTGGAAATCCTTCATATCTTCTCAGTAATCCAATAACAGGAGCTAATTGTCTTCTTAAGTTGTTTATATGCGACAGCCACGTTAATTGTTGGTCGATGATGGGTCCAAGATATTTGAATTCCGCTACTCTCTCCAGTTTATGTCTTCCTTGTTCTTCTGTTTGAACATAATGCATTTGGTCTTAGAAGTATTTAGGGCTAGCTTATTATTACTTAACCACGAATGATATGTACTTAGATCCTCATTAATGGTATTCTCTAAGTAATCTTTTTTGCATTCCGAGTAAATTAGAACTGTGTCATCAGCATATAGTGCATAGTGTCCCTTTAGTCCACATGTATTTAAATTGTTAGTGCATAACAAGAATAAGGTAGGGCCAAGTATGGAGCCTTGGGGAACGCCTGACTTCATAGGTGCCAAGTCGCTCAATACATTATTGACTACTGTTTTCTTCGATCTTCCTTTTAAGTAATTCCTAAAAAGTTGATTTGGTTTCCCGTGAATGCCATATAATTAGAGTTTACGAGGTAAATGCTCATGATCCACCGTATCAAAACGCCTTTTTCAGATCCAAAAAAATGGCAGCAACATAGTCACCTTTGTCAAGTCCTGTATTTATGAAACGCGTGACTGAGAAAAGAGCATCAAAAGTTCCTTTATTTTTTTGGAAACCAAACTGTTGTAAGTTTATAATTGGATTTTCCTTAATGAATGATGATAGACTAAACTACTACTACTAAATCCTAATGAAAGCACGATCAGGCGGTAATTATTTGGATCCACACGGTCCCCTCCCTTGAAGATTGGGTCTGTTTTTGCTAGTTTTCCTTCCTCAAGAAACGTTCCCTTCGTAATATGTTTGTTTAGACATTTTGCTACACATTCTGCTATCTCTTCCTTTATAAGTTTTATTTCATCCATGGTGATATTGTCTATACCTGGTGCTGTATTTTGCTTCAATTCATCAATAATTTTTATTACTTCAACTTTGTTAGTTAGATGCATGTGATAAGAAGATTTGGGCGACGTAATTGTAGAAGTAAAATTGCTTGTTGGCGCTGGCTGGATTCCATTGGCAATTTTTTTCACCTATAGTTGAAAAAAGATATTGAGGTTACTTACAGCTTCAAATGCATTTGCTGAAGATGAGTTCTCTGTGGTGAAATCCCGTGTCGTAGAGTTACGCGGTGAGTTTCTTTTAACTTCATTTATTATGTCCCATATTTCATGCGCATTGTCGGCCGCTGCTTCTAGTCTTTTGGAGTAATACAAAAGTTTTGCTTCTTTCACAACACGTTTAGATGTTTTATTGGCTTCGATGTATATAAACCTGAGCGATTGATCACTCATGTTCCGTTTGTAGTTCATATAAGCCTTCCGCTTGTTCTTACTTGCCTCAATAACTTTTTTGGTTATCCATGAATGTTGACGACATCTTTTTTTTTTTCTTCGTAGTCGAGGTGTCCTTAGCTTCAATTATAATGTTTGTGAGCTCCACTAAGTTTGAAGGTTTTTAGTTAATTAATAAACCCTTAAGATTTGATCTAAAGAGGTCCTTATTTAAGTATTTGAAAACTTTGTAGGCAGGCTTTTGCTTTTTATTTATTTTAATGCCTCGAACAACAACTTTCAAAACACGATGATCAAGTTTATGCCAATCCTCTAGAGTATAAGCAATTTTCCCAGCAATTTAATTATCATTTGTGACTTTGTGATCCAGGCAGGTATTAGATGCTAGTTGGGTAGGTTGAAGTGGGCTTACAATAGTGGCACCATTCGTTTCTAGTACGTCGTTGTACATCCTTGACTCATTAGATCCAACCATTAGATTTATATCCGTATCGGCAACTGTGATCAAATTATTTTCCATAGAATATAGTTCATCTAATGTCAAGCACAGGTCTTGCGCGTTAAGTCGGGTGGGGTTGTAAAATGTGCCAATTTTTATTTTCTTTCCAGGGCATACTAGTTCGATGACTATCATATTGTATTTTTCCGGTATTACTCGCCTTGTTACCAAATTAAGAGTTTTTTTATTATAAATTGCTGTTCCTCCACCTCTTCCGGGCCTGCAGGAAAATACAGAATCGTATCCCTGAATGTTGTAGTACTCCACTTCCTCGGAATATATCCAGACTTCATTAAGTATAATTAAATCTATATTCGACTGAAGTTCGTTAAGTTTTTGTCTTAAACTTCTTATATTAGCATAGAGGATAGAAATTTGGGTGTCTTCAAATATCTTTGTATTATTGAATGGCATATTAATCATCGTAGTTAATGCTTCTCTTAGCAATCAAAATCCTACGTTTTAATTCTGGGCATTCCGCCGAATCTGCCCGGTGTACATGGCCAATTCTCTTACCATTTTCCATACAATTACAACATTTTTCAACTGAGTTTTTAAAGTCTCTTGTATCATGCTGTGATCCAAATTTTCCACACCTCAGTTCTCCTTCACATTTTGATGTCTTGTGATTGAACTTTTGGCAATTGAAGCACCTCGTGACGTTAAAATCTTCCTTTATGTAGTATGATCCATAGTCGATATTAACATATCTATTTGCTTTCTTCTTGAATATTGTTCCATTCTAAAATATGTCACGATTTTCCGCTCCGTATTCTTCTAGAGTGAACCAATTCCATTTTATCTTCATCTAAAATGTTCGGGTTCAGACTTTGGATTTCAATTCTTAGCTCCTCGTTTGTGAATTGCTTCTCTAATCTATTTATAACCAATCTTGGTTGGAGAGACTTAGTTTCCATCATTCCGTATCGCTTCATATTTTCCTTAATAATATTGAGAAGCGTAGATGAATTTTCATTCGAAGAAGTCTTAATAATAGCTCCACGATTTCGAATCGGACGGACTAGCTGGAGTGAAATCTTGCATTGAGAGGGTCGGATTTTAGATTTGAAATCGGAGCTTGAATGGATTTTGGGCTTGATGATTATACCTTTTTGTGATGTTGTGTTTGTGCGTTTTTCTTTCTGCAAACCAGTATCCAATTTGGTCAGAGTGTTTTTTCCATTTAAAGCACTGACGGTAGACTTCAGTTCAATTAGCTGGTTGACTGTTTGCTTCATTTGTTCCATGAGACCATCTTTTAATTTTTTGTTATAAGATTTACAAGCGGAGCACATCCAAAGAACATCTTGAGTAATCTCCATAATCTTTAGATATCTTTCTTCAGACATTTTAATACAGCTTTTGTGGAACCACTTATTACATATTCCATCAAACCCTATTCCTTGTTCCGAATTCTTAGCGGTCTTTTTGAATTTACAACATTTGTTGCATTCCACCGTCGATATTTTTCTTAATTATTATTTAAGGAACTCTTACCAATAATAGTTGAAAAGGTGAATCCTTTTCAACTATTATTGGTAATCTTATGATAGTAATTATTATTTTATAAATTGTCTGCAATATCAAATTATTACGCGTAGGGGAAATAATATTAATACACCTTATAAAATAATTTGAAAATTATTAATAATAAATAGTCGGAAAAATTGTTATTAAGTTTATTCTAAATTTTATAAATTTATTATAAATTTTCCAAATTATCTTCGTTCTACACGAGAATCCCTCCCCTCGTACAAAGAATCATTGGAAAATCTAGCGGCTTAATGCAGAATTTTTAAATGTAGAATTTCCTCTAAGATAATGTACTTAACCTTGATTTTCACTCTTGAAAATACCGAAATTCTAACATCAAATTCACCAAATCAAGAAACAGCTGATTTCACTTTAAAATTCCACTTTTTGAAAGTTTTTTTCTATAGAGCTGATAAATTTCACGTCACCACCTGACAGTTGTCAGTTTGTGGTAAGTTCTCAACAATTTTTTCATCATAGTTAGTTGAGCCAAATGTTTTAAAAAGACATTTGCAATATAGGTCCAGAAATTACAAAGTCAAACTCAAATGCAGGAAAGGGATAAATATAGGAATTTTTTCATAATATTCAATTAAATTTATATGAATACAATATATTCTTATGAAATCGAAACTAACCAATAACTTCCCACTATAAAACCATCATATATATATTTGCTACGATGCGCCACTATTTTCCATTTATTATTGCAGTCCAATCCAGTTGTCCCAGCCACACCAGTAGTGGGTTTGAATTCAAATTGAAAATGAACCACAGATCGGAGCGCAACAAAAAACATTTGGGTTTCTAATCGACCCAACTGACAATCTTTAACTATCAATTTTATCACACGTTGCACACATTCCTTAACCTGCAGCACATGTTCCAAATAGCAAACCAATTCTATTCAAATCACCGCAGGACGAAACAGAGGAAAATTATTATTACCATCGAAGCGATAGACAATCGGGTGGAAAGTGCATATCGGGACAATACTCGTAGTCAAATGGTTTTTCGAGTCATTCCAGCCAAACATATTATTTTCCTGAAATTGGTTGACCAATTCAACCATTATCAACACGAAATCAATGAGGACTGGGCTGAAATTTACTCCTGTATTAATAGTAGCAATATATGTGTCCATATGTGCTCCCTAGAGAGACATCACCGCATTGTGGCGAATGATTTATAAATTACTGAACTTTAATCAGGATGAAAATCAACGGTTTCAGTTGTTTCAAAACGTGGCATTAAATTGATTTATCGCAAGATTTATGAAATGTTAATGGCTTCGCCAATTTTTGTGTTGATATCAAAGCCGATGCAGGGTCAATTAAGTACGATAATGGTGGTTACCTATTGTTGCGTGTTTCACTGGTTAGATTCAGATGAGTAAGAATTTTTTGCCTGCAATTTGAAGTATTTAATTTTTTTATTGTTTAAAAGATCTCCAGATTTAACATAGAACAAGTAGAGATTGAATCTCTTCCAATGCGTTCTCAGATAGCTAAGTGCAGACAGTAATTCGCATAATATTATTATAAAAACTAACAGATTTTTACAAATTTAAAATTTACCACATTCACGGTGTGTCATTAGGGACCAGTAATTTCTTACACAGCTAAACGACCGTTGTCTACATTCACTTCTCCTATGTTCCATTTTCCCTTGGTAAAATACTCAAGTGTATCATTTTCGCACTTTTTTCCATTCTACGTGTGCACACGATGAAACCGTTTGAAATTTCCCCTGAACTCAGCTGCAGCAGAAAGGTGCCACGAGAAAGTAGTGTAGCTTGGATGAACTCACAACATGACCAACGAAGCTCAACAATGAGGTGACTGAAAGGACATTGCACTAAAGACTTTCATGATTTCCACTCTTCAAACAGGATAAAGCTGTTTGTCCGAGAAAATTAGGAATTTCCTCGTAAACGTTAAAAGAGAGACAGAGTTAATGTTTGCTAGAAAAACATTGAATTTAGTGCAGTGAATGGCAGGATACTGGGTTTAATATCCGACGGTGTCAGAGCAAATGAGATAATCATGAAATAATGGCTTAAAAATGGAAACTAGGTTTGATCTGCTCTATCATATATGACTGAAAAGCTAAACTACAATCATGTCTACAAAAAAGACCAAGCTCATTGTCACAAAAATGATTTGATAAATGGTTTCTCAAACTTTGGGTAAAAGTAGTATTGGTCTCGTGGCTGATTTGATTTGTTTCTGAATGGTAAGAGACACCAATTATAGTTATAACCACCTCATATCTAAACATTTTATTTCAGCATACTTAAATATTTTACATTGGTTTCAACGTAAAAGTGCTCTGTTTCCAATTATTTTGAACGTTTTACGTATATGGTCCTCAGATTCAAACGCGATATGAGTGTCTATTACGTCTATTTATTTAGTGATTATTACGTTAATCTATTCCTTGGCGCACACTACCAATATGGTCAACTATATAAATTTGTTGAAATTCTTTCTCGCTCACCATGTTCTGCACTGACTTCTTTTTATCGTGGACGTATTATTTATCACCGGCTGAACGTCCCACCCGTACCATGAGCTGCTGACCACGCACACGCGCAACCACCAGACATGGCAAGTGGAGTTCTTATCATGCGACATGATACGCACCTGAGATCAACGTTGCAACTCAAGTACAATCAACATAACGTTATATTGATCGCGGACAATGTTGCAGCGCTAGTTTTGCCACCACATTACTCTCCCCATAGTGGCTTGGCCTCACCATCGTAGCGAATTCGGGCGTGAGAAATGCGGGTTCGAGCCTCTCGATTGAAAATGATGCAGGATGTCCATTGACGGTAATACTTGTCGTTCTTGCTCAGAATAGAAATATTTGTCCTTCTTGCTCAGAACAGGGTACAGACCGTCATATAGTGGTGTGAGCGATGATTTAACTTTCTTATTCCATATGAAAACGTGCGTACTGCTGCCTAATGCTTGGTGTACGAAAGTCGGGGCGGTGGTGTAATGCACGGTGTCTTGAAGTCACAGTCTTGTCATGCGTGACCTGAGATCGTGCAGGAAGTCTGTTTCGTTGATGCGTGGTTGCGATGTGGTGAAGAACCCCCCTTAAAGCCGTAAGCTGGTACTGTAGACTATGTCTGCGGAAGTAGCAATGATGTCTTCATTTAATGCGGCTTGCAGGCCTATGAGCCACAAGAGGAAGCACTCTCGTCCATTCGACTGTATCGTGGCAGTGGATGGTAGATTTGACTGTGCAATGCCACCTTTGGATGATTCCATTGACAGCAAGATAGTATGGGGTGGTCTGCAGGTAGTTAATTCCCAGAATACTGTTCAGCTCAGTGAAGATCTGACTTTTGATCTAGCGTGCCAGGTCAGTAGTAATTCTTGCTGGCACTCCAAAGCAACTAATTCAGCGACTGTTGTTGTGGTAATATTCTGGGGCGGAACGGCCTCGGGCCTACATGTGAAGCTGCCAATGATGTTTAGGCAATAGCGGTAGCCATCGTTTAGGGACAGTGGTCCAATAAGGTCTATGTTAATATGCTTGAATCTGGTATCCGGTGGGGTGTATCGTTGGAGCGGTGACTTGACATGACGTCCGATCTTGTTGCGTTGGCAGGCCATGAAGCTTCATACAAAAATTTTGGTCTCCTTGTTCATTGCCAGCCAGAAAAAACCGTTAGTTGTGATTCAGCTACTTGCTCGTATTCCCGGGTGGACTAGGCCATGCATCATCTGCATGATTTTTGAACTTAACTGCTGCGGTGCGTAGGGTCAAGCCTTGTTGGCAGTGATTATGCAGTGCAGTGGCGTAGCAGAATCAGACAGCTCTTGCTTCTTCCACTCAAGCTGATTTGGTCGGTTTTCTAACAAAGCCTTGAGCTCGGGCTCGTTTTGTTGAGCTGAAGTGAGAGAAAAGAGGTTCATCTTAAAAATCATATTTACCCGAGATAAGTAATCCGCGATGGAATAATTCCGGCCCAGGATGTGGCGGAAGTCAACTATGTACTGGAAATGAAGTAAAGTTGACGTTGTTGCCTGGCTGGTGCTTTTTTCTGTCGCTGCTGGTACGCAAACTACAATGGCTTGTGGTCAGATAAGACTGTGAAGACTTTGCCTTCAAACATGTAGCGGAAGTGCTTGATGGCTTCGTGAATAGCTAGCCATTCCCGGTTTTGGTGTTGGAGCGTTGCCGAATATCATTCAGCTTGCGTGAGAAAAATCTCAAAGGTTCCGTTCCAGTGCTCGTTGTCTGGTATAGGACAGCTCCGAGTCCATCGTCTGAGGCATCCACATTTAGCGACCATGTAATCGTTGGATCAGGATGCGCGAGTGACGGAATCCTGCTCAGTTCTGACTTTCAAATTTTGAATGCTGCTCATGCCTCATTGATCCACTCAAGCTCCGTTTTATTTCACATTCTGTTTCCTTGTATTAGCTGTTGGAGCAGATGTTGGTTTTGGGCAGCGTGAGTCAGGAATTTCCTACATGAGTAGATCATTCCTAGGATGACTTTACCTGCGGTGCTGTTCTAGGCTTCGTAATAGTGTTTATGTCTTGTAGCTCCTCAGGTAAATATTTTAATCCACCAGATGGTACTGCATGATCCTAAGATCGCACTTTATCTGGTCTAAATTGGCACTTGTCTATGTTGATCGAGAGTCCGCATTGGCGCAGATGGTCCAACACCTCCAACACATGCTGTTGATGAGACTGTTGGTCCGGAGAGAACACTGATATGTCATATATGCAAGCGAATACGCTGCCGAGTCCCATTTCATGCATAAAGCGCTGGAAGGTCTGGCTCGCATTGCATAGGCCAAAGTTCATGTAGAAGAACTCGTAAAGTCCGAATGGCATGATAATCATTGTCTTTGGGACATCATTTGGCTCGACTGGAATTTGATGAACTACTTTCTGTAGATTGGTTACAGTAAAGACCTTCATGGCGTATAAGGCGACAAAGTAGGCTTGCCAAAATCTGATTGGATATCGATCCGGGAAAGTGCTTGCGTTGACCACCCGATAGTCTCTCCATTGGCTTTACGTACCATATGCAGAGGACTACTCTATGCACTCTTGGATGGTCGACAGATTTCCAGTTGCATCAAGTTGTCAAACTCAGCTTTTGCAGCGGCGAGTCTTGACATTGACTGGAGGGACTTTTGTCACAATATGATGCGCCGTCGTGCGATTAATGCTGCGATAAATTGCTGTCGATGTGATTTCGGGATACTCTGCTAGAATTGCAGCGTATTCACTTTTGACCGTTGTGGATGTTGATGAGACTGCAAGCGTTTGGTCCTTGAATGGGGTTTCCACTTCAGCAGTAGTCATGATCAGTCTTTCGATAAGCTTTCGTCCTCTGATATAAACAAGTAATCCGTGATGCTCAAGCAAATCGGCTCCGATGATTGGGGAACTAACGTCCACTATGATAAAGGTTCAAATAACAGGCTTTGAGAGCCCAAGATTTAATGTTAACTTCCTCTTCCTGTACGTGCGAATAACAGAACCGTTATCAGCTAATAAGTGGGTGTCAGATTCTGGGTTACTTCGATCTCGGATGGTAAGTGCTTTGCTGTCGTAAATGTATGAGCAATGCACTGAGCGCGTGAGAACGAGTTCTGTTTTTTTATGTTTGCCATAATTGCGTGGTGGTTGGCATTTCGTGGTGTCTGGTCAATAATGGGTATAGTACCAGCAGGCCTCGGTTAGACGTGATTGTGACGGCACTCGTTGTTTCCCTGGATTATCGTTGCATGAGCACGTGCACTGATCTCTTAGAACTAGGTTCTCATGATCCTCGTCAATTCAGCGTGCCAGCATTACGACCTATTCCAGTCAGCTTGTTGTTGTTGTTGGCAGAGCGGCTCCCACAAAGTCATGATGTGAGATCGATCTAACGGTATATGGCTTGGATCCTTTCATCACTTCATGGACCCTGTCGGTAATTGTTGCTGAATTCTGCAGTGAAGCATCATTGGCTGGAAGAATGCTGCGAAACGTGATGCCTACATCTGCTTTAGTGTCTCTTCAGCGATGCTGTTCCCACTTGATTTAACAGCTTTGATAGTTACTGATTGCCTAAGTTGACCTCCGACAACTGTTTTTGAATACGTCGCAGGGTAAAAGGCTTAATTATTTCACGTTTGATGTTGTCGTACTTTTTCTCTACTGGTGGCTTGGACACTGCTCTACGCACCTGCTTAACGACACTTATATCCTGGCTGGCAACGATCAGTTGGAAACAAGTAGTATCACCTCTTATGTGGCTTGCCCCAAAGTACGCCTCAATTTGCTCAAACTATAGCTTGACATTCTACTCTTAGAATAGCTGAATCTGAAAAGTAGCATTCTTCACACCGCTTATCTCTTCGGCTTCCTTTCATCGTGAGTGGCAGCTAGGATGTCAACTTTGCCTTCGTTCAGCATTTCGATTTTCACGGTCAAGCTTGGGAGAGGCGAACGTGGTTTCTGTACAATATGTACACTAGAGACGCGGGAAAATACCTAATATGCAGAAAATATCACACACAGTATCAAAAATGTGAGCGAGTTTGTCTATCTCGGCGCCAAAATAGCGAGAACTGGTAATGAAAAAGATGAAATACGCCGAAGAATATAGCTTGCAGATTAAATGTTTTTCTGAGTTCTCACCACCTTGAAGACCACCTGCATAGATAGGAAATCAAAGCTCCAAGTATACAAATCAGTGATAAGACCTGTGTTTTGCTATGGGTGTAAAACATGGACCCTAACGCAAACATCCGCAAATATATTGAACGCCTTGAGTGACGGGTCCTGCGGTGAATAATCAGAGTGAAGCTAAACGGGGACTATGGTGGATCCGATGCAACCATAAGCTGAATGAAATTTTTGATGAGCTGGAGGTCTCAACAATTGTAAGATTATGAAAGCTGCAATGAACTGGCCACATGAATCGAATGGACGAACAACGGATACCTAAAAAGGTCTTCGATGGGAGAATTGAAGGGTGGATACTAGTGGCGAAACCAAGGGAAGACAATTCATCGCTGCTCGGATTTCAAAATTGGAGGACGCGGTCAATAGGCCGAGATAGTTGGAAGCTTTTTTGCAGGTAGCGAAGGCCCGAGAGGGGCTGTCGTGCTACGAAGATGAAGAAAAAGAATAGAAAAAACTTAAAATATTAAACTTCCGTAAATGCAGTTAGATTTTTTTAATTTGCAGAGCATCAAGATCTTATATTTGGCTCATTCATACCAAATTAAACTGAATCAAAGTCATGGTACTATATACCAAGTTGAATGAATTTATCAATTTTTATGCAGAAAGTAAACTATTTTTATTTAATGAATCTTTACCATTAAATTCTAAGATTCCTTCATGTTATGTTGAAGCTGGAAATTTGATTTGAGACCACTACCATTAAATTTATTACATCTTTGGAATCAAACGCAGGGTCTGGTTAACATATACTTTTATTTTAAGACTAACTGTTTGATAATGATATTGGAAGAAGATGATGTCATCCACGTAAAATCTTCTTCGTACATTCACTCATGAGAATGTAGCAGAACGGCTCTCGTACCTATTTGCAAAGTTTGCCGTTGTTTGAAGATTTGTCGAGGCACTAACCGCTGTTTTCGACGTGAAATGTGCGTCGAAACGTTTAGAGGTGCCACAGTCACTAGCTCGTCAATGACTTTCGCATGTGGCGAAGGGAGTGAAAATGTGACTCTTTTGTTGGTGGTAGTAGGTATTTGGTGCTGTTGTTCCATACTGCTGTGCTCTGGTTATAAAACTTGAGGGGTTGTTGAAGGTGATGGTGAAAGCAAGCGTGCAGGCAGTTGGCTAGATTGCAGCAATTGTGGATGTTGTGAGGATGACAATATGTCGGATTGCTCTAGATGAGCCGGTTTAAGATGGTTGGTGGAAAGACTTTTGGCGACACCGTTTACGTCTACGACATAGGTGCGGTCGTTAATCCTTTCGATGACTCGGTGTGGTCCGGGGTACGGCTGATTGAGTGGTTTCTTAACGAAGTCGATGCAGTGAAAAACATACTCGCAGGTAGCCTTTGAGAGTTGGCATGGCACGCATTGCTAGCCCACCGAAAGACATCCTTGCGAAGGCTTGGCCAGAAGAACTTAAGCACTATGCGCTTTGCGGTGGCGCGGCCATTGGAATGTGAAAGCTGGTGGACTATGTCGAAAGCTTGTCAGCGAAGCGTGACTGGTAAATAGGGCTTGAAAGCTCCGTTGAACTCGATATAGTATATGGGACTGTCGTCTGATTCCAATCGATGCAGTTTGAATTTTGGACTTGATAAGAGGTGCGGAAGTTGGCTGACAATAGCCTGGGCTTCACTAATGACTCAGGTGGTGATTTTCGCGGGAAGTCAATAGCCTCTACACGTGAAAGTGCGTCGGCCACGATGTTGTTGTCCCCTGGTGTATAATTTCAACTGAACATCGAATTGGCTTATGTAGTCTAGCTGTCTGCTTTGGCGGGGTGAGGCTTTGTCCAAACGTTGTGACAATGCAAAGGTGAGCGGTTTATGGCCAGTGTAGATGACAAAGTGTTTTCCCTCCAAGATGCGTTGGAAGAATTTGATGGAAGCGAAAATTGCCAGGAGCTCGCGATCGTACGTTGAGTAGCGCTGGTCAGTTTTAGAAAGCTTCCTGCACCAATGGCGGAATTGGATGCATCAGTGCGAAGAGCCAAAGGATGCAAACTCAAGAGAAAAGCTGAGGTAGCTGCTGTGGTGATACCTTGTTTGCAGCGTTCGAAAGCCACTTCGGATGTGGGTGTCCAAACAAGTCGTGTCTTTTTGGTATTGCAACCTGTCAGCATATCTGAAAGCGATGCTTGTAGCTCGGCAGCGTGTGGTATGTAGCGGCGGTAGAAACTC
Source organism: Odontomyia ornata (assembly GCA_963969285.1). Lineage (NCBI taxonomy): Eukaryota > Metazoa > Arthropoda > Insecta > Diptera > Stratiomyidae > Odontomyia > Odontomyia ornata. The sequence goes on along the minus strand of OZ017738.1, from coordinate 464,673,451 downwards.
ATCATCCCAGGAAAGCGTCTCAGCTGCGAGGTGTCAGCTGGCTTGGGAAATTCTGCTATGGCCTGTGTCTATGGAGCTGGGGGTCAGAAACCTGACTTGTTCACTTGATAGCCAGCAAACCTCGTCCTGACCGATTTGACATTTGCCCCAATTGGCTTGGAGCTTAGTTGCTTGCAACACGCAGAGAAGCTGGTCAAGGTGGTGTTGGTGTTGGTTGTGGCTGGCAGAGAACTCCAAAATATCGTCCAGGTAGACTCGTACAAAATCCAGCTTTCTTAAAAAATGGTTAAGGGTGCGCTGCATCGTCTGAGCTGCATTTCGAAGGCGCAAAGGTATACCTAGAAACTCAAAAAGGCTGAATGGCGTGGTTACTGCTGCTTTTTTTATGTCTTGGGGAGTGACAGGGATTTGGTAAAAGGCACGCTAAAGATCGATGACCTAAAATATAGATCCACTAGCCTCCTGTAATGATTGGTAATGGGTAGTGGTCGGGGCGAGTTTGGACATTGAGCTGGCGATAATTTCCTGTGGCTCACTACCGGCCCTCGTCTTTGGGTACCATGTGGAGAGGGCTACCCCATTGGCTCGATGACGGTCGAATAACACCTCGCTCCGAGAGAAAATCAAATTCTGCTTTCGCGGCGGCAAGGTGTTCTCCTGTAAGACAACGTGGTCTTGCAAACACTGGTGCGCCAAAAGTAATAATCTGGTGGTGGACGGGAAAGTCAACGATGGGAGCCAGTTCACCGTGCTGTAGGGGCTTGCTTGAATATTTGGCGATGATCCTTTTGTATAAGTCTCCAACAGTGTTTGTGACGCTGCATGTGTTGATGACGGTGCTGATACTGTGCACTGATAGCGCTGGGCCGAGGTCACAAGCTGTGGAGATATTCACGAGGTCGTCTAAAAGGCGTTGATTTTGGAAGTCAATAAGTAGACCATCATATTTAAGAGCGTCGGCGCCAAGAATAGCAGTCTGGACATCTGCGACCACAAACGTCTAGCGAAATGGACGGCGTAATCCAAAGTCTAGCGTGAGTTCCTGGGTGCCAAAAGTGGTTATTGGCATGTCATTTGCCGCTTGTAGCTCGAGGGTTAGTTTATGAAGAGGTCTATTGTTGAAGTACCTAGAGATAATGGAGAAAGAGAGAACCCGAAGTCCACTAGGAACCGAGTTTTGCTGGTTCGGTCGGAGATGTAGAGAAGTTTTTCGAATGTGTTGCCGGAGTTGTCCGCCGAGTGCAGTGCTGAGTGTTGGCATCTGGAGCTAGGAACAAACAAGGTGGTTTGCACCGCATTACAAGGGCTCCATGCTTGCTGTGATAACAGCAATGTCCCGTGCGACGATCTGGCCCCGGAGTGGTGGAGCGTGCTCTTCGTTGGCTCAGATTTCTTGATGATGGGCGCTCCCGCAACGTGTTAGCATTGGTCTGCAGTTGCTGGAGTGCCTCGCGAGTCAGAGTAGTCAGTTGTGTGATCACTAGGCGCAGGGCGGCTAATTCGACCGCAAAATTGTCCACAGAATCACGTGATGAAGAGATGCCAGATGATGGAGTGGTTGCGCGCATCGATGGTTGAGCAGCAGTGGCCATCACTGTTGAGCCCATCTCATGTGCTTCGTCTGCAACCGCGGCGAGCTCTTCGAATGTCTGTTTTTTGATCAACAAGAGCATGCACCGCGTTTGCTGGGGCAGGAAATCAAGCCCCCTGACCCGAAGGCGAAGCAGTTGTGAACGTCGCTTGTCTCCAAGCTCAACACCTGTAAGCAGCTTATGCAGCTGTGCATCAGGTGAATCAGTGAGGCGGGAGACGATGGCACCTTTCAACACTTGGTATCGGTTCCGCTCTGGTGGTGCACGAATAATGTCTGCTACCTCTGCGATGGTGTCGTGGTCCAATGATGATACCGTGAGGTGATACTTGGTGAACCAGAGCTCAGGGCTGGCGTTCCAAAAGGAGGTTAGCCTGCATTGGCCGATGGCGTTGACCTCCTGAGCCGGTAGCAGGCCCTCGAAAGGTGGCGCTGGAGGTGTTTTTTACGGGAGCGCAAAGTCCATGGTTTCTTCGTTTTGCCCGTCCACCATGTTGTCGCTACTCGTTGTCGGGGTCACCACATTGGAATCAAACGCAGGATCTGGTTAACATATACTTTTATTTTAAGACTAACTGTTTGATAATGATATCGGAAGAAGATTATGTCATCCACGTAAAATCTCTTCCGTATATTCACTCATGAGAATGTAAAAGAACGGCTCTCGTACCTTTTTGCAAAGTTTGCCATTGTTTAGGTTGGCAAATGAAGATTTGTCGAGGCACTAACCGCTGCTTTCGACGTGAAATGTGCGTAGAAACGTTTTGAGTCACCACACATCCTTTTTAGAGCTTTTGTGGTCGGTTTATTTTCTAAACGCTTTTTTTATTTCAGTCTTCTTGCAAATTTTTTCATTTCAAATCTATTACAGTACATTACATTGTGCCATGTATATTAAAATTTATTTTCTTGACTGCAATGCAAAACTCATTACTGCTAAAATGTGCAGCGTCCATAAAAATTGAATTTCGTTCTGAAATATTTTAGTACTAGATCTCATCAACGTCTGCCTTGATTTTAGGTTTCATAAAAAGCCAATTATAGTTTTAAGAAGCTTTCAGAATTCGAGCTTTGGCTAGCCACTATTTTGATATTCTGACCTGACCCTGTAGTTTTTTTTCTTGTTTACTAGACGTTTGCGGTTCCTACCACATAGCCAAGTTTCATCGAAATTGGTTCAAAGGTTTATTCAAAACACAAAATTTTGCACGCGTTTCGACCTTTTAGGGGCCGATCACCTTATTTAAACGTTGGTAGTTTGACTGCTTCGTCAGCTTTCGTGTCTCAATCATGCTGCAACTACGCCGAGCTGGTCATCAACGCGCTGCTGCTTTTGGTCAACGGTCAGATGCGATTTTCTATCATCAATATCATTTATAATGGATACCGCCTGTTCTTTTGAGATGCTCATAGCTTCTGCTAGCTCATGCAACTTTCCTTTACGATTACTCAAAACGATTTGACGCACTTGCTTTACAATTTCTGCACTATGAGCCCCTTTTGGCTTTCTAGAGTGAGGTGCGTCTTCGGTGCTTGTCCAACCCATTTTAAATTCACTAGATCACTGATAGACTGTTGTTCTCAAAGAAATAGATGCAAAATAATATTTCTGCAAACAAACATTTTCGCCATCAAAAAACAACGTTTGATCAAGATGCGATATTCCAGTTTTTTCCATTTTTTTATGAAGGCGAAGATAGCATCACTTATATACATATATGTATATATATAAATATATTTATAAAATACTTTCCGCAATAGGTAAATTTCACTCGAAAAATTTATCTATAAGCCATGCCTCTAGAGGAGAGGTAACGTGCTAGTCGTATCCTCGGTAATGACCCTGCATTCGATTTTGTCTGTAAAATCATCGAAATAACTCGGTACAGCTCAGGGTTTATAAACAAAAGCCAGTTGTTACAAAAGAAAACCATCTACCAGTCTACGTATAGAAAATAAATAAACTGGAATTCGAATCCAAAACGAAAAATTAGAAACAATATTTGGAAGTGAGAAACAAGAAAAGATTCTTCCGAATTCCTTTAAGTAGGAACACTCATCTAACTACTCGACTAGTCTTAATATTGGTTACCTTACCTGGTCACAAGGTCCTAGAATTCCAATTCGTGTATCCTCAACTGTTTTGATCCATCTGAGTACCATCTGATCACATATAGTACAATATTTTTAATAAAATCCCTACGGATATCGTGGTCATAAATTTCACCTCCGTAATTATTGGATATTGTGATAATTCAAAATTTTTCATTGCCCCATAGCATTTGTTTTCCATCTTTTATCATTCACATGATATCACAGTTTTCCCTAAAGTATGTGATAAAAGCTCTATAAAAGCCATTTCCCTAATAAGCAATAGGTAAAGCAAGTCCTTTGTGACCTTACTCTACTATATCCTCCCAGCCCACAAAAGCCAGGATGGCATGTAATTGCTATCTGAGATCTTCTTGTAAAATATATTTTCACATAATGTCCTTGATTGTGTGGATTGGATAATAAACGAGAGAATAATTTTCTTCTTCCCATTCTATGCATGTCTACCTTTTCTTGGCATCTGTTCTTGGGCTTTTTGTCGGTTTGCATCTACTTTGCCTTCATTTATCTTTCACTTTAGTGGACATAGTTTTGTAAACAGAATGACTGAGATAGGAAAGGTGAAATGCCTTGCGAAAGACAAACTACGGCAATAAAGTTTAGCATTTTACTATTGTAATAAAAATTCCTCATGGTCAGTGGATTTATATCTTGTGGGAATTAAGGGTGCTGCAGGTGTAATTTTATATTGACGGGAATAGCTAGAGGTCTGGTGAGTAAAATTAAGTAATGTTAGATAATATATTCATTGATGTAGGTAATATTGTTGCATGGATTAGGTACGCAGCCTAGCATTCATGATTTTCATGTTCATAATGACTGTCTTTGAACTGAAATAAAACTTTTATTTATCACAATTAGCTGAGGTTTTGAACATTTTTATCATAACAATCAATTTTCAGTCACTTAGAGTCATATTATCACTTTCTCTACTTCTACCACTTTCGCTTTTCAAGTACTGTTCCCGTTTATGTCCACTAAATATCATGCGCGTGTGCAATAACGCTTTGTATAGAGTAATCAATGCATCTCGAAAATTTTAAATCTTTCCGGCATTCCAACATTTGTTATTGATGTTTTCGTTGCTATAGTAACGTAGGCCTCGATGAGGTCATCAGTGGCTTTGATTAGCGGTCCCATACTTGTTGTTGTTGTAATGATTATACCAGCGTTTTAATTGCCAAGCACTCTCTTACATTTTTGATCTTTCTAATGATAATTCATTGTTTTCCCCATAACCTGTTAGTTTGTTGATAATGGTAACACTGTTACAAGTTTATGTGACAATGTAACACTATCTCTAATAGACAAGTTGTTAATAAGGGTCGTGCCGCTTGCTTTCTTCGAAACAGAGTATATATATATATATATATATATATATATATATATATATATATATATATATATATATATATAAGGGTCATTCAACAAGTACTTAGCATACAGAAGAAGAACAAAAATTTTGGAAACGTGGCAATTTATTTTTCCACATAATCTCCTTCAAGCTCGATACACTTGGCCCAGTGATGCTCTAACATTTTCAACCCACCCAAAAAATAATTTTTCTCGAGGGCTGCAAAATAGGCCTCCGTGGCGACGATGACTTCCTCAATCGACCCAAATCTATTCACGGCGAGTGATTTTTTCAGGTTTGATACAAAAAGTAGTCGCAGGGGGCCAAATCTGGAGATTACGTTGGATGGGGCGGCAATTCGTAGCGCAATTGGATCAATTTGGCCATGGCGACGGCGGAGGTGTGAGCCGGCGCGTTGTCGTGGTGAAACAGCAGATTGATTTACGCTTCTCGAGGTAATCGATGTGGATCACACCTTGTGAATCCCAGAAAACGGTGGCCATAACCTTTCCAGCCGATTGAACAGTCTTCGTCTCTTTGGAGCACGTTTGCCGGGTGAAGTCCAGTGTTTCGACTGTTCCTTGGTCTCTGGAGTGTACCAGTGAATCCATGTTTCGTGAACGGTCACAAAACGACGCAAGAATTCCGCCGGATTGCGCCGAAACAGCGCCAAACACGTAGCCGATGTGGTCTAACGGTTGCGTTTGTTTTCTGGTGTGAGCAAACGCGGCATCCATCGCGCCGACAACTTTCTCATGCCCAGTTCTTCGTGTAGAATATGATGCACCGTTCCTTCTGCGATGCCCACAGTCTCAGCCATCTCGCGAACCTTCAATTGACGGTCTGCCAACACGAGATCGTGGATTTTTTATAACGTTTTCCCCCGTAGCAGCCGTTTTTGGGGCACCTGGGCATGGCTCATCAAAAACCGACGTGCGGCCACGAACAAACTTGTTGAACCGATTCTTGATGGTCGCCATCGAAGAAGAAGAGTCACACACATACAGCATTCAAGCGATCTTTGATTTCGCTGCACGTTTTTCCTTCCAAAAACAAGAATCTAATCACTGAACGATATTGTTCTTTTTCTATTTTTGTACAACCGACCGACACGCTCGCTTCCAAAGGCTATCAAAAAAACTAATGAAGAGTATTGACCGAAATTTTGACAGTAGGCTACTTTCCACACTAAAAGACGAATGACAATACGTTGCGCAACGGCGATCGGCACTTAACGTTCAATCATAGCCGTACCACCTGCGTGAAGCATGCATTTCTCATGAAAACTATGCCACACTGTTCGTAAGGGACCCAGCTATCACATACTCAAGCCACGATGTTCAAAACATACATACACGCCATCCACAGCATTGGTCTCCATCATATTTGAACCACCCTCGTGTATATATATATATATATATATATATATATATATATATATATATATATATATATATATATATAGGGTATTTGGCGAATCCACCGACAAAAAGTTAGGGATACTAGTGGAGTTCCTCTCTTGAAACGTGGGCCGTCAGAGTTACGGTTACGGAATATTATTTTCACAATTCTTTTGCCGTATTCTGTAACGCATGCTAATTAAAGTGTAACACGTTTTGTTCCAATAAACATTACAAAAAGGATGCATGAGCGTTTTTATTTTACAAAATTTTTAAATGAATGAAAAAAATTCAGCTTATACGTTTAATTTATACCAAAATAACAACTTTTACTGTCTTCATTTTCTTTCAAAATTTGGAAAGGAATGGTCTAGGTGCTCTTGAATTGCTCTTTGAAAATGTTCCGGACAACCGTCGTGCTGGAAGACAGTCGGCACGTCATCATCGACTATGGTAATATTAGATACTAGCTCCGGCAAGACAATTTTTAGGAAATCCAGATATCTACACCAGCCTAGACGTTGAGACTAAATTTTTGATGAAACTTAGTTGGTCTCTTTTCGTTAAGATTCTGACTTTTTGGTGCCTAGTGGTGTGAATAATGCAAATTTCTAATGCCCTCTTGATTGAAGTAAGATTCATCCGTCCACAGGATATGTTTCAAAAATTCGCCATCATCGACATCAGTGTGCATAAAAAACATACAGAATTCCAACTGTCTAGCAGAATTATCTTGTTGAAGATTGGGATTTTTTTGAAAGTGTTCAAGTGTTCATTCATCAATTGCAACACGATATTGCCTCATATTGATTTTGAACAGCCTCGTGCTGTTCAAAATTTAAGTTTCTAGTCTCCCTGAGATGCTGATAGTCCGTTGAAAATGTGTTGTGACAATGGGGGACAAACGTTCAACGGTATTGGCAGAAATTTACATGACAGCGATGGAAAAGAGAATAGAAGAACTTGGAATGATGCCTAGAGTGGGCTCAGATATGTGGATGTCGTACACAAAAGTAAACACGGTAAACAACAACTTACAATTTAGCATGGAGCGGGAAAACAACGGAAGAATCCCATTCTTGAATGTGGTCATTATCCGAGAAGATAAACAACCACAATTTAATATTTGCAGGAAACACAAAGCAACACAACGGATAATACCAGCATCGTCAAACCACGCAATACAGCAAAAACTGGCGGCATCTCATCATAAGGTACACTGGCTAACGACATAGCCCCTCAGCGAAGACCGATATTAAATGAAGTTGGAAAACATCAAAAAGATAGCAGCTTTTAACGGTTACCGTAAAACAATGATCGACCAAATCATTAATAAAAAGAGATGAAGGACGCAATAAACCCCCATTACTCATTAATCGGGCAAAATTGTGAATCCAAAAACATTAAGGCAGCGATATCATACTCATCATTGTTTCTAAGGGCAAAAACAATACTGAAGAAAAGGAACATCGACATAGTTTGTTCAAGCAGAGTATGCAACTGAAAACCATTCTCGGAAGCCCAAAAGATCCAAAAACATGTGGGAGAAGAATGGCATTTATAAAATAACATGCCCGGAACGCGAAGCTGTATACATCGGACAAACCAAACGGTTGATCGGCGTAAGACTGCAGGAGCACTTCAAAGTAGCTAAAAACTGCCAAATTGGCAAAAGAGACAATGCGATCTTAAATCCACAGTGGCAAAGCATGTGATCGAAAAGAACCACGCAATTAGCAGCGACAACGTTAGAAACATCAAAGAGGTTATAAGTCAGGGGGAATCGGAACCTTACGAAAGCCTACACATCAGCCGGAGAGAAAAACAAAAAAGAATGAACACCGACTTGGGCAATAATTACTCGCCTCTATATACATTAAGTCTCCTTTAATGACCTGTGGAAACGAAAATAAATATTGGCTTAGGGTTCCCTAGATTAATTAATAAACGTAATTAGCTTTTATAAAATTTGCCTTCAAAATAGATTATTAGATATAGATGTAAAATAGGATATAAGATTACTTGCTATTAGCTAAATGCAATTAAAAGATAGTTGAATTTGGTTTTTCAAAAAAGTATAAAAGTCAATGTAAGAATTGCTGATTCACAAACTAATTTGGTCACTGAAGAAGGACCTTCCGAAACGTGCGTATGAGAAAATAAAAACTTCAATTCACACAAAAAAGGAAATAAAATGTTTTGTTTTGATATCACCCCTAGGTGAAAACGGTCCGGAAAGTAAAAAGTTATGAAAACTTAAATAGTTATGAGGGTTTAAAAGCCAGGCTTTCCATATTTTAAGAAAAATATTTTGAAAAATCATATCCCCGTAACCGTAACTCTAACGAGCCAGGTTCCAAGGGGGGTAGCAAATGACTCCATTAGTATTCCCAAATTTTTTTTGTCGTATCGTGTGCTGAACACTCTGTCGTGTGCCGAACACCCTGCATATATTCATGCAGTAAATTATTTCGTTTATTTAATATCTACAGGCCAATTCTCCCTTTTCTTGAAAAGCCGTCGGGCCTTACTTTGTTGTATGAGCAGACGCGTTTTGACTCCTTCATTGTCTCTTCACTATATATTGGGTTTTGCATTAGCTACACCAAACTATTTAAATAAACCGTCGATGTCAAGACCTTAGTTAAAGTAAACATTTTTATCATAATAAAGTTCACGAACCAGCAACGTTGGGAAATTATTAAAAATTACTATTAATAACTATTATTGAAAAATCATCTTCAGCGATGAAGCTCATTTGTGGCTCAATGGCTTTGTTAATAAGCAAAATATGCATAATTGGTCAACAACAAACCCACATGTGCTTCTTGAGACATCGTTGCCTCTGCAAAAATTACTGTTTGGTGCGGTTTTCATGCCGGAGGTGTGATTTTCGTGGATGAAAACGACCGTTATGTTACCGTCAATGGAGAGCGCTATCGTGTTATGCTGGAAGATTATTTGTGGCGAGAATTGGATGAACGCTTCATGAACGATTTGTGCTTTTAACAAGATGGTGCCACTAGCCACACACTACGCCTTACAATCGTTTTATTGAAATTTATTTATTTATTGTTGTGTCCTTAATGGAGAAACCTATATATGGTGGAGAAGTGGGATAATACGAGATATTTGCTTTGTTCAACATCGTGTGTTTGCAATAACAGTCAGTCATCTCGCTAGTGATCACTGCGTACTGCTGATTGATTAGCTGTCATTTTAAATGAATCGTAGCTATTTATGAATTAGAAACCATACCGATTGCCGTATCAGGTTTGTATTCATATGTGTTCACCAATTATGTCAACTGAAAATGCTGGAAACCATCATTTGCGTTGACTCATTCATAACCAAAGAGCTCAAACATGAGTTAAGTTCATGAAATTAGCCGAAAAATTGCAACAAAGCCGAGTTAATTTTATGTCTGACGGAAACCGCCAAAAAAGACGACATTAAAATTAAAACCAAGACTAAGTTGCAAGAAAGCGTGCAGAATCTTCCGACTTTGGTTTAACCAATAAGTATTCAGGTGCAAAGTATTGATAGCGTATTCGCAATCTCTGTTTAGACATAACCCATGGCGTGTTGCTAAACTTGAATAAGGCATCAAACTATGGTCTGAGTTTTCCACCCGACAGTAAGCAAAACGTGGGGCTGGCGCAAAGACATATAAATAAATGGACGAGCATTGAGAATCGATGGACTTGTCCATGTGAGAAGCAAATTTGCTACATAAATAAGTTATAAATAACTTACGCTCTCGAAATTATATGATTCCCTCTGCTTCTCCTTCTCCTTTGTTTCCAGTCAGGTTTTTCTTTCCTCTCTTCAGAAGGATCACTTCCCCCACTGACATTTCACGTGCACATGATCGCGCCTTCGTCATCATTCGGGAAACAGTTTGAGTACAACGCAAGAAACGACTCGAACGTCAATGCAAAAGAAAATCGAAAAGGGCGCGAAAACGGCGAGAAAACTCATGTGTCAAAGCGGATGGAAATTTCGTAAATTTTTAATAAAAACAGTGAACAAAAGTGCCGGTTTCGTACGCGTGATCTTCAAAATTAAAAACTTTTTAAATGTGAACGTGTTTCGGAGTGATTAAAGTGGTAAAACAAAAGTATATCACTTGAAACCTCAACTTCACACAACTTTAGCGAAAGTTGCTAATTGCTTCGGCTCTCACGACCGGTCGCGGATTCAGTACTCTCTATATCTATGGGCTGTCGTAAAAGAATCAACACAAATTCACATCTACCACAAACAGATGAAGGTACGTTCCCGTATCTGATAACACAAAAAATCCCAGTACGCTAAAGTAGTGTGTTCTACAATTTGCGTGACGTTATTGAGATAATGTCAGAATTCGGTTCAACGTTAAACGCATCATTGACGGCGCGACAATTCATTCATAGTGTGAACTCGCTAGCATTCATATATATGTGAGACAAAAGCATTGTTCTTTTTGCAGTGCAAACGAAAGTTCGAAGACCAGCAAAATTGTCGCTAGACGCAAGAAGAGGTATCTTCGAAAGCATGGATGAATTTGCAAGATTTTTGGAAAAAGAATTTGAGTTTGCCGGAAATGGGGACGAAGTAAATCTTTGTATTTATTTATTTGCAGAATGCTATATACAGATTAGAAAAATCCAATTACAATATAGAAAAAGTAGAAGTAATAAAAGAATTAATCAATCAATACATATCCAAACAAAACTAGAAAAAGTAGGTTACAAAGCAAGAAAGTTAAAACCAGAAAGTACGCTGAAGTTAATCTACAAAACTATAAAGAAGAACGAATTGTCTAAGTTTATTTTAAAATTGCGCAAAGGAATGAGGTATCGGACCAAGACCAAGAGAATTGTGATCACGTTGCAAACGTACGAATGGCGAAAAATAAAACACATTGGATTTGCAAATGGAACGTTAAAATCGTTGTCGATCTACTTGAGTGCTGTGTAATAGAGGTGGATACGTCATTACAGAGATTTAATGGCAAGAGTTTGTGGTTCATTTTAAAGGGCAAGCATTCATCAAGAAATATACGACGCGAGAGTAAAGAAGGCATGTGCAAGAGGGATAGACGATAATTATAATGGGAATAGGGGATGCGAAATTTAAAGAAAAGAGAGCGGGTGAACCTACGTTGAACAGTCTCTACAGTACTACATAGACTGCGTTGATGAGGCCTCTAAATTTGCTAGCAATATTTCAGTAAATTTTCTTACCAGCGTAAAAAATAAACAAATACAGGAAGAAATATTTTTGAAGCCTTTGGTTGATCTTAATACAAAGCCTGACATTCGAAAGGCTTTACAAACCACCTGGGCTATATGTTGTTCATAATGCAGCTTAGTGTCAAATAGTACTTCAAGATCTTTATGGAGAACGACTGATTTCAGGGAAGTAGCAGATAAGGAATAATCGAAAAGAATGGTAAACCTTCTCAGTGAGTAAGTCATGAGTGAGTTTGCTTGTATTTAGTTTCAGACGATTATTCGTACACTAATCTAATAGAGATTGCAAATCTGGTTGTAAACAGACACAGTCTTCCAAGGACTCAATTACTCTAAAAATTTTCCAATCATCAGCATACATAAGCGAAAAGGATTTGAATAACGATGGAAGTTCATTGATAAAAACAAGGAATAGTAATGGGCCGAGAATGGACCCTTGAGGCACTCCAGAACCCGGCGAGAAGGGAGAAGAACTCTGGGAATTCACAGTGACTACGAAATTATGGTTGAGAATGTCCGAGTGGAAACATCGACAAATAGATGAGCCCACACCAAGATCACCTAATTTATTAATAAGTGAACGATGATCCACTGAATCGAAAGCCTTAGAAAAATTTGTATAAATGACGTCTACTTGCTTCACTTGGTCGAAAGCTGACGTAATAGTATTTGAAAATGAAAGCAAATTCGTGAGAGTGGACCGACCTTTGATAAAGCCATGCTGTTCACTAGCAAAGGATGGAAATAAGAAGGGATGGATCTGATCATACACAATTCTTTCAAAAAGCTTATTAAAACATGGAAGTAGAGAGATAGGATGATAATTTGATATATTAGACTTATGGCCCGATTTGTAAACTGGAAATACATTCACCTTTTTCCAAAGAACAGAAAATTCATTATCAGAAAGACTACGATTGAAAAGAGTGGACAAGGGAAGACACAAAGAAGATGACATAGATTTGGCAAAAATATTGGGAATCCCATCCAAACCACAGCCAATATTATTGTCTAGGCATTTTAGTAATGGCTCAATGTCAAGAGGACTTACACAGGCAAAGGACAAATTTAAGGACTAACCCAGAGTATGATCAGAATTTTCAGCAGTTGAAATATCATCAAATGAAGAAAAATGTTGAGCAAAGAGTTCAAAAATCTCGAAATCATTGGATGAAGAAAATCCATTACAGTGCATCGAATTTGCCAAACCACCTGATTTTTTAAGCCCATTAATGTATGACCAGAATAGTTTGCTCAGATTCGTTCTAATAGAATCTTCAACATAATCAATATCCTGTTTTTGGGCAATATTAAGCCATTTTTTTACCTTCTCTGCGTAAATTTGTATAGCTAAGAAGATGAATTGCAGAGCCAGTAAGACGATACTTAGTACGGGAAGCATTCTTTGCTTTTAAGATAGAGGTGATATTTTTATTTAGCCAAGGAGCGTCTTTTGATCTCTTTCAAAATCAGACAGGTGTATATTGTGACATCAGGGATTAAAGGAAGCTATAAAATTTGTGAACGGCATCATTAATATTTAAATTAAAGAAAAAGAAAACCAATAAATGGAAAATTCAAATCACTATAACTTCGTTAAATTCTATTCGATCTTTATGAAACTTTCAGAAAATATCAATCTCATCTGTTTTATTGAATTTAGGGATACCGTTCAGATTTTATTCAAGAAAACATAAAATCGATAAATCATACTATTACTGACAAAGTTGAGTGAATTTCGACTTCTCATGTATTTGTTGTTGTCGTACTCATTAAGGCCTACATTCATGATTATTTTCAGATTTTTCGGGTGGAAGGTGTCCAATCGCGAGGGGGGGTACGCGAAAAGTTCGTACATTTCCCCTTCTCTTGCCCCCCTCGGTACTCGTAAGGCAATTTAAGACTTGTTTTGAAAAGATCTTATTGTGACCTTTACAATGACCCCCTACTCGACTACCAATAGTGAAAAAGTTTTTTGTAGGGTCACCTCCCTATATGTGGAGACCCCCCTTAAACCCCTTTGAAAAATTTTTCCACCCTTGAACTTTCAAGAAGTCACCACTTCTGACCTTTCCACAAAGTTTCATGGCTGTGGCCTCTATGGTTTCGGAGAAAAAGTGCTGTGACATACAGACGGACGGACAGACGGACAGACGGACACAGGTCGTGATTGCAATAGGGTTTTGTATTTTAGTACAAAACCCTAAAAATGAAGTGGAGGATAGTGAGGATCAGGGTTATCGTTTTCATTTGGCGAAGCAGAAAGATAACGTATGATTTAGAAATGTTCGACAAGACTAGATCTAAAGCTTAGTTATTAACATTAGGGACATTGTTGAATTAGGCAAGTGAACACATGAAGAGAAATGAAGAAAAGGAAATGGATTGACAGTCAATTGAGCTTATTTCAGAAAATGATGCATCCCACACAACATTTCAGAGGTTAAAGTCATTACAAATAATAATCGAAGAAGAGGAAAAGCGGTTGAAAATAAAGGAGGAGAGCTCCAAAAAGAATGTTTCATAGACAAGTAAAGAGCAACCAGGAGGTTATATCACCATCAGACTCACCAACGCGCAAGCGATTTCGATTAATACGAAAAACAATATAAGAAGGCAGAGTTTCATTATCATGTATATCTTCAGTGAGCCAAGTTTCCGTGAAGCAAACAAAGTTGTCAAAGGACACTAGAGAGGAAAGTCTTGGTTCGTAAACCTCGAACATTCTGATAATAAATTGAGAACAAGTTATCTAAATTAGTTCTGTTTCGCTGACCAACACTTGATAGAAAATTTTTCCGTATATCAGTGACAAATTCTTGAACAAACACACTATTAGGCCAAAATCAGGTCTTAGGAGCACTTCGTGTTGCGTGTTTGTAGTAATACGGAGCGATGAGATCCTCTGTACGGCAAGGTTATCAGGCGTTAGTTTTTTGCAGAGCAGTAAAGAGGGTTCAATCCGAATTTTGCAATAACATAACTTTTGAGAAACCAGGACTCATATTAAAGGCCAGATGAGGTACAAAAATTTGCGCAGGTGGAGCAATCACATCCAGTGACGAAAGCTGAGATAATAAGTTTGACATATGAGGAGGAGCACCTAGCAAAGTCTCCGCTAACTCTGACGATTGTAAGTCTGTACAATTTTTATATCTAGAAGATAAAGAAGAAGTGTTAGAATTAACTGCAGTCCTTTTGGGAAGGGCTCCCTTGCTAGGAGCAGGAGCAGCTGGCAAAGTCTCCACTGATATCGACGAGTGAAAATCAACAATATCTCTATCCCTAGAAGATGAAGGAGGAGAGATTGACTTAACCGTTGCTCTTTTGATAGTGGCTCCCATGCTCTTATCTTCAGGAACATTCACAATTGGCTGAGCAGCAATGTCGCTCGACGTAGCCACAATTGATGTGGTAGGATGCATTGCAGCAGATTGAGTTGCAGCACTGTTCAAACTAGCATTAGCCAACGAATCATCCATCGGACCACGAATATCCAGCAGTAGATTAGAATGCTCTTTCAGTATACGAATAGTATCTCTGATTGTGACACCTTGACAGTAATCACATCAAAAAGTAATGTTTTTTTGAATATTTAGCACGGATATCATAAAAAACAGCTGGAATCGACAAGCATTTTAGATGGACCGACTGAGCACAATATCCATCACACACGATTAATTTAGCTCTTGTGGACTCGGGTTCTTTACAGAGAATACACTTATTAGTTAAATTTCTCGAGAGAAATTTACCTATTACGGAGAGTGTCATATATATATATATATATATATATATATATATATATATATATATATATATATATATATATATATATATATATATATATATATATATATATATATATATATATATATATATATATATATATATATATATATATATATATATATATATATATATATATATATATATATATATATGGGATATAACGATATAACGAAATTTGTGACCACGCTTGAAGTTGCAATTTTGCTCCGATTTTTACCAAATTTTCAGGAAAGGTGTATTGGATAAATATCTCGGTTAAGTTCGTGAACCAGCTATATCGGCCGGGCAAAAACAAAATGGCGGCCATTTTAGACGAAAAATCGTGATTTCTGTTCTGACCAAAGTATAGCTCCGATTTGAATGAAATTTGGTACAAAGGTTCACCAATGTATGCGTAATTTTCACAATAAAAAATCCAAAGTCGGTACCGCAGAAACAAAATATCCGCCGCTCAAATGTCGAAAAACGTGCAAAATTTTGTTGTTGTAATAGTGGTCAAAGCTTTCAACAGATTTTGATGAAATTTGACAGTTAGATAGAAATTATAAGTATCTAAAGAATTACGTGAAAAAACTGGAAGTCAAGTCGCAAGAAACAAAATGGCGACCAGTTGAAACTCAAAATTTCAAAGGCTTCTGAAAGTCGCAATTTTGATCCAACATATATGAAACTTAGTTCCGAGATAGGCACAACTTAGATCTACCGACTTTGATATTTTGGTGATCATGCATGTGCAAATTTCAAAATGGCGGTGGTTTAAATTATGCGTTTTTTCAGGTCTTTGTGGTGCTCTAGCGGTCACATTTTCCAGCAAATTTTGATGAAACTTTAGATTATGGACCTCTGTACTGAATCTGAATGAAAAATAAATAAGTTGAAAATTTAAAACCAAATATTTTTAACTGCCATTTTCACTAAAAATTGAATTATTTTGCCCTGTCTAAAGTGAAACTCCGATTTGAACGAGATTTGGCACATTGATTGATGAGGTCCTAAAATAGTCCAAAATCAAATGCATGCATTCAAAATGGCGGCCCCCAAAACTCAGGAGGCAAGCGCGATTCGCTATTTTAGTAGCAACTGAAATAATGAATTTTTTTCATGGAAACGTTTTAAATGACTTATCTTGAAAGTATTTATAAATCTTTTTTTTTTAAATATTGTAACTTGTCTGTCTGTCCGTCCGTTTGTTCGTGCGTCACAAGTTTTCTCGCAAACTAAATGAGGTAGAATGAGGAAATTTTCTACTTAGGTCACAAGTGGTGCCTCTTGAAATTTACAGTGTAAGAAAATATTTTAAAGTGTTTCAGGGGGTCTCCCCATGCAGGGGGATGACATAAGCATTTTTTTTTATTTCTGTAGCCCTCTAGCAGCCAAGTTTCTCAACAGATTCCGATAAAACTTGAAATTATAAGTTATTAAGGCAAGTTAATTTAATTTAATTATGCAAATCGGATGACAAATAAAAAATTCGGAATTTGACAGCTGAATACTTTTAGCAGCCGTTTTCAATAAAAATTCAAAATGACAGCCCCTAATGGTTCAGAAAATGCAAGTGCTGATTAAACTTTTATGGAAATCTTTGAAATTAACTATTTGAGCTATTTAAGCCAAAAAGTGATCACCTTTGTGTGGTAACCACTGTGAAATGTATTAACAGCAAATGTGAGAAGGGCAAAACCAGTATAAATATGTTTATAACAATTTATTACGCGCCGATTTCCAATATGTGATCCATACGTGTGCAACTCAATTTAATTAGCAAAATATTTGCGCCTCTATGAAGGGTCCCCGAATACGAACAGTGGCAGATTCTTTTTGTTAATAAATACCCACGTAGTGCTACAAAAATTGCAGTAAGAAGTCCAGTAGTAGGCAAGCCAAATTCTTTTTCGAAACCTTACGGTACGTACGAGAATTTTACCTTTCCGGCTGGTGCTGCCAACGGGAATTTTATTCAATACAGGAGGGCTTACCATTGCCAAAGGTTGAGAAAAACAAAAGTATGAAATGTATAAAAACACTTATGCATATTACGGCGCAAAATTGATTCAGACATAGACGTGCACCAAATTTTCGTTGACTTTAAGCAAGCATACGACAGCATCGATCGTAACGTACTGTACCGAATAACCTTTTGCTTTGGCATCCCAGCAAAATTAGTCCGTCTCACCAAAATGACAATGACGTCAACAATCTCCTAAGTCTGAATTAATAACCAACTCACCGATGCTTTTGACACATATATCGGACTAAAGCAGGGAGATGGGCTGGCCCCATTGCTATTCGATTTAGCCTTACAGTACGTCATAAGGAAGCTGCCTGTCGATACACGAGGTACATTACTATACAAGTCAAGCTAAGCAGTAGCTTATCCGGATGACATCAAGATTTTGTCATGGTCATTAACAACTGCCAAAGAACTCTTCCTGAAACTTGACAGCGAAGCGAAACTGGTAGGACTACAAATCAATGAGAATAAAACAAAGCTTATGACGCAGTCAAGTAAAAATACTTTAAATACAATACATATCAAACTTGGCGAATGAGATATCGAAAATTTAAGCAAAATTGTGTAGTTAGTTGCCGAAATAACGAGAACCAATAATAAAAGAGATGAAATACGCCGAAAAACACAGTTCACAAATGAAATATATTATTCAGTTTTGACGATGTTGAAGACTATCTGTATACACAGCAAATCTAAGCTTGAAGTATACAAATATGCGATAGAACTTGTGTTATGCTTTGGGTGTGAAGCATGGACCCGAGCCCAAGCATCGGCAAATTAATCGAACGCCTTGGAGCGGCGGGTCCTGAGGCGACTATCAGAGTGAAGTTAGACGAGGACCAATGGCAAATTCGATACAATCATGAGCTGTCTGAAATTTTCGACGAGCTAGAGGTCTCAATGATTGCTAGACTGTCGAAGCTGAAATGGCCTGGCTACATAAATCGTATACATACACCCAAAAAAGGGTATACGAGCCAAGTAGTAGCCTGTGCAGACGACATCAAGATTTTGTCATGGTCATTAAGAGCTGCCAAAGAACTCTTCCTGAAATTTGACAGCGAGACAAATCTGGGAGGGCTACAAATCAATGAGAATAAAACAAAGCTCATGACGCAGTCGAGGAAAAATACCTCGAATACACAAAACATCACACTTGGCAAATACAATAATGAAAATGTGAGCGAAAATGAATAATAAAAGAGACTAGATACCCAGAAAAATACAACTTGCAAATGAAAATTGACGATTTTGAAGACCAGATGCATACATAGGAAAACAAAGCTCTAGGTATACAAATCTGTGATAATACCTGGTTTTATTACAGGTGCAAAATATGGACCCTGACCCAAGCATCCGCAAATACAATATTTTGAACACCTTTGAGCGACGGGTCCTGAGGGGAAGAATTGGAGCGAAGCTAGACGGGGACCAATGGCGGGCTTAATAAAACCATGAGCTGTATAAAATTTTTGACGAGCTGGAGGTGTCAACGATTGTAAGATTGTGAAAGCTGCAATGGGCTGGCCGCATGAATCGTATGGACCATAGTATACTCAAATAGTATCCACACTCCATCAACCCTTCGGAAAAATTCGAACACAAGCTAAACAGCGAGCCATAAATCTTCGGTAGCAGGTATTTAGGTTAAAAGCTGACGCGAGGATTTGCGTGAACATAAACGTGCCTCGATGAGAGATTTCAATAATCAATAACTTTGCAGAACCGTTCCATGCAATCTTTTAGGTTTTTATTAGGATCTGGCAGCATTTCCATGTTCTGAAATACGTAAAAGAACACGTGGGCCGGAAATTTTATTTGCCTTTTGCTTTGTTCCTTGAACGCGCCAAGCCTGGGCTCAGCTGTCGTGCCCCGGATCAGCTGACGTGCCCCTGGGAAAATTCAAAAAGTGTGCAACACAGGGTAAATCAAAGATGTGGGTACTAAGTGAATGTACTTTGGTATGGACGAAGGTATTCGTTGGGAAAACTGAAGGACGGAGACCAGTAGAGAAACGCTGGTCTGACCCGGTCGACGAAGACAGTTTATCGCTGCTGAAATTTCAAAATTAGAGGACGCGGTCAATAGACTGAGACAGTCGGAGGCGCTATTTGCAGAAAGTGAAGGCCCGAAAGGGGCTGTAGTGCTGTGAAGAAGAAGAGAAAATGTCCCGAGATCACGGGAAAGAAACACTACGTACCTCAGACACACTCATTACATTTATGGAATATGTGAATAACTAACATAGAATGCTGGGATGACTTCATTTTACTTTCTTTAAAGCTTAAAGGATATTATGAATTTTTATTGTTTTTCTGTTGATTGAATTGCTTTCAATGTAAAATTAATAAATCATAAGATATAAAATATTTTAATCAAATTTTTCTCTTCATAAAAAAAATTGCCTTTGAACGCAGTAAAGAAAAAGTGTTCTGGTTATAATTTTCTCTAACGAGAAACATACTTTTCTTCTTCAAGACTAGCATTGAACTAACAAAAGAGAATCATACTGAAGTATTTATTTCAATATGGGGAACCGGTGCAGACAATTGGTCACATGCGCATTTGGTCGATGTCTGCAAAGATTTATTCCTAAATGCATCTGATCATCTTACTCCTAGTGTTGTCGATGGCAGCAACAAGTACCCATGCTTTATCCGCCCGAAATGAGTTTATTATAGGTTCAAAACGAGGTTCAAGGAAACATCCAATTTATATATTTTGGAGAATAATCTAAGAAATAAATACAATATTTATTTGGTATGGTAAAACCCAAACAAATTAACATGAGTACATTTCGCTATACTCTTCGCCTCAAGGTCTCATATTCAATTACCAATTTTCTACAGAGCCTGGTAAGCTCTCCCTACTTCTGAAAATATGATTGACGTCAACAATACAAAATGGAATTCCAAATGTGTTAGTTCCGTCAAGGCCTGACATTGGAAGTTGATATGTCATTGGTGGCAATGAATACCGGAAGGCAAAAAATTGAAATGAATCCTTTTTCATCGTACGCTGCTTGTATGTATTACATACATTAGAACATCAGTGAGACTTAGTCACGCAAATCGAGACAAGCCTTGCGATTATTCCTGAGAATAATTTGAATTGCAAAATAACGACATAATCCTTCGGCATTTTGTCACAAGACATCGAAGAAGGGGTTCAAGAAATGTTAATGGAAACGTGTTTAAGAATAGAAGGAATCGTGTGCAAAACGATGACTTGAGCTGAATGGAACGACAATGTTCAAAGTCAATTACAAATGCAAAGCCATTTCACAGGAATTTCCTGATATCCTTTTGATGCGACACCCGTTAAAATACTGCAGAATGGATAAAACTTTTAGATAGTTCAAGGATATTTAGGAATAATTTATGCGACAAGTAATGAGTGGATTTTGAAGGGTTGTTAAGCGCTTTTGAAATTGTTTTGATTTAAAAGTGAAAAGTCAACAGTGAACGTGACATGTTTCTTGTTTAAAAATAGATCCTTGAAAGAAATAGCTCCAATCTTTCAAATTTATGGTTAAACATGAAGTTATAAAAGGCTATTCTGTTTGAAATGATTCAAAAACGTAAGTCCTGAACTAAATTACACTCACGCAATAGCATTTAGAGTATTTTTCTTTGACTGAAAGGTGCCATGAAATTTTTGTTTTCTAAATGTATTTAACAATTATCCTGGATTTTTATTAAGATTTCCAAACAATTTACTAACTATATAGTCGACTAACATTTGGGTGAAGTTTTTGGTGACTTTTATCCATTAATTTTTGGCGTTGAGTGGCTTCAGCGTGTCACTACAGAACATGACCGGCAACAACGTTGTCAGCATGATAATCTAAAAACCGACAGTAAAACAAGTTGAGTAGGCAAGAGTATGCTCCAGCTAGAAGGGATCTGTCACCAAACAATGAGATGTTGACCCTCATCTTTGACCATTTACAAGAAAACTCCCACCGCAGTAAAACACCCATGTCAGTAAATGTTTAATTAGAAAATAACTATTAAAAATCTACTAATATTTTGTTAAAGTATGTGATGATTAGTTTTTAAGTACATGGCAGACTTTGCTCTATTTGTAGGCAACAAATAGGGTTTTCCAATAAGAGGTGTTATTTTGAATAGCCCGCTATTTCAGTAAATGTCACTTTTGAAGCTGTCATTTTTTGACATTTGACAAGTAGAAACAACGACATTAATAAAATTGGAACGATACATGCTACAACAACGCATTGAAATTATTAAATTCACTATAAAAATTTGGCAGGGAGGGTTCGTAAAACTCGAACATTTTGTGTCATCGTGAAGCGCCTTGTCGGACCGCAATACAGAAACTGGTTGAAATATTCGAACTGTTTGCGCAACTTTGTGATGTGAAGAATAAAACCCGTGCACGTCACTCAAGAACAGCCGAGAATATTGCTGCTGTAGCCGAAAGTGTTGAAGAAAACCCAGGTTTGTCCATTTCTCGTCGTTCTTAAGAATTAGGCATTCCACAAACGTCATTACACCCTATTTTTCATTAAGATTTGGGTCTAAAGGCCTATAAAGTTCAGATAACACAAGAACTCAAGCCGGGCGATCATCAACAACGTCGTGCCTTTGCTGATTGGGTCCTTAAAATACATGAAAATGATCTGGAATTCCATCGTAAAATCATCTTGAGTGATGAGGCCCATTTCCACCTCAGTGGCTTCGTCAACCAGTAAAATTGTCGCATCTGGGGCTCGGAAAACCCAAGAGTTATTGTTAAAAAGCCTTTCTATCCTCAACGTGTAACTTTTTGGTGCGGTTTATGGTCCAGCGGAGTAATTGGATCTTACTTTTTCGAAAATGAGGCTGGAGCAACAGTTACGGTGAATGGATGGGCTATCGATTTTTATAGCCGGAATTGGATGGTATTGATCTAGACAATGTTTATTTTCAACAAGATGGCACTACGTGCCACACAAGCAACGCAACTATTGATCTTTTACGGGAAAAGTTTCCGGACCGTGTTATCTCTCGAAGAGGTGATCACAATTGGCCACCGAGATCCTGTGATGTAACACCTTGCAACTTCTTCCTTTGGAGCCACTTCAAAGAGGAGGTCTACGCTAACAGACCAGCGTCGATTCAAGAACTCAAAGATGGAATTCGTGAGGCTTTTGAAGACATAGGGCAGCCACTCTGCGATTTGGTTATGGGAAATTTCATAAAAAGGATATGATCCTGAAAGAGTGGTCGTGGTGGTAATTTGCCTGATATTATTTTTCACTATTAACGGCATACCATCTTCTTTATAATGAAATAAACATCTGATCATTTATATTAAAAAATGGCATTTTTCTTACAATATCAAAACAAAATACAATTAAATACAATTTCTGTGGGATGAATAAGCTTGCCAAGAACTTCTTTAATTCAAATTCACGAAATTTGAACTTTGAATCTAAACATTCAGTCAAATAAAACAATAGTTTAGTTTTATTTTCCTCCTTATGCAAACGCTATTAGGCCCTTAGCAGAGCGAATTACTTACATACTCAATTTAGAGATAAGCCAATACTAAGGTAATAGTGACTAGGAACCAAATATTTGCTTGTAACTCCTGGAACCTTTTCCTAAAAACCAAGAATATCGGTTCCAAACAGTCGCTGTTACATGTCATAGTGTCGTATAGAATGCATTATACATTTCCATTCATTCACACGTCTTTCATGCAGACGATCATCTTTATTCACATACACACACACACACATCCAAACAAATGTGATGAATAATATGTGATCAGCAAGCAGTCAATTCACCATCAAAAATTGTACTTTTCCCCCAAGTCTGTGTTCCCAAGTCACATTCTTACTAAATAGAATGGATTTGGCTGATGAGTACAATTTCTGGCAAATGTGACTTGCCAAATCAGTTCTGAAGTCACTGTTTCAGTCAGTCAAAGAGGGTACTTGAGTGACAGTTCCAAAAAGTCACTGTTACGGGAGCTTGTATTCATGAACAAAACTAGTTTTTCAGTCACTGTTCCAGTCAAAGTCACAGTTTCGGGAAATCGCACTCACCAGCCAAATCGGTTCGATTCAGTAAAATGTGGCTTGGGAACAGACTTGGGTCACTGCGACCCTGAGACCGATTTGTCAAGGCGCCTGTACACTCTCGTCGAGACCCAGCGAGGCACGACGATGTTAGAGTGAACATGCTACTCTCGTATTGTTTTGCTTTGTCTAGCCTCGTCTCGTCAGCTCTCCATTCCATGTCGGTATTTTGTGTGGGAGTCAAAGGGCCTTGCTTAGCTTCGCAAGGCAGCGTGAGGACATCCTTTACACTCTCGCGTGGTTTCGTTCAAGCTGCCAAATCGTGAAAACGTATTTCGAAAACGTGGAGCAACGACATAGAACTTAACTTTTTAGAAGTCTACCAAACTGAGCCTCTATTATGGGATCCAACGCATCCATTTCACAAGTACAAAAAAAGCTGCACGATGCGTGGACTTGAATTTTGGAGCAAATAGATTTTCCAGTTGGAGTTAAAAAAAAAATAGACATCACTGATGGCGTCATATAGAGGACACGTAAGACGCCTAAGGTGTGCATTAAAATCTGGAGCTGGAAGTGAAGAAGTGTATAAACCAATCTGGTTTGCGTTTGAGCTTATGCACTCGTTTTTGAGGCATTTATACAAATATAAACAAACACTAAACACTGCAAATGAAGCAAGTAATATTTTTTTGGAAAAATAACGTTTTTATTCATACTGCGTTAAATTTTATACATCAATGTGTACAGAAATATGTTGTGAATTCTTCTCATATTCCTTTTTCATTAAGTGTAGATCTTCTGGAAATATTTAGGAAAGATCTTATGGCACAGCTTCCTTCAAACTGTTTAACTTCATTCCTCCAGAAGCCTAACTGAACCAATACACCATTTTGGTCATAAATAACCACAGTTCCCAGTGGCTTATAAATTCATTTTGATGTAGCACTTTTGCGGAGGAAATTATGCAATAAAATACATGTCATTGCTAGCACTGCTGTCTTTTCTGGATTAAGCAATATTGGCTTACGAAAAATTCTAAATTTCGAAGCCAATATATCAAAAATGTGCTCCATAACTACACGAGAAGAAGCAAGCTTGTTATTTAAAATGCGTTTTGCTGTGCCTGTATTGTGGGCGCCAGGATATGGTTTCATAACGTGAGTACTAAGAGCAAAAGCCCCATCTCCTAAGAAAATAGAGGAAACAGCATTCGTTGTGCCTAGCAGTGGTGCCAGTGATGGTAAATTAAGATCATTAGAACAAATTTTGTGCCACAGTACGCTATTTAGAAATACGCCACCATCACTCATTCGTCCTTGACATCCGATATCAGCGAATATGAACTTGTAATTTTGATCTTCTAAAGCCATTAGCACGATGCTGAAACTTTACTGGTAGTTGTGGTAATCTGAGCTGCTGTACGCTGGGCTTTGTATAACGATGTGTTTTCCATCGATAGTACCGACGCTATGCGAAAAGTTTTTCTAAAACCCGCTTTTATTTGCAACCATTATTCTGCATTATCTTGAATCTGAAAAGATAAAAATGTAGATTAATAACTTCGTTTTTGTTTTACAGAATAATCAGCCTTTTACAAGTCAAGACAAATGTGACAATAAAGCAAATGCAAATGCAAACGATGCAAAAAATGTACAGCTCTCGGTTGCAGCAGAAAATGTACAGATCTCAGCTGCAGCCATTGTTTCACAAGATTCTTCGAAAGGAGACGACTTGCCATCATTTGTAAGTCCTGTGGTGTAAAGGCGTTGGGAAAACTCCATCGGGTTACAACAAACCGGACAACAAATGAAAGATGCGATGATCACTTTAAATAAAGTTTTAAAAAAACAAGAACCTACATCACATTCATCGTATTCAGCATATTCAGATAGGAACATATCCCAACAACTCATTCCATCCCATGATTTTTCAGCTTGTTCAACACCTTCGCCTATTTACAAAAATATAGATATTTCAGGCATTCAAATACCAGAATCATCTCAACAAATTCCCTCAAAAGTAATAACTATCTTATCTAATGAAGTAATTGCTCCTGCTCCACCTGTTACATACTCTGAAATTTCTAATACTGTCAACAAAGCTTTTTATGATGCTACGGATTGACTTCACTCTTTTTTCCACGTTTTTGATATTGTTTCTATAAAACTTTGTATGATTTTTATTACAACTTTGCACTTCAACTTTATATGAAAAAGTTTCAGTTTATCAATCAACGATTTAATAAACACAATATATTAACGCATGTATTATTTACCAACCTCAACTTCATTTTTTAACACCTCGTTCAATGCTGCACAGACTTCGGGTACTTTTTTGATATCAATGAACTAGTTATCTTGAAAATGTAATGAAGGCTTTCAAAGCTGTCTCCCGAAGCCAAGAACCTCAATATTATTGCCAGACGAATTTTTGCTGGGATCGCCTCTCTTAGCTGCGTATCTTTTTTTGAAATGATGGTCTTCACTTTTTCCAATATGTATCAAAATCCATTGATGACATCCTTGTGAATTTTCTATATTCATCCGAAGGCTCCGCTACTAGTTCTGTCAGTTGGCTTTGCATCGTAGCTTTGTGAAAATAAAACAGAATGAAACAAGTTATCAAAGAGTAAATCAATTAAAATCTTTGCTTACCGTGTTCTATTTCGATGCATACTGAGCATCCACCGTCTCCGTTTACGCCATTTTTTTTAACTGTTCTTGCATGCTAGATAGTTAGAATATATAATAGCACATAAACTTGCTGCTGCCGTGACTTCTAACGCATCCATTCTTCTCGACAATTGCAAACGTAATGAATAAACGAAAATGTACAGGGTTGCTCTCGTCACTCGACATCTCGCGCGAGAGCCCTTGGCGAGGGATGGCAAGAGCACTCGCACGAGAGTGTACGGCCACCATCATAAGTTCTCGTACAATTTTCCACAACTGTGACTAGAGCAGAGACATAATAATATTAATATGGCAATATGCATTGTAAGTGAAGGGAAAGATTGTTTGTATATAACGTTACATGACTTTTTAATTGATATGTAAGAATGGTAACAGTTTATGAGCTATTCGAATATAAACAATGTAATGCAAACTGTCTTATAATAAGTTAATATTGGGCAGGAATTCTTTCGTTTTAGGCATGTTTTCATTTAAATATTGAAGAAAACAGGGTTCAAACATTGCCTTTTTGGGAAAAAGGTATTGTTTATTTGGTAGCGAGTTTGAAAAGAAAATATTTCCTTCTGCTTTTGGATCTTTTGTAGATAAAAGGCATTTTGCATATTAATAATTTGAATCAAATGTGATAAATTCAACTTATACATTGGCGTATTCTATACTCCTCCGAGGTCCAGTGAGGTAGTGTAACAACGAAGCAAGCGGAATTGTTTCTTCAGTCGTTGTGCTTTCGGATGAAAAAGGTAGAATTTTAATATTTGGTGATTTTAATAGGCCCAATTTAACATTTAATGTGGATGAACTTGACAATTGTTTTCTTTCAATAAATCTTTTAGACGATAATGATTTCAAGCTGGTTTCCAATTATATGCCCAGAAATCTAAAGTTAGTGATTTTTAAATTAAAAACTGGGGAGAATCGCAAGCTAAAAAGGCGATACTATTCCTTCTATAACTGAACAAGACTGGAGGATGTCCTGTATATATTAGGCTAAACAAAGTATTTTTCAACATTAGACATGACAAGTTCCTTCCACCAGATAGAATTAAACGAAGAATCGAAACCGTTAATAGCATTTTCAACAAACAATGGCCATTACCAGTTCAAAAGATTACCTTTTGGCCTAAAGGATGGTGACCATTGCCCTTAGTTGACAAGATTCTGCTTCATTCTTGTATGTGGATGACATTATCGTATTCGGATGTAGCCTAGCTCACCATAACCAAAATCTCATAAAAATTTTCAGTCGTTTAGAATAGTATAACTTAAAACTCAACCCTGGTAAATGTAATTTCTTCAAAAGTGAAGTCGTATACCGCGGCCACTTAATCACTAAAGAAGGTATCCGCACGGACCCCGCAAAATATAAAACTATACAAAAATTTCCAGTACCTAAAGATGTAGACGAAGTATGACGCTTTGTAGCATTTTGTAACCATTGTAGACGCTTCATCCTCGATTTTGCAAAAATCACAAAATGTTTCAATGACCTCTTAAAGAAAAATGTGAAATTTAATTGGAATGAGGAATGCCAAGAAGCTTTCGAATCATTAAGACAGAAACTCATAACCACCCCCCTATTACATTATCCAAATTTCGACAAGTCATTTATTGTCACGACAGATGCATCAGATTATGCTCTGGGTGCCATCTTATCACAAGGCGAAATTGAGAAAAACTTACCAATATCATATGCAAGTAGGACTTTAGCTATACATGAGATAAACAAACCGATAATTAAAAAAGAGCTTTTGCCTATACACTGGGCGATTAACTTTTTTAGACCATATTTGTTTGGAAAAAAATTCATTGTTGTGACAGATTACAGACCTCAAATATTACTATTCACTCACGAAAGCCCATCGTCCAAAATGACACGCATACGACTAGACTTATCAGACTATGACTTCGACATTATATGCAAAAAAGGCAAAATTAATACAAATGCAGACGCGTTGTCAAGAATCAAACTACATTCAGAAACATTGAAAGACATGATTCCCAAATGCAATAAAGACCAACAATCAATATTTACCATTACTCGGAGTATGACAACGAAGCAAAATCCTAAAGAAACAAAAATGTCCTATATTCCTACAAAAAGAGTAAAAACATATATTTTGGACAGTACATCCTTATCAGACATAATAAATATTCAAAAAGTCAAATTTCGAATAGAGAATAATCAACAATTCAATATTGAAAAAGCTAGTATAAACGGACCCATTCGTATAAGATTCAGTGACAATCCTTCGAAATTAGTCTCGAACATGGAGAAACTGACTTCAGAAATATCCAAAAGAAATATAATTGAAATACCTTTAGAAAGAGAAGATGATATATTCAAAGCGTGCACGATTGAAAAATGCAAAGATATTCATAATGAAATACAAGAAAAAGTAATGAAGAAAAAACTGCTACCAATGAAAATAATCTTATACGAAAACCCTGAAATAATATCTAAAACGACAATACAAAATAAATTAATAATAGATTATCAAGATCAGCCATACTCAGGAAATTTAGGTGTACGAAAAAAAATTCTTAAAATTAAAACAAAAATTTGTTTGGAAAAACATGCATAAAGAGGTAAAAAATTATATATCAAACTGCGATTCATGCTTCAAAAACAAACAAACAAAACATATCAAAAAACGACTTACTCCAACTGATACGCCAAAGACAACATTGGAAGTTATCTCTATAGATACAGTAGGCCCCCTAAGAATATCCAAAAACTTCAGGTATATACTCACAGTACAATGCGATCTCTCTAAATATGTAATAGCTCATCCTATGGAGAGCAAAGATGCTGAAACTCTTGCTAAAACACTAGTCGAACGAATTATTTTAAAAAACGGTATCTTGAAAATTCTAAAATCAGACAACGTGACAAAGTTTGGAAATGAACTAATGGAGTTAAATTGCAAGCAGTTAAATATAAAACAAATATTTTCAGTACCTTACCACCATGAAACTTTAGGATAAGTAAAAAGAAATCATCGAGTTTTCAATGAGTATTTACAAAATTTCGCCAATGACCACGAACGGGATAGATGGATACCCTACTACACATTTGCGTACCATACGTCACTACATGTTGACACTCAATATTCGCCGTTCGAACTTGTACTCGGTGAAATTCCTTCCCTTCCAAATGACGCATTGCAAACTAATGTAATCGTTTACAACATCAACGATTACGCAGATGAGTTGAAATTGAGACTTAATAGAAGCATCTATATCACCAGAAATATGATTGGTAAAGCAAAACAGATAAGACAAGAAAAGCAAACAGTAACCAACCCTTCAAATTTTCAACCAGGAGATCTAGTACTAGTTAGAAATTTGAATAGAAAAAAGTTACAATGTCCATACCTCGGACCATGCAAGGTTATAAAAACCAATAACGTAAACTCAACAGTATTGATCAAAGATGAAGAACAAGTTGGGTAAACAGACCTACGCTCATGTCAGAAGGGTTTTGTATTCAATTTTCAAAATACAGTCACCAGATCGAATCAAATCAAAAAACATGTCAAAGACGATTTTATTGGAGAAAATATGAAATACGAAGAACATACTATTATTGACAAAGTTGAACGAATTTTGACTTCTGAGTTTTGGGTATTGCTATACTCATAAATATCTCCCTTGATAATTA
Organism: Odontomyia ornata; assembly: GCA_963969285.1. Classification (NCBI taxonomy): domain Eukaryota; kingdom Metazoa; phylum Arthropoda; class Insecta; order Diptera; family Stratiomyidae; genus Odontomyia; species Odontomyia ornata. The sequence continues at coordinate 464,643,569 of OZ017738.1, read as the reverse complement.
TTTCAGATGTCCATCCGCGACGGAGGAAACTTATTTCTCATGTGTTTCCCCCCTGTGCCCCCACTGAAGCATAAACTGACAGTATAACAACTGTTCCCCATGAAAACTTTTATTTCATACTCATATCGGCTACGTTTGATGAATTTTTTTTCAGGGGCCACTCTCCTGTACTGAAATCATCGATTCATGGCCAATTTTTTCGAATCCTAGAATGGTAGCAAAGCCCTTTTGCTAGGAGCTCTCTCCCACTTCCTTGACTTGTTTCACTTATGAGCATTAATTGTAGGTACTCATCTTCAGTCATTCATTAAATTGAGTCAAGTGTTCAAAGCATGCACCTTAAACGTTGAAGTTGGGAAAATAACTCAAAATTATTCAATCTTCGCATTTAAAACAGCCACTATTTTGTCTTACGATTGCTGATACCACTAGCTGAACCGATTCTCAAGGAAATACATGAAACCTATCATTCCTGAAATTTTCATGCAAATCCTAGCAAATCCTGTAGTGTCTGAGTCGGTAAAAAGCGCATGTTGTCCCATAGCCATATGTTGCCATAGTAATAAATGCAGCGCATATTGTTCCATAGTAATACAGGAAAATTCAAACCGCTATAACTTCGCTAAATATGATTCAATCTTTATGAAGCTTTCAGGATAGATTAATCTTAAAAACAAACATCCACGTACTGAATATCATAGGTACCATTAAGATTTTATTCAAGAAAACATAAAATCGATAAATCATACTATTACTAACAAAGTTGAGTGAATTGCGACTTCCAACGTATTTGTTGTTGTTGTACTCACCAGGGCCTACATTCCTGATTTTTTTCAGGTTTTTCGGATCACAGGTGTCCAATCGCGAGGGGGGGGGACACATTTTTCGTGTATTTCCCCTCCCTGTGCACCCCTTGAAGCAAACTTTGCCAAACTCAGACCTGTTTTGAAAAGTTCTCATCAAGACCTTTCATTTGATATCCATATCGGCTACCTTCAATGAATTTTTTTTCGGGGGGTCACTCTCCTATATGGGGAGACCCCCCTTAAATACCTTATAAATTTTTTTTGTAAATGAACTTTGAAGAGATCACCACTTTACACCTACTTACAAAATTTGATGCTTCTAGCTAAAGTAGTTTCCGAGAAAAACTGCTGTGACACACGGACGGACGGACGGACGGACGGACGGACGGACGGACGGACAGACGGACAGACTGGTCGCGAAACTAGTAGGGTTTTGTAAAATTATTTTACAAAACCCCAAAAAACATATCACAATAATTCATTTAAAAAACCAATTATTGAAACATTCCGTAATTTCAAAAATATATATATGTATACAGTATGCATTAAACCGCACAAACCATTACAAATTGCATAAAATGTATATACTGTACATATACACATATAATAACAGTAAATCAAACAAATGTTTACTCCAAGAAATTCCCAAAATAAGAATAAAATGTATATTAAGCTCTGTACACAACAAATAATCAAACAAATCAATGTAAGTTAACAGAATTCGAAATTCAAAAAAAACAAGTTGAGTAAGCAGGAGAGTGCTCCTACCAGAAGGTCTTTGTAAACACCCTAGGGTAAGAAGCAAGTTTTCTAATGGCGTGAATCGATAACTTGAATTATTCATCCAATACTTAGATATGAAATCGTTCAAATTTATACAAAAGATGCACAGTTTCTTTCATAAGCACAGTGCAGCCGCCATTTTAATCTAGCTTAAATGATTTTTCTGAATGCTTGGCCGATTGAACATGTTCAAGTTAAACACTATTCCTTAAATTTTCATGAAAATTGAAAGAAAATAAAAGTACCTAAGTCAATTTTAAATATATATAGGGTTTTTCAATAAGAGGTGTTATTTTGAATAGATCTTCTGATTTAACACCTTGCGACTTCTTCCTTTAGAGTCACGTGATAGAGAAGGCCTATGCCAATAGCCCAGCGTCAATTCAAGATCTCAAAGATGAAATTCGTGACGCTATCGAGGACATAGGGCAGCCAGTTTGCGATTTGGTTATGGAAAATTTCATGAAGAGGATATGGTCCTGTAAGCGTGTCGTAGTGGTTATTTGCGCAATGTTAGTTATTGCTATTAACGGCATATCTTCTTCTTTATAAAGAACTAAACATCCGATCATTTATTTAAAAAAATGGCATTTTTCTTTTAATATCAAAATAACACCTCTTATTGGAAAACCCTATATCAACCATAAACACGTGTTATCGTTGTTGTAATTCCATATAGTTGAAATTGCTATAACTCACTTGATTATGATTCGATCTCAATTAAATTTTGTGAACATATATATCTTATATCAGTCTATATAATTGCAAAATTTCAAGAAGTTTGAAGGTACCGTTTTGATTTTATGGGCAAAAATGTAAAATCTACAAATCATACTATTATTAACAAAGTTGAGCGAATTTCGATTTCTAAGGTATTTGTTGCCCTTGTACTCATAAAGGTCCACATTCGTGATAATTTTCAGATTTTTCGGCTGAAAGGTGTCCAATCGCGAGGGGGGGGGGACACAAATTTTGGGTACATTTTGCCTTCCCGTGGGCCCCCTAATTCATAAAATGATTTTTTTATTTCAGATTCTAAAAATTCTAATCAAGACCTTTCATTTGATACCCCACTCGACTACCTTTGATTAAAAAAAATTTTTAAGGGCCAATTCGTTATTAGGGGGGACCCCCCTTAAACATTTTTTAAATTTTTGTCAAGGCATTAACTTTTGAGAGACCATCACTTCTGACCTTTTCACAAAGTTTGAGCATTCTAGCTTCTATAGTTTCTGAGGAAATCAGCTGTGACGCACGGACAGACGGACAGACGGACAGACGGACAGACGGACAGACGGACAGACGGACGGACGGACAGACGGACGGACGGACAGACGGACGGACAGACGGACAGACAGGTCGCGAAACTAGTAGGTCTTTGTAAAAAAATTTTTTACAAAGACCTAAAAAACGGAATCAGTATCCTAAGGAATATATAAAGTCAATTACAACAAAAAGACATATTTTTATTTGTAGATCAGACAAACCATTCTAATGAAAAATAGAATTGTAGTTAATATTTTGAAATAAAAATTGAATTGACTAGATACATATCATTAACGTCAATTTTTTAGTTATAACTTATATGTAATATCTATAAAAAAAACAAAAAACCAAAAGTACTCAAAAATTTTAAAATTAAATCAAATTTAAAAATTTTCAACTTTACGATGAGGGTGTAACATGATGACAAAACGATCAGATGATTTTCAAACGTCATTCAATATGGCGGACTCTTAGGCTAAATTAAGCATAACCATAATTTAAAATTACTAAGCGTTGCCATAAATTTAGCATTACCATTATTTAAAATTAGTAAGCATTACTGAAAATTAAGCGTTGCCATACTTTATTCAGCAATATAAAATTAATGCAAAAATGTCAGCAAATTAAATACTAAGTGAACATAAAGTAGTGTTAGGTTAAGTTGGTATATAAGGCGGAAAGAACTTCAATAAAGTCCTCATTTCTCTTGTATACGCTGGTGTATTTATTAACAATGGCCACATTAGGTTAATAGGACAATAGAGTTAGGGGCCCATTAAAACAAAATATTGATGTTTCCACTGGTCTAGAGCGGCTACTTTTCATAGCTTCAGGTATCTGGGGTTTATTTGATCGAATGGTTCCCACCAAAGTTAACTTATATGGCTCTTTAAGTAGTTCCGTTGCCAAGGAGATGGAAGTAAATCAAAAGTCGCACGTAATATTGCGATACTGTCATGTACAGGCTTTAACAACTCCATCGTATAGAATTCACCGAGAAGTATGCCGTTTGTTTGAGTTCCTCTTCCCAAATAAGGCATTATATTTACCATATACTTCGTACCAATGTCACACATCATCACTTAGTTGGCTTGCTGAGTATATACATCCTAAGTAGACACCTACCTCGAAATCCAAGCAGTTGTTCATCGCTGCTTAAGTGAACTCCCAAAGTATAGCTATTTTTGCATTGGTAAATAAAGAGATCCCAGACTTTTTGATTTGGAGTAAAGGCATCAGATGCCCGCAGTGCGGGACGCATACTTTTGTCATCCATCCCAGGATGGATGACAAACATCATTGACGATATCGTCAATGATATATGTTTCAGTAATGATCAGGACTCATTACTGAAACATATATCATTGACGATATCGATCGAATAGGTCTTCGGTGTTCAAATGTTTATCTTTTCTCATTGCAGTCATTACGAAGATTTCAATCAAAGCACGGATTTCATCTTTACTCGTGTTGCGGAATGTAGCAGCAGTCAGCATAGACTCCCGTGGCTTCAAAGACATCTCAGCGTTTGTCCATTTTGTAAATATTGAAACATGAGACAGCTTCATGAACATTACGGTAGACGCATTGTGGACCCCTTTGAGCTCTAACAATAATAAGCGTTGAAATTGGGCCACGCACTGCCCATGCAGGCTTCAAAGTCAACCAGCAACATTTATTTTTACCCCTGATGCTTCTCTGGGTTAAAAAAAATTCGGCGGCCAGCTGATGTTGAAGCCAACTGTTCATTTTCTTCGCGCATGAGCTCATTTTCATTGAGAACTAGCTCTTCACCTCCTTCATCGTCCATAAAGCCATCTTCAATATCACTTTAAATGTTATCTTCAATCAAATGGCTTTCCCCTTCACTATCACCACCGCAACTCTGATTTTCTTCATCTTTCTCTATAAGAGCAGCTAGAATTTGATCATCACGCAAACCTCGACTCACCATAATAATTTTTGGATCTGATTCTCCGAAAAAATCTCACGACAATAAAAAAGTTCATAAGTACTTGGCACATAAAACACCGCACGAAATACATACAAGTACAACCGCAAGAAAGTTTTTCTCGTCGAATATCCAAAAAGTCACTTAAAAGATAATCATGCGTCATTTTGACTCACACTACCCCTTATAATTCAGGATTTTTGACTGTTACCTCACTTTTGCATGTATCCCACGGAAGGTACAAATGACGACTCAGATGTCATTAGAGGAAAACAATATAGTTGCATTATTAAGAGGGGGGTGATTTTTTGAAAATGCATGAGTCAATATGACGCAGACTATCTTTCCCGGTAAGTAAATTTCATGTGATCGATTGTGGAGTTATATATATATATATATATATATATATATATATATATATATATATATATATATATATATATATATATATATATATATATATATATAAAGGGTGATTCATAAAAAGTGTACACATTTTTGTCGAATAAAAACATAGTTTTTGGGAAGATTGAGCTGTGATGTTTATTTATTATGAAAATTTGATCCCTTACAATACAATATGAAACATTACTTTTGGCATTTACTCGTATGCATCTCGTGCTGCTTTACAGACTGACAAACGATGATTGGAATTTTCGATGACATTTTCGCACATTTCCGGCGTTATTAGGCGTATATTGGCTCGAATATTGTTTTTTATTGCTTCAGTAGTCTGGCGAGCATCAGCGTAAACACGATCCTTCAGAAATCCCCAAAGGAAGAAGCCACAAGGAGTCAAACCACACGATCTCGCCGGCCAATTTATGGGTCCATTTCGTGAAACTATTCGGTTTCACGTAGAGCGCGAAATGTTTGCACTGGCGATTCATTATTTTTGTAAAAATTTTTAACAATAATAAAACGTACGGCTGATGTGTATGATGCCATGATTAAAATTTAAAGGGCCAAACTGTCATAAACTGTCAATATATGGACCTAAAATTGGTGATAAATACGAGTTAAGGCCCATTCACATGTGCACACTTGTTATGAATCACCCTATATATATATATATATATATATATATATATATGTTTATATATATATATATATATATATATATATATATATATATATATATATATGTATATATATATATATATATAGACATACTATATACATACATATATATATATATATATATATATATACATACATACTATATACATATATATATATATATATATATATATATATATATATATATATATATATATATATATATATATATATCTGTGTTTTATATATACATATATATAAGTATATATATATATATATATATATATATATATGTATATGTATATATGCATACATATATATATATATATATATATATATATATATATATATATATATATATATATATATATATATATATATATATATGTAAAGAAAGTTTCTTTCTTTAAATTCGAATTTGCCGCGCTTCTCATGCGCCGCTCACCTATTATTCTAACCTAATCTAATATTAATAAAAATATATATATGTCAAAACGTAAAAATCGTAAATAGCCAATTTAAAGTAGAGAAATATCAAATTCGTGAATATGTTAGAAAAGAATTAATATTGAATATTAAAGAAATATTAATAAAGAAGCGCAGTGATAACATCGAACATTTATTGTCGTTTCATTATTTATAGGTAAGGTTGTAAATAACTGTTGTAACTATTGTAAATATAATAAAATCATTATTTATAGAAACAAATTTTGTTCGCTGAATCAACCTGCGTCTAAATTGTCTTATATATATATATATTGTTACATGTACAAATAATGCTGGGAGCTACTGTCGCAATTGTTTTCACAACCATTAAGAACATCAACAAATGAATGTACTCGAAAACCCGCCAAGCATCATCAACATCTGAAAGTGACGTCACTGCCCATTCATTAAGCTGCTCGAATATTCCAGTTAATTCGCCAATGTACGAGAAATGGATTGAATGACTAGAGACCCTATATGAAGGCGAGCTGAATGAATGGGGGGATTCATAATCGCCGCGATAGTAAAAACCACTATAGTAAAAACCACAATAGTAAAACTGCGATAGTGTGGAGTGCGAATTGAAAAGCAATATTGATTCATTGATAGTGGAGTGATTTTCGTGATGCACTTGTTATACAAATTGATCGACTAGTGAAAAGAAAAATTGTAAAGTAGTGAAATTGATGATTGTGAATTTTTTTAGTAAATAAACTCTTTTAACTTAATTTAAAAGACAGTACGTTTTCACTTTCCCGGAAGCAGTCTTCCAGTTTAACTACGAAGCTAGATGAGCAATCAGCGAAGTTATATGAACAATCAGCGAAGCTGGACCAACAAGCGAACGAAATCAAGGAAGTGCAAAAACAGTCAACCGAAATAAAAGTGGAGCACGGTAGCCTGAACAAAAAAATTAAATGCGTCGAGGAAAAGGCTTACCAGGTCGAGGAGAAGGTTAGCCAGGTTGAGGAGAGAATCCACTATGAGGTCAGCCAGGTCGAAGAGAGAATGAACCACGAAATGGAAAAAGTGCAAAAAGAATTGGAAGCAGCGAAGGCAGTAGTAACCACCTCACCAGCCCCACTTGTAACCGCACCGCATAGCATATCCAGAAATGTGAAAGCACCAATATTCGATGGGACAACGGTCTAGAGTATTTACAAAACACAGTTGGACTCCGCCGCCAGGAAAAATCACTGGAATTTGCAAGAACGAGCAACTGCATTCATTCTTGATCTAAGAGCCCCTGCTGTCGAGCTTTTAAAGACTACCCCCAATGGGTTGCACTCAAACTCGGTTGCTATAATGAATGTGCTTAACATGCGTTATGTAGACGATCATCTGAAGCAGATTTATCGGTCAGAGCTAAGGCATCGGACTGAGTGACTGGCATTTTTGGCTTACCCAGCCTACGACCCAGAACATCGAGATGACGCAGCAACAGAAGCATTCATCAGCGCACTAAAGGATCCAGAATTGCAACAAGCGGTGCGTTTGGCTCAAAAGCAAACGGTTAAGCACGCATTGGCTTACAGTCTGAACTTTGAGGCAGCGAAAAATGTGGCTCGTACCAAAGCCCGGGTTTGCGAGGTAGTGGCAGATGAGTGCAGATGCGAGCGCATGGAAATTGAGTGATAGCCGCAGGTAAATGGTGCGCCTAGATGCTGGAATTGCGGAGAGAAAGAGCAGCTACAAAGAGACTACAAGAAGCAAAGAAAACCAAGCTATTGTCCAGGGTGTGCAGCTAGGAGGAGATCCAGACCGAGTCAGGAGGCCAGAATGGAAGCCCTTCAAACAGAGGGGTCGGGAAACCTGTAAGAGCCAACTTCGTGGGGCAGAGGTTGGCTGGGAGGATCGACGTCCCCAGCACCACCACCGCCGTGTCAACACTACATCGTGAAGAAGCAGACTTATGCCTTCCGGGTCAAGTTGACAGAGAACATTGCACCATAACAATCGACACTGGTGCAACCCGATCGATTATCCGACCAGACCATGTGAGGCAACAACTACTTCACAAGAGCAGAATTTTCTCACAATGGAGAGCTACGGGAGAAACTGCATCTGTCCATGGAGAGATTAATCTCTAGATACAAATGAGAGACCTTGCGTTCCAACATAATTTTCTGGTCGCGAACATTATGGGTGACTGCATTCTTGGAATGGTGTTTCTGCGACCACATGGGATCACATTGGAGTTGGGCGAACAGGTATTGAAATGGCAGAATGTCGAAGTTTTGATGGAGGATCCCTGCGTTCGAATTCCCAAGATGAATGTGGTAGTATGTGCCGACACTGATGTATCGAATTCCGCCGAAAGTATTATATGGGCCAAGCTTGACGTCCGCATTGCGCAGTTTGATTGTAGGACGAAGCATTGTAAGATCTTTAAGGAACGGATACGTGCCGGTTAGAGTCCTTAACACCGCAGACTCAATCACGAGCATCAAAGCGGGAGAAGTCATCGGTAGCTGCAAGCCTGTTTCCACCATCACCTCTTTGGAAGCCACTCACGACCATCATTGGAAAAGGACGCAAGGCACAGACAAAGGCCGGGAATCCACGTATGCAATATTGAAGCAGGTCAAATTGCCAGTGCAGCTATTCAAGCAAGCCTCTGATCTGGTCACTAAGTACAGTGACATCTTAACAACAAGCCCGGATGACCAAGGCCGACCGAATATGGTAACTCAAGTCATAGATACACAGGGAGCCAAGCCGATTCGACAAGCACCGAGACGTCTTCCTATAGCTAAACAAGGAAAAGTGAGCGCACTGATCTCGGACATGGAAAAGCAAGATGTTATCGAGCCTTCTGTTAGTCCATGGGCCGCGCTAATAGTTCTAGAAAACAAAAAGGATGGTAGCACTCGTTTTTGTGTCGACTATAGGCAGCTTAACGACGTCACTAAGAAAGATAGTTACCCACTTCCACGTATCGATGACATCATGGACACTTTGGCCGACGCAAAATAGTTTTCTATACTCGATCTCAAGAGTGGCTACTGGCAGGTGGAAATCGACAAGAAGGACCGAGAGAAGACCGCATTTTCAGTTGGGACCGGATTGTAGCAATTTGTGTTGATGTCATTTGGGCTTTGCAACGCTCCAGCCACTTTCAAACGCCTGATGGAATACGTGCTATGAGGCTTAACCTGGAAGACCTGCTTAGTGTACCTAGATGACATCAGCGTTATTGGGAGAACGTTTGAAGAGCATGTGCGGAACTTAGAAGAGGTTTTCTTCCGATTGCGACGTGAATCTGAAACTTTGTCCGGATAAGTGTACCCTTTTCGCAGCTGAAGTAAAATACCTGGGACACGTTGTTTCAGCAAGAGGGGTCAAAACTGACCCTGAGAAAATTGAAGCCGTGAAAAGCTGGCCAACACAAAACAACAAGCGCCAAATATGAAGTTTTTGGGGTTTGGAAACCTACTATCGAAGATTCGTCAAAGACTTTGCCAAAATAGCTAAGTGTCTCCATCAGTTAACCGAGAAAAATTGTCCGTATGTCTGGAATGAACAATGCCAGGAAGCCTTTGAGACCTTGAAGGAGAAGCTGCGTGAATCACCCGTGCTAGCATATCCAAAACTCGGAAAAATGTTTGTAGTCCGCACCGATGGGAGCAACGGCGGTATTGGAGCTGTACTCTCCCAGCAGATCAATGGCAAAGAAAGAGTCCTCTCGTATTACAGTAGAGTTCTCTCAAAAAATGAGACGAACTACTACGTGACCAGGAAGGAGCTATTGTCTATAATAGAGATCACCAAGCAGTTCCACAAGTACCTATATGGCCAGAAATTTGTTCTTCGAATGGACCATGCATCGCTGAGATGGCTGCTTAGCCTCAAAAACCCCGAGGGACAAGTTGTGAGATGGATCTAAAGATTGCAGTCGTACGACTACGAAATTGTTCTAAGGAAGGGTGGAGTTCATGGAGATGCTGACGCCCTACCTCGTCGTCCATATCCAGCTAATTGTAGGTATTGCCGACGGATTGAAAAAAAGGAGCCACCCGTTGATCTGCGATTGATAACGGCCAAATCTGATGAAGGTTGGTCACCGGAGGGGATTCGAAATGCCCAGTTAACCGATGAAGACATCGGACCATTGCTCATATGGAAGGAGACAACTTGGCGACCTGAGTGGAAGGACGTTTCAATGCATAGCGCAACCCTGAAAAGCTTTTGGGCACATTGGAACTCCGTTCAGGTAGAGGGTGGCGTACTCAACCGAGAATGGGAAACGGCGGATGGCAGCTCCTATAGGATGCAAACTATACTTCCCAAAAGCCGAATCCACGATGTGGTTAAGTAAACGCCACCTTGGTGTTAACAAGACCTTAGAGAAATTGTGGGAAACGTTATACTGGCTCCTTCCTCGAGAAGACGTAGAGGAGTGGTGCCGTCGATGCACGATTTGTGCTTCCGTCAAAGGTCCAAAGCGACGACTGAGAGGACAAATGCGAACCTATAACGTGCGCGTGCCATTTGAAAGGATTGCTGTTGCCATTGTAGGACCCTTTCCTGAATCCGAATGATGAAATCGATACACGCTGGTTGTGGCCGATTATTTCAGCAAGTGGCTCGAGGTCTACCCCATTCCCAACCAGGAAGCAACTACTGTAGCCGAACAGCAAGTGCTAAATTGAGTCGGTAGGTACGGCTTACCTTGCGAACTACATTCGGATCAAGGCTGAAACTTTGAGTCACTAGTTTTTGACGAAATGTGCGAACTACTGGGAATACGGAAAATGAGGACCACACCACTGCATCCCCAATTCGATAGAATGGTCGAATGTTTCAACGGCATGCTCAATAAACACCTGGCCAAGATGGTTGACGAGAACCAAAAGGGCTAGGACCGACATTTCCCACTATTTTTGATGGCGTACAGAGTTGCCAAACGCATATTGATGGCCTAAGCCCTAGCCAAAGTCATTTTTGGAAAGACTATTCGTCTGCCAGCTGATATAAAGTTCGGAACATCCCTGAGAAACCCCAAACGATCTCGGAGTACACAAGTGAGCTAAGACAACGGTTGAACCAGATACATCGGACAGTGCAAAAACACCTCGAATCGGCTACTGACCGTATGAAGACCAAGTATGATCTAGAGGCAAATTCTACTGGCTTCCAGCAAGATGACTTGGTGTTGCTATATAATCCGCAACGGCGAAAGGATAGGTCTCCAAAGTTGCAACATAATTGGGATGGTCCATACCAAGTTACAAAGTGAATCAACGACGTCGTATGCCGCTTAGAGGAACACCGTAGGCCGAGAGCCAAAATGAAAATTGTGCATCTGGACAGTCTTGCCCCATATTACATCCAGCGAGACTTGACTACAACTGGCGACACATCTTTTCGGGGCGAAAAGAACTGAGGTGGGAGCAGTGTTACATGTACAAAGAATTCTGCGAGCTACTGTCGCAATTGTTTTCACAACCATTAAGAACGTCAACAAACGAATGTACTCAAAAACCCACCAAGCATGATCAACATCTGAAAGTGACATCATTCCATTCATCAACTGCTCGAATATTCCAGTTCATTCGCCAATGTACGAGAAATGGATTGAATGACTAGAGACTAAAATGAATGGGGGGATTCATTACAACCACGATAATAAAAACCACGAAAGTAAAACTGCGATAGTGTGGAGTGTAAATCATACAGTTGATACAGTTGTAATACAAATTGAAAGACTAGTGAAAAGAAAAATTGTAAAATAGTGAAATTGATGATTGTGCATTTTTTTAGTAAATAAAATCTTTTAACTTAATTTAAAAGACAGTGCGTTTTCACTTTCCCGGAACATTGAAATTATTGGCCGCGAACCGACAATATGCATGGGAGTGTGTGTGCGTACATATACATAGGATATCACGAAATGTGTGTCTGGAGGTCGCAATTTTGCTTCGATTTTCGGCCAGTTTTCAGAAATATTTCGACTTGTTTTGTTAATCATTCAAATTGGTAAAGCAAAACAAAGTAGAGGATGATTTCGATGCAAACCCGTGATTTCTGTTCTGACCAAATTATAGTGCTGATTTGTAACAAAACTGGTGCAAAGATTCATTCAAGTGTGTGATAAAGCTCGCAATAAAAAATCCAAAGGCGAATCATCGAAAAAATTTGAACAATAAAAAAACACTTCAGGGTCAGGTCAGAATATCTGAATGGCGGCTACGCAAAGTCCGAAATTCGAAAATTTCTCAAAGCCTTAACTTATATTGGGTTTTTATGAAATCTAAAATCAAGTTGGACGTTGATGAGATCATGCATTAAGTGTGTCAGAACTAAATTCAATTGCTATGAACGCTGCAAATTTCGGCCTCATTTCAGTAAAAAATTGTACTTTAACGTACATGATACAACAATGTGTTCAAGAAACTGAGTTTTGAAAGGTTTGAAATGAAAAAACTAAAAAAGGTGAAATAAAAAGTTTTTAGAAAAAAAAAAAAGAAAACTGACTTCGAAGTGCCCTAAAAAGGATGCGATAAATTTTATAGAAGCGGTGCTAGATCAATTGCCCCATTTAAACATAAATACTTCCAATATCTGCACCATCACAAAAGAATCGGGGCAAAAATTATATGGCACCGCTTCCATAAAATTTATTCTACCCTATATAGGGCATTTCGAGGTTGGTTTTCTTTTTATTTTTTCTAAATATTTTTCATCGACTTTAATGTTGATAAAGATTGAACTAATGAGAAAATCTAATTGAAATTGATTATTTTGGTGAATTCTTAAACGGAACTTGTTATTCCTATATAATATTTTTTTAACTGATTGCGGTATAAGTTCTACAACACTTCCCTTTCATCACAAAACAATTCTGCAAACATATTTTCTACTAAAGCAACTTTCAGGAATAAAATACCATAAATGTGTATGCTAAGCAATTTGCATATGTACTTTTCACAAACAGACCTAACGTAAAAAGGAGCGTTTGGATTCTCTTTTCAGCCTCATATACTTATGGAAGAATCCCTGAAAAGCTCCCAAGGGTCTGTTCAAGTGGATGTTGATGTTTCTTATGTTGCTGCTGTTATCACTGCTGGATGATAAAGTACAATATGCAACTCAGCGGTCGTTCATAATGATAAGGACCAAAAGAAAAAGGATAAGACTTAAGGTTTCATGAGTGGAATAAACGACTTCATCACTTCATTATAGAGTAACTTGAGAGCGGTTGTTGAGAATAGTAGGGGGACTATAAAAATTGATGATGGGATAAGAGCAAGTAACTGTTGTTCTTGAAGGGTGTGGAAATAATTATTTAAATTACATTCAAAGAATTTAGACAAACTTTCCTTCACTCAAATAATAACATTTTTGAAATTTGTGGTCGTCATGGTTTGGAGAAAAGGACGTTACTTGTACAATCTCTCTCTTTCTAAACTCCTCTAAAAATGAGCTCCATTTAACTTCAAGGTGACCATCCAACACGATAGCTAATAATTAATTCACTTTCAAGTTTCGGCCTAATTGACATAACTTAACCGAAAAATTGCAACAAATTGTTCGCTTTGCACATCAGGACCACTCGTTACCTTTTCATATTTGCCAGCATTAAATACAACCCTAAAGTTTTCTGATTGCTACCTCGCAGGAAACCCAAAAGCATTTTCCACTCAAAAAGTCATTTTCAACCTTCTTGAGACTCACAACTGAAGTTCGGTTCGATCCTTTGACGTCGAAATTCCCATTTACGAGTAAGTTGTCTTCATTTATGCATAATTTTCACTTAGCCGAGCTGTTTGGGATGCAACCATGCATGGGAAATTCGCGCGGCTTTGGGAGGTGCAAGAAACAGCAAGACGAAGGTAACGTGAACAATAAGACATTCCCTCCGTTTTTCAATGTCTTGCGGGCTCTATGCTGGGAAAATGTTGAAGCCGGAACAACAACTTGGAAATAAGTTGTTTGCATACGCGCGAATCTGCCTGGAAAATGTTTAATTAGTTTGTTATACTCGTATAGTACGATACCGTGAATCTATTGCTGAAGTGGAAGATGCTTAGTTAGTGGATCCTTATGTAATTTATGCAGTTTTGGAATTAATGTTGGTTGTTATGAGTGTTTTATGAAGACAAGAAAATATTTTCATTAGAGTCAAAATGAGTTGCATCTGGTTTTTGATTTTGATGAGTATCTCGTTAGGAGCTAATTTCAGGAGGAAACTCTTGTTCTGTTGTATCCATGCTGCATTGGTTAATAAACATTACAGATGATTGCAGTAGAAATATCTGAGATAAGTTAATACTAGTATCATTTTCACAATGCTTCGGTTCAATGAAATTCGGTGTTCACATGTTTGATTTCCATTTTGACCGATAAATTATTCCAAACCGGAAAATCCTTTCTCAATCATGTGATGGAGTTTTCGCACAATACTTGCTCCATTAACGTATTTCCGCTCTGTACTCTGTCCAATGAGGATTTCCAGATCTCCTATACCAAATCCTTCATACATCCTAAATCCAGAAAGACCAACTGTTGGCAAATATTGGATACTATGGCTGCAAAGCTTTCTCACTACACATCCAAACACAATGGTCAGCAAGTACATTCCTAAAATGTTTTCTACTGTAACGATTTCAAATGTGCTGCAATGAAGGGCTCTTGTGATCTGTAATCAGGAGTGAAATGCTTGGACTTGTACTAAATAAATGATTATGGGAACGTATCCGGGAGCAACACCACGTCCATTCGAGTGTTCTTGCAAAGATAAATTTGCAGGGGTGCAACGGACACATCAAAATACAATTCTTCAAACGGTGTTGAGTGCGATAGGGTTAATAGGAGAGTTCAATAGAGTTTCTAGTGCTATGAACAATTTTCGGTAAATCATTTATCTGGTAAGTGCAGGTGCAGGATGATGGCTACAAGCTGAGTTACTATTATATTCCTGATTTGGGAAGCAGATCAATGAATGGAAAAATTATTCCTTTCAAATCTTTGGTTGGACTTATGATTTTGATAAGGTAAGGATAACATAAAAGCCAGACCGTTTTTTATTATTCACTACTTAAGGTCATTTTTTTAGGGTTTCGTAAAATAATTTTACAAAACTCTACTAAAATTGCGTCCTGTCTGTGCGTCCGTGGTGTTAAGAGATATAACTATCCCAAATGCGTTATCGAACCATACATGCCGACTCCGGCCGGGGGCATTTTGAGTCCCTGTCCACTCCGTCGGAGACAGGCGTGGGCACCACTCGTCTACCCGTAAGTTTGTCCCCTGAGCCTCAAGATGAGTCTTCACTTTCGGGGAAAACTATTACGATTACTGCATTTATATGAGTAACAACCTAGAATAGGAGGACGCACAAACCAACAAACTCCCCCGACAATCCCGTAACCTATCTATCCTAAGTATTAATTGTCAAGAAATTAAATTCGCCGGGAGCTGGAACTCGAAACCAAAAAAAGGCCTAATCTAGACCAGTGCCTGCGAAATATTTGCGCAGGAGATTCGCGGCTTAAAATTTTCACACTCACTCCCGAGCCAAGTTTCACAATTTACTTTTAAGCGTATCCCTGATTGAAAAAAAAGAAATACAAGAAAACATGATTCACTGAACGTATAATTAATGGTAATAAATGATGATACTCATATAAAACAATATTCAATGAAATTTGTTCTTAACTCTACCATTATATTTACCTAACCTCAATTAGCGCTCTCAACGACGGGGCCCTCGGGTAAACTTTCCGCTTTGATTGTGTCCCGTTAACCGACTCCCGCTAAAGGCGTGCATCCCTATGAAAATCACCACCAATTCCTCCAGGTGTGTCCTTGTCGGACCTGTGTTTTTTTTTTCTTGGGGAATTTCTGGAGAAATCGATTCGAATACTCAGCCACGTTCTTCCCTTTGCACTCGGGTTCCACAACAGAAGCTAAATCGAGAATGATTCTCAGCGATTTTTTTCCTTTTTTGTTGGTGCGACATTCCCACTCGGGTTCCAAAACAGTAGAGAGCTTCTTCTTCTTAGCACCACAGCCCCTTTTGGGCCTTTGCTTCCTGCAAACAGAGTCTCCAACTATCTCGGCCCGTTGACCGCGTCTTCCAATTCTGAAATCCGAGCAACAGTGAACTGTCTTCGTCAACCGAGTCAGACCAGCGTTTCCTTGGTTTCCCTACTAGCCGCCAGCCTTCAGTTCTCTCATCGAATACCTTCTTGGGCATCCGTTGTTCGTCCATACGATTTATGTGTCCAGCGTATTGCAGCTTCCGCAATCTTACAATCCTTGAGACCTCCGGTTCGTCAAAATTTCATACAGCTCATAGTTGTATCGAATTCGCCATTGGTCCCCGTCTAGCTTCGCTCCGATTATTTGCCTCAGGACGCGTCGCTCAAGGGTATTCAATATATTTCCGGATGCTTAGTTTAGGGTCCATGTTTCACACCCATAGCATTACACAGGTCTTATCACAGATTTGGTATTCAAGATCGCCAATACTGAATAGAATATTTCATTTGCGAGCTGTATTCTTCGGCGTATTTCGTCTCTTTCATTGCCCGTTTTCGTTATTTTGGCACCTTAATACACAACTTCGCTAACATTCTCGATACTGTATTTGCTAAGTGTGATATTTTGAGTTTTCAGGTATTTTTCCTCAACTGCGTCATGAACTTTGTTTTATTTTTGTTGTTTTGTAGCCCCACCAGTTTTGCTTCGCTGTTGATGTCGTCTGCATAGGCTATTACTTGGCTCGACTTGTATAGTAATGTACCTCGCGTATCGACAGGTAGCTTGCTCATGACGTACTCTAGAGCCAAACTGAATAGCAATGGGACCAGCCCGTCTCTCTGCCTTAGTCGGATATTTGTGTCAAAGGGAGGATGTCGACGTCATTATCATTTTGGTGAGACGGACAAATTTGGCTGGGATGCCAAAACCAAGCATTATTTTACACAGGACGTTACGACGAATACTGTCTTATGCTTGCTTGAAGTCAACGGAAATTTGGTGTACGAGTATGTCTATGTTGAACTCCCAGCATTTTTCAAGTACCTGGTTGACTGTGAACGATTAGTCTATTGCTGATCTACTTGCCCTAAAACCACCTTGATACTCCCAAATAATTCTTTTGGCGTATTATCCGATTTTATTTTCAAAGATTCTAGAAAATATTTTTTACGCCGTAAAAAGTAGCGATATGCCTCTATAATTTTCGCACTGTAGCTGGTACTCTTTTTGTGGGTAGTAAATATAATTGATTGCCTCCACTTTTTTGGCATATGTTCTTGTTTTATTTTATTTTATTTTATTTTAATTCCAAATCTTACTGGCGGTAAGCCCAATTACAAGAGTTGAATACAATAATGATCAAAACCAAAAACATACTGAATGAATTAGTTGGAACTGTACAAATTATTCAAACATTAACGAATTACGTGTTAAATAATTTTTCTCTTAGCAAAGACTTAAAACTAAAAAATGAAGAAGGAAATGGACCAAGCTCAAGATTATTGTGGCCTCTAGGGAGGCGCACCATAGCAGAGTGAAAATAAACATCGGTACGTGCAAAAGGAGTGACTAAGGTTTGACATGATCGAGTAGTTCTTGCGGGAACCCGTAAATGTATATTGTCTACAAGATATGAGTCGATCAGACGGTGGTAAAGTTTGAACAAGAAACATTCATCTAAATAAAGACGTCGATCACAAAGAGATGGTAAACGCAAAAAGTTAAGCCGATCTGAATAGGAACAATACGGAATTTTAAACTTGTAAAATAAGTATTTAGTAAATTTTTGCTGAACTAACTCTAAGGCAGTAGTAAGATATTCTTGGTGTGGAGACCAGATTTGGGTAGCGTATTCTAAAATACTTCGTACGAGAGAAACGTAAAGAAGGGACGCAGTGTGAATATCACTTAATATGTGGACATGACGCAGCACAAAACCAGACATTTTTGTAGCCCTATTGATAACATGAGAGATGTGTCTCTCAAACTTTAATTTAGAATCGAAGATGACTCCAAGATCCTTGCAATGTGAAACACGCGCGAGGGGCATATCGTTTATGTTCTACTGGTAAACTATAGGTTCACGTTTCAATGAGAAAGACATTACGCGGCATTTTGGGATATTTAAATGGAAATTGTTAGATAAACACCAGTTGCTTAACGTAATCAGATCGTTATTCAAAATGCTGCAATCAGCAGTACTATCTATTTGTCTAAATAGTTTCAGATCGTCAGCATAAAGCAAAGATGACGAATTTAGCGTAGGTGGGAGGTCATTGATAAAGAGGATAAATAAGAGTGGTCCCAGAATAGAACCTTGAGGAACTCCTGAAGTAGGACTAAAATATGGAGACAAATTTCTGTTCAGACGCACACAACACAACCGGGAAGAAAGGTAGGACTTGAGCCAGTATATTAATATTTCCGGAAAACCATAATGATTGAGCTTAATACGTAGGATGTTATGAGGACCTGTGTCAAAGGCCTTGCTAAAGTCCGTATAGATAGCGTCCATTTGTGCCTGAGAGTCCAGAGCTAGAGCAACACTGTTAGAGAACTCAAGTAGGCTCGTAGTAGTTGATCTGCGCGGAAGAAAACCATGTTGCTGATCATGAAAGATGGGTGATAGCACAGGGATTAATTTGAGGTACATAGCTCTTCCAAATATTTTTGAAAAACATGATAGGATAGATATTGGCCGATAGTTTGCGATATCAGATGGATTGCCTTGTTTGAAAATTGGAGTAATAAAGGCAACTTTCCAACATTCAGGAAATATGCCAGCAGTTAAGCTAAGGTTGAAAAGAAAGGATAGGGGAAAAGACAAAGCAGTAGAAAGTGATTTGATAAAAAAGCAAGGAATCCCATCCGGGCCAGGGCCGACAGATCCATTTAGGTTATGGATAATTGATTCGATTTCGGGCGGAGAGAACAAAAAAGAGGACTGGAAGGTTGGATGGAAAAAGTTTGGAAAATAATTACCAGCAGCTGAGGGGGCATTGAACGTTGAGGCGAAAAATTGAGCGAACAATTTTAAGATAATTTCTGGGGTTTTTGCGTGCAAATTCTCCAGAAACATTTTATTAGGTATTGGAGGAGAGGTCTTTAACGATCGTATGTATGACCAGAAACGTTTAGGATGGTTAGACGAAATAGATTGCTCAATAGAGCAATAATAATTTTTTAGGTGCACGTTTGACTTCGGTCTTCGCTAAGGAGCGCAATCTACAATACTCTAAACGAGCTTCCACTGAACAGGATTTCTTGGATATCAATCTGGCTTTCTCTTTATTTTTAAGGGCATTGTATACATCGGCAGTAATCCAGGGGGCATCAGACCGATTATTCGGTGAATATAAAGGGGTAAATTCAGTGATTTGTTCATTTAAGAGATCATAAAATTTTGCCAAAGCATCATCACATGAAAGATTATGAAAAAAATTGGGCCAGTGAATAGAGTTTAGGGCAATGGATATGGCTTCAAAATTAGCTCCATTGAAATTAAAAGATGGAGGTAAGAGTTTCTCTTTACCACGAGTTACCGGAAGATTCAGCTCTATACCTAACGGAGGGTGATGGGAGTCAGGCGGGATATAAGGTTCAGCTGAAGAAATAGATATATTATTTGCCAAGGCCGGGCTGACGAAAACAAGATCGAGTAGTCGATCATTTAAATTAACAATGAAATTAATCTGAGAGAGGGACAAGTAGGATAGAAAAGACAAGAAATCGAAGGAGATAGGGTTGTTCGACGTGATAGGTATGGAGCTATCAAGGTTCCATAAAACTGAAGGTGCATTAAAGTCTCCACATATCAACAGAGTATCATGAGGAAATCTAGAGAGCACGTAGTTAGATATTTCATCAAAGAATACTGTGTAGGTTTGTAATTCAGAACTGCAAGGTATATATGTAGATGATACTAATAGGTATGAACTTGGCTTTAGTGATATTTTCACCATGATACATTCAATAGGAGGAGATGGTTGAAAATCACAACAAATGGAGCTAGGAAAACATCTTTTGACACCTACCATGACTCCACCACCGTCTGATTTTGAGGAAACACTAGTGTCTTGATCACGACGAAAAATATTGTGCGTACCAGACAAATCGAAGTCACTCACGGAATCGTTTAACCAGGTTTCGGTAATGAAGAAAATATCATCGTTGGCAATAGTGGAGGCGGTTAAAAATCTAGAAAGCTTGGTCCTTAGCCCTGTAACATTTTGATAGTAGCATTGAAGACCATTTATACTATTTTTTGGAGGTTGGAGCGTGACGCCTCTTCCGAAAATTCATATTACGGGATGAGATGAATTCTTTTACAAGCACACTATTGGGCCAGAACTTAGGCTTCATAATAATATCCGCTTTGGATGACGAAATATCAATTTTAAAGGATGAAATGTAACGCTGCTCACCAGTCAACTTTCTGCAAGTAAGTATAGATGGAACATTACCTAGCTTTGATGTTATATTATGTTCGATTTGTTCGGAAGTCGTATGCGGCGCTAGACGAGATACGAAAACTCTTGAAGGTGGACTGATAGCCTGCAATGGCTGTGTGATGGAAGACTGGAGATCGGCATGCGTATCAACTGGGTTATCACGATGTTCGGTAGCTTCCTCAGTGAGCGCTCGAGATGTTGGTTGCTTACGTTGTTCCTGAAGATGTTGATTATTTTGCGGAACCAATTGATGTAACTCGGTATGAGATTGAGTTTTAGTCTGCTGAGCGCTTCCCTTGCTTCTTATAGTCCTTGCATAACGAGCAGATGTCGCAAGAGTTGCTGATTTTGGGGAAGTAGATGGTTGTTCCTTTTGAGCGACTTTAAGCAAGTTTGATATCTCTGTTTTTGAGGCCTTAAGTTTCTTGTGTAAACTAGAGACTTCCAAAAGGAGAGAATCAATTGTTAATTGTGCTGCCCGAAGTTTAGAGATGTAAGTTGCTATAGAAAACTTTCTGCAGGTATCACAGAACCACAAAATACCTGACTCGTTTTTAGTAATGTGATCTGCTACTGGACCGGATATTTCAACACATTTTGCGTGGAAAGATAGTTCGCACAAGCCGGAGCACGTCAGAATGTTTTTATTGTTTGTTTTATCGGTGCAAGATGATGACATGCAAAAAGTCATTGTATTTGATAAATAGAGTCTAGAGTGTTACGTATAAACGACTCCAATAAAAATTCACTCAAACAACTTAACTCGTCGGAATTAACTTTTATACATGGAATAACTCACGGTTGATGAACAGAATAACGACACGATAGTTGAGTGCAATTTATTAAAATACTAGTCACCGCACAGATGGTACTGTTACTGTGTACAGGTGTTATCAATCGACACGGAAACATGAATTTCACTTGAACTTTGGGGACATGAATGAAATATTCACGCAATATGCACTATAACTGGATTATAAGATCGAGATATTCAATTCAGACTCCAACGAAGGATGCCGACGGCAAGATGACATCTGATTATGCAACGGATGAGTAAGGTTGCAAACTTAAATAAAGGGTTGTGAACACTACTGCGCGAATTTCAACTCAGCAAATAGGTGGCACTGAAACGCTGCTTTGTTTTCGTTTTACGATTATAATTAAAGTTTAAAGATACGAAACCAAATATTCAAAATGATATCAGGGCTGCAAAGGGAACCGAAAACAGTCAATAATGAAGCAATTGCACCGTAGCTAAGGCTTGCACAATAAGATCACTTATAACCGAACCAGGAATCACTATATTCGCAAGAAATTTAAAGAAAAATAAGACGTCGAAGTGAACACGGTTGAAGGTGTTGACAGCTTATTTGTGTTATGTTGCCAAATATACTGGATGACTTTGTGAATAGCTTGATGAACACTACTGCCACCATATTTAATGAGCTCTACTGGAAAACGCATGTAGCAGAAACCAAGTCATACGTTCCACTTGCTTCCCAAATCGACGCATTCATAAAATGACCTGGATATCACTGGATGGCAACACGCAGACCCAAATGATCATGTTCTGATTCAGCAAAGTTGGACCTCGAGCATACTTGACGTCCGTACATACCGAGGAGCCAATTGTAACTCAGATCATTACTTGATCAAATTATCCTATCGATGTCGTATGTCAAAGGCATATTCGGTGAAGACCAGCCCGCTACAAAAATTTGACATCGAAAGGCTCCAAACGGCGTCTGTTGCCAAAAATTTTCACGAAGACCCTCGACAACAAGCTAGCTCCCATCTTATCAGACGAGCTCTGGATGGAAGTGAAAGCGGCTGTTAGGACCGTGGCTGAATAGACGATCAAACATCAAGCCGGGTGTAAGAGGAATGATTGGTTCGATAATGAGTGCCAGAACGCGTTTGATTAAAATGAATCAGGCGTACAAAGAATACGTAGCTAGGAAAACCAAAACGAAGAGAGAACACTATGAAAATCTCAGAAGAGTAGCGAATAAGAT
This sequence comes from Odontomyia ornata, assembly GCA_963969285.1. Classification (NCBI taxonomy): domain Eukaryota; kingdom Metazoa; phylum Arthropoda; class Insecta; order Diptera; family Stratiomyidae; genus Odontomyia; species Odontomyia ornata. Next base: position 464,620,765 of record OZ017738.1, on the reverse strand, counting down.
AATAAGGGTTAAGAAAAGAAAATACCACGACGACCAACTGAGAAGTATAGATGTAAGTTTAGCGAGCAACAACACAATAAAAGCATGCAAAGTAGTGAAAAGCCTAAAACGTGGTATTCAGCCCATAACCGCGCTCTGTCGTGATGACATCTGCAACATCATCGCTGATGAATCCAAGGTTAAGAGAAGATGGGCATCATATTTCAAGGACTTCCTTAATCCTCCACACAGCTCCAGAACATCAGAGCCTATAAATGCCTGCAGAGAGCTCCCATTGGCCTCACCAACTATGGATGAAGTTTGTTCCAACATCAAAGCCCAACAGAAAAATAAAGCACCGGGCATTGATGAGATTCCAGTGGAGCTCATCAAATATGGTGGTAGTAGTATTCATCAAGCTATTCACAAAGTCATTCAGTGTATTTTACAACAGGAACATATGCCGAAAGAGTAGAGCCAATCGATTCTCTTCCCTATCCACAAAAAGGGTGAGAAGCTACAGTGCTTAAATTTATAGAGGCATATCACTACCTCGTACGGTGTAAGAAATATTTTCAAAAATCTTAGAAAATAAAATCGGATCATACGCCAACAGTATTATTGGGGAGTACAAGTTGGTTTTAGAGCAGGTAGATCAGCAAAAGACTAATCGTTCATAGTCAAGCAGGTACTTGAGAAATGCTAGGAGTCCAACGTAGACCTACACCTAATTTCGTTGACTTCAAGCAAGCATATGACAGTATTGATCATAAGGTACTCTATCAAATAACGCTTCGCCTTGGCATCCCAGCCAACTTAGTCCGTCCTGCCAAAATGACAATGACGTCGACATCCTCCCAAGTCCGCATCAAAAACCAACTCACCGATGCCTTTGACACAAATATCGGACTAAAGCGGGGAGATGGGCTGGCCCCATTGCTATTCAATTTGGCTCCAGAGTGCGCCATAAGGAAGCTACCTGTCGATACGTGAAGTACATTACTATTCAAGACGAGCCACAAAGTAGCCTATGCGGACGACATCAACAACATCAATGCGGACGACATCAACAACATCAATGCAATATCGAAAATGTTAGCGAATTCGTGTATTCAAACGCTAAAATAACGAAAACGGGCAATGAAAGAGACGAAGTACGCCGAAGAATACAGCTCACAAATAAAATATTCTATTCAGTTTTGACGATCTTGAAGACCAGCTGCATATATAGAAGAACAAAGCTCCAAGTGTACAAATCTGTGATAAGACCTGTGTTATGCTATGGGTGTGAAATATGGACCCTAACCCAAGCATCCGCAAATATATTGAACGCCTATGAGCGACGGGTCCTGAGGCAAATTACCGGAGCAAAGCTAGACGGGAACCAATGGTGAATTCGATACAACCATGAGCTGTATGAAATTTTTGACGAACCAGAGGTCTCAAAGATTGTAAAACTGCGGAAACTGCAATGAGCTTGCCACATGAATTGTATGGGCGAGCAACGGATAACTGAGAAGGTACTCGATGGGAGAACTGATTACCGGAGGCGATTGGGAAAATCGAGAAAACGCTGGTCTGGCTCGGTTGACGAAGAAATTTCATCGCTGTTTGGATTTCAAAATTGTAGGATTTCAAAATTGTTGGAGGCGCTATTTGCAGGAAGCGAAGGCCCGAGAGAGGCTAGTGCTAAGAAGAAGAAGAAGATATTTTGTGTGCTTGAACTATTTTTCCCTGACTGCGTCATGAGCTTTGTTTTATTTGCATAATTTATAGCTCTACTAATTTTGCTTCGCTGTTAAGTTTCAGGAAGAGTTCTTTGGCAGTTGTTAATGACCGTGACAAAATGTTGATGTCGTTCACATAGGACCTTTCTTTGGTCCACTTAATTGCAAATTTAAAGGTACCCATAAAATTTACTTGGAGAAATTATATGTTTATAAATTCTACTATTATTACCAAAATAAATTCAACTTTTTAGGTTTTTGTACAAAAATACAAAATCTTACCCAAATCTCGAGCTAAAGCCATCCGACCGTCCATTCATCTGTCTCTACGTCACAGCACTTTTTCTCTAAAGCTATAGAAGCTACTGCCATGAAACGATGTTAAAAAGTGCAGAACTGACGGCTTCTTAAAAACTTCGGGGTTACAACCAATTTCCAAAAAGTTTTAAGGGGAATGTTCCTTAAATAGTTTTATTTCATCAAAGGTAGTTAAGTAGAATATCAGATGAAAGATCTTAGTAAGATATTTTTAAAATAGGTTTAAAAATTTCCTTATCAGTATCGAAAAGGATAGGCAGGAGAAGGATAAATGTACGAAGCCATCATTTGCTTGCACCTCTGTCAGCACTTCGGTTATAAATAATAGTTGTGACATACAGTAAGGTACCAATTACCAAATGCTCCTTTCATTTTCAATTTATCATTCCCTACTCATATTGCTGGAAGCACACTGCCCATCTAGCTAATGGTATGTTGGTAAAACATTTTTTCGACGTATTCCCTGCAAACTTACCACTTGTGAAAATTGTGTGCGTTTGCATGTCAATGATGTTGTTGCCAAGCAAAATAGAACCTTTTGCGAACATGTTGATTGTAGTCAAGTATATTTTGTTTATTTGTTTGTGTCATCTTCCGATCACATCCATAATGGTGTTAATGCACCTGGCATTTATGAAGATCAAAAAGGTTCGACTGATCAATGAAAAAGTCTAGCAAAGACAAGTACTTACAGAGGAAAATTAAGCTGAACATAATTGAGAAGTGTCTTTTCAAAAAGGCCTAATTCATGTTCTCGTTTTTTTTAAACTGGTAATGCCATTTGATTCGCCACATATCCTTACATGTTCATAGTTTACTAGTTCTTTTTCAATTCGTCTCATTCATCTGAAATTTTACTTAAAAAAGTGATGTTCGCTTCAAAACAGCTTAATTAACTACTTTTTCCTTCCATATATCCAGCAGAACGGCTTATTTCATGAACAAATTCAAACTTATACCTTCTTTTTGCGAAAAATAGGCTTATTTCGAAACTGATGGGAGACTAGTATTTTAGCGTTAAAATAACGGCGCAAAAGTTTTGGCAGCATATCCAAAAAGGTTTTCTCTGAGCCTTCACAACGATTAAAGTGCAAAGCCAGAAAAAAATAAAAAATAAAATTCTTATTTGATTCTCAAAATGACAGATAACTTCTAAGTGGAAAGTTTTTGTGTTGTGCTTAAGCTAAGGTATTATTATAGGTGTGCATAATTAAATTTTTACGTAGTTTCTTTTCTAATTAGTAGTAAAAATGGCAGAAAAAACAGTAGGAGAAATAAATGAAGGCAATAGAAAAAGCAGATTGAGTTAGAGAAGTCGTGCAAGGAAGTCGTAAGTAACAGCTCATTTTGAACATCCGCTTGTTATTTTTTATGTATTTTTTAGAAGTGCTAAGCCTGATTTTGTTTTAGTTCTACTGATCCTGATCCTTTTGGCATCCAGTTTCAAATCCCATGTCACCATGAAGAGTGAAGCAAGTTCAAATGCTCATCGATTACAATGCAACAAGTCTTAAAGAATCGTAATCGGTTCTACGCAAATAAAGCCAAAGTGGATCAAGACATATTTTTGTGTAGATTGTCACATTCGTTTGAACCTCAAGATAGAAGTAGACTGAAAAGGAATGTGAAAACAAGGAATGTTAGTCATGTTTACAATTTATTTGTGAAAAAGAACAAAATGAAGCGTGTGTGTAAAAATATGTTTGCTGCAACCTTCAGTGTTTCTGCAAAACGTTTGAACAATATCAACAAAACTACATTCGCCGGAAATATCCCGAAAGAAAAACGTAGTGGAGACCACAAATCACACAAGTCTATTGACAAAAAGGAGGCACTTAGAAACTTCCTAAAAAAGCTACCAGCTACAGAAAGTCATCACAATAGAATGAAATCTAAAAGAATATACTTGTCTTGTGAGTTAAACTGCAAAAAACTTTCTGAGTTTTATAATGAGTCTATGACCCCTGACTTACGCGTTCAAAAAACCATGTTTTACCAAATTTTCCATGGTGAATTCAATATCGGGTAGTATGGACAAACCGAATAAATCATGAAAAGGATCTTACAGAAAAACAAGAACTCATGACGCAGCGGTGGGTTCATAAAATAAGGGCAAAAGCATTTTATGGTCATATAAAAACTAATCCAGTTTCTTCTATTTCATTTTGCTTTGATCTGTAACAGGTGCAACCGCTCCCTAAAACACCGATACAGGATTCATTTTATACCCGACAAAAAAGTTTGTATAATTTTTGTGTTGTGCAGCTCGACTCAAAACATCCAGTATTTTATACATGGGACCAAACAACTGCGAAAGAGGATCTAATGAAATTGGGTCAGCACTGTATGATTACTTACCCACAATAAATATAGGGCCTGATATAAATACAGTGCGTCTATTCTGTGATTGATGCGGAGGCAAGGATAAGAATAACCATGTCCTCCACATGCTTGATCATTGGCTTTATTCTAAATCTCCAAGGCAAGTGAAAGAAATACATCTGTTTTTCCCTATACAAGGCCACAATTTCTTACCCGCAGACCGTCTGTTTGGTTGCCTGGAATAAGTTCTAAGAAAAAAACGTTTTATCACAAAGAAAGAGACTTACCATGACATTTTTATAAACCACGGAACAGTTAAAATTTTGCAGAAGGACTGGCAGTTATTGGATGTTAAGAAATTGGCTGAACACTTCAAAAACTTAGATAACTTGCAAAAATGAAAAGAATACAGTTTAAAAAAAAGAAAAAAAAAAATAAAACTTGTAGTAATTGAGCACGTTCTCGAAAAAGAAAACAGAGCCCCGGATGGTTGGTATCGTGTGGTGCACTTAATTTTTAAATATCCTTTTAATCAATAATGGATTTAGAACTATTAACTAATAAGCTGAATGGAGATTGCGCTGTAAATTTACAATATCAGAGTAGAGTAGTAAAAGAACTTTAACTTAATTCTACTGGTGATTATCGAATGCAAGTTATTTAACATAACAAGGCAAATATAGAAAGGAAAAATAAACGACGAAGGAATCAAGGTCTGTAACTTGTTTGATGGCAGCATGACATGATTTAAAATTTCAAAACTAAGTTTCATATAAACCTTTCCTTAAATAAGATTTGTTTCATTTTCTTCAGCATTGAACAAAGGACGTATAAGTAGTGTCCACAAGAACTCATACGGCGGAAACTCGTCTCCAACCTGGGATACGGACTTTGAAGGCAATTGGGAAATCGGAACAGACCTTATCAAGGAATTTCTAATGTCACAAACGAATCGCAATCGCAGTATATCGGAAAGTGATGCCTCGAATTTTGTTTATGAGAAAAATTCGGAAAAGCGTATGAAGCCTACAAACCAAGAGAATAATATGAAGTCCTCAGATCATCTACATCAATGGCAGCTGTTGCAAATAATAGTAAAGTTCTTTCAAATATGGCGTATGCTACAAATAATTTGAACAAGTTATCTAACAAACATGGAGTGCCAAATAATTCAATTGCAAAGGAGGATATAAATATAAGAACAGGCAACGGATACGTATGATAAGAAGGAAATTCCCAATGCATTCAATATCTCCAAATGGTCTGAATGCTCATTCGAAACATCGTTTATCACAACTTCAGCGGTACTAAATGCACCCACGAGCGTAGGTTTGGCTGGCCAAGGAAAACATTTGTATGGCGGAGGTTTCAAGCATGCAGTAGCTGGTACAACGACCAATAAGACTGTAGGCCCGAATAACCTATTCCATCAAACATCTCAACTTCATTCGCACCATCAACTTTCCCAACCGGTATCATTACCAGATTATTACGGCTCATCATTATGCTATTTTACAAGCGAAAATAATCACAAGGTCACATCAGCAATAATTCCGCCACAGTTACAACAAGCAATCGCCGCCCCTACCACTTCCTCCATCACTACCACCACCACGGCACGCACCGTAAGTCTTACGAATCACTCAAAAACTAGTGGATTTATAGTGTATTCCATTGTGAAATTTTCGTCGTCACTTTTCCAATTTAATCAAATCCCTAAATTTGATCGAAAAATGATTGCAAATAACCAAAATCGAGCTGCAATGCCATTAACAGCTTCAGCAAGTTCTCTTGCCCCACCTGGGCTTGTAGATTGCCCAGGTGTTTCATTGCAGTCATCAGTAAATAATTCCTCTGCCTCCTCCTCATCTCCTCTGGATGATGATGACAATTTACTCACTTCATATCGAACCCATTTTCGGCCAATTAAGCAGAACTATGCGGACGGCGATCACTTCGATATATCAGGGAGTTTAGATGATGTTGAATTCGAAAGGTCAGAATCGGGTAGTTTGTATGTAGAATCAGAGAAATATTTCGAATACACCCGCGTTGATACTTTCTTATCAGATGAAGATTCGTCAGCATCTTCGATTTGCTCGCTAAGCGATGATAGCAAGTTCAGGGATGTAGACCGGGTTAGTGGCTTGAAGGGGTTGTATCGACAAAAGTTCCGCGTGAAGCAGTCTGATAAAGAGTGTGAGACGGAAGATTGACTTCAGATGTCCGTTTTGCCACACTCCAATCAGAATTGCTACAAAAAACGTAGAAGGGAAAATTATCAGAGAATTGATCAGCTAGAACTTTTCGGTGAGGAAGTTGACTGTTGGAGAGACAGCGACTGTTGTCTAAACGGGAGTCTGCGATGCACCTTGACGGCGGTCACGTCGCAACGCGAGAAGAAGGAGGCTCAACGGGAGATCGGGAAGAACCAAGGAGAAATCGTGGAGTTTTGGTGGGATTGTCGCGATTTGGATCGGTGTCGTGTGAAGTTATTAGCATCGCATCTTAGTTAATGCTTGTTGGGAAGTTTTTCAGAATTATTTAAAAGTTGAAGTTGCATAAAGGCAACTGCTGTGTAGTGAATGTGTGCTCGATATGGAAAACGGGTGTACTCGTTAATGAAGGAAATTAACGGAAATTTGTTGTGGCTTCATCCGCTTGCCGATTGGACTTTGGAACCTGCGAGAATCCACAAATCATAATTGAACAGGGATTTCGAGAATAGGATCACTCTATTGTCGTCATAATAAGCATAAATGAATGCATGAAAACACTATAAGAAACTGCAGCCCATTTAGTGCGTTTGTTTAAAAGAAATTAAATGTTAAAAACTTTGTAGACTGCCCAAAAGTGCTGATTTAAAGGTAACATCTAATTTCGCTATTTCAAATTCTAAGTGTTTACTAAGAAAATAGAATTTAGCCATAATATAGACACAAACGCATCAAATTCAGTGTTTAAATATGAGCAACGATTTTGCAGCTCAGGTGGTAATGATTTATAGACTTCCGCGAACAGTTTAACTAGATCAGGTTGCATTCTGTTTGTAACGGTAATGTGGCTGACGGTGATTTAATGTTTTACAAGGTGGGCTTCAGTAACGGAAGAGAGAAGCCAACTAACACAGCGAGCGTAACGAACTGGATGGTAATTGTGATATGCAAAGTGAATTATTGATACCTTGTATGTGTGGGGATAAGTTTAAACGAAGGGAACAGAAGATTTCACTAGAAAAATGATGAGAGTATATAGAAACAATCTTAGTGTGATGATTGGCGATTCCTTATTCCTAACATTGGACAAATTTATACAATACGGGAGATTAGGACAGGATTCCATCTTAATCAATCAGTACATTAATACCTCCATTGTGGGGCTTCAAAGTTATGTTCAATAAGTTGAAGGTGGACACAAATTCAAGCAGTGTGATTCTTGCCAAACTGATAGGACCTTTTAAGGATTCCATCTTAATCAATCAGTACATTAATACCTCCATTGTGGGGCTTCAAAGTTATGTTCAATAAGTTGAAGGTGGACACAAATTCAAGCAGTGTGATTCTTGCCGAACTGATAGGACCTTTTAAGTGCTATTAATTTCATTTCATGTTTTCATTAATGATACTCGAAGTTTTCATTAATAATAATAATTGTAACTTTTTCTGAATGTAAATATCTATCGTTATTACCATGAATAATCTCCAACCAAATGAAGGCAACACCGTATAACCTATCTCCTCGAGCGCTCGCGGACATGTAGGTGAGTACGCCCTTTGTTTTGAATTAACTTTATTTTTTTATATATTAGTATTTAAATGTTATTAAACACATGTTGTTCGTTATTTACTTAACTGCCTAAATTTCAATTGGTCTCTTGCGCTAAGCAAACGAAAAAGCTTATAAAATTTGGTTTGTAATAATCCTATTTGTACGATAAGGTTCTATTATAAATAACTATTTTTGAAAAAAAAAAAGGAAATTTGAATTCATGTTAGAGTAAATAAATCTTACACAAGAGAACGACGCAATTATTTAACTGCGACGTATGCTGAACACTGAAATTATTAAAGTAAAGATGGAATCATAATGAAGAATTTGTTTATCGTCGAGTTATGTTGATAGAATTTTTGATTATATAGAAATAATAATGTTTGAGTAAATTCCAATTTTGGTCTTTCCTTTCCGATAACTCTGACCGGGTATAAGACTCGGTACGGTAGCAGGCTGCCCCCTAAAACCATGAGCCAGCCGCCGGGTGCAATTTAATCCTTTTTTCTTTGTCTCAGGTGACATCGCGGGTTGACCACCAAATTCGTGAGTGCGAAATTTTTTTGTAGTGGGTCCTCGTGCTGGAGAAATGAACCCGCCACACGACACCACAATGCTAGCCTGCCAGCGCATTCACGCGTCCCCAGACGAGAGCATTCTCGGCAGATATTTTCATCTTCTTCTGCCAAGGCAGCAGAACATCGCTGCAGTCCTTTACGGACAGTTTGAAACCTTTTAAATTCACTACAAACTGTTGGTTGCACAGTTACAGCTTTTAAAAATTACAGATTTGAATCTGGTGAAGTTGCTCAGACGTTTTTAAAAAAAGGTAAAAGAATCCCAAAGGAAATCGGTGTAAATCAATCGAGCGCACAACCAATTCCTGAAAAGAAGAAGAAAGATGTTATAAATTTGCTCGACAAGCAGTTTGGTGAAGAATGGCTAGAATTACCAGAACTGAAGTGGTACAAAAGCGTGTTTTTGCAAGGTGCTATCACTAGCGAAGCCGATGAATGTGACTATGATTGTGACTGTAATGAGCCTGACGTAGGAGAAGTCCGCATCTAAGCGTTTTTAAAAGTATAGTGTCTTCTTTGTTTTAAGGCTAAATTTGTAAGTCGTATTTCAATACCTAGTACTTATTGAGTGTGGTATGTATGATGATGGTTAAAATAAAGCAATGTTATCTGAATTCATGTGCATTTTATTTCAAGATTTTTTGAACAAGTACTATAAAATAGTATAAATTTACCAAACACTATCGCAAATTATAATTTGTCATTAAGTATTTATGAAACAAAATACCCTTTTTGAAAACAACGTCCAAATCACAAGGGCTTCTTTCACAATCCGTTCAAATCAAAAGTGCTTATTTCATGTAAGTCCTGATCAAATTGTCTAATTTCTTAAATTCTCCGTTAAAAGTGCTTATTTCAGTTTTATAAAAGCGTGTAGGTTTAAAAATAATATATGTACAAATAAAATAAACACATAAATATTACTGTGTAAACTTAAAAACTACATCAACTTTTTTTAAATTTAAGATTCTGCATCAGTTTGAAAGTATTCAGTTTTTTGCAGTTCCTGAAAAAAGTGCTAGTGAGTAAATAAGCTCTTTTGAAAAGACACTCTTCAATTCGTAGCTGTATGTTTTTGCAGTTCACATAAGTAGAAAAATAAAAAATATGTAATTCTCTCGCCTCTAAGCATGGTGGAAGCTTTCACCTGTGTGTATCTAATAAGAGTGATGGGCTGATGAGGATTAGTACACACGTGAAAATTATCTTATTCTAACATTTTTCTTCTCTAATAATTCTTTAGAAAAATTATTAATGCAACTCATTTATATAGCCACAAATAAAGAATTTTCATAAGTAATTTGAAGCTATTGTGCGATTCAAAAAGCTCAGTGTACTGCAAATTATCGTATAGATTCATATTGTTACATGTACAAACAATTACATGTACAAATAATTCTGCAAGCTGCTGTCGCAATTGTTTTCATAATCATTAAGAACGTCAACAAATGAATTTACTCGAACCCACGAGAACCCAACAAGCATGATCAACATCTGCAAGTGACGTCACTCCATTCGTTAATTTGCTCGAATCTACCAGATACCTCTCGGTAGAACGTTCGCCAATGTACGAGAAATGGGTGAATAGGTAGAGACCCTATATAAAGGCGAGCTGAATGAATGGGGGGATCATCATTCATTACAACCGCGATAGAAAACTGCGATATAGTGGAACGCGAAGTAAAGACGATTGATTGTTTGAGTGCGAAGTGATTTTAAGTGGACAGTTGAATGACAAATTTATAGACTTAGTGAAAATTAAAATTGTGAAATACTAAAATAAGTAATTGTGTATTTTTGTGATTAATTGAATATACTCTTTTAAGTTAATTTAAAAGACATTGCGTTTTCACTTCCCCGGAACATGAAAATTATTGGCCGCGAACCAATAACACGCGACAGTGGTGTCGAGAAGTGAGATTAAAATTTTGGAAGTGAAAACAATTTTAAAGTGCACAATTGTGAAAGTTAACGTAGAAAAATAGCCGAAAAAATAAAAATGCCAGGAAATTTACATCTAAAAATTAATCAATTGAGCATATCGGAGCTCAAAGAGGAGTTGGAACAACGAAATCTGGCTACACAAGGTACAAAGGCTATACTGATTGCACGCTTGCGTGATGCGATCGAGTCGGAAGGCGTGAATCTGGATTCGAGTGAGCTCTCAGCTGCAGAAAGAGGCGCAGAAGGTGGTGAAGCCGAAACACCAAAACCAAAGGAACCAGAAAATGCGCTGATGCAAATGTTGATGCTGATGCAGCAAGAGCAGCGACAACAGTCATCCAATTTAACTGCGAAGCTAAATGAACAATCAGCGCAGCTAAATGAACAGGCATCCAGCTTAGCTGTGAAGCTAAATGAACAATCAGCGAAGCTAAGTGAACAATCAGCGCAGCTAAATGAACAATCAGCGCAGCTAAATGAACAGACATCCAGTTTAGCTGTGAAGCTAAATGAACAATCAGCGAAGCTAAGTGAACAATCAGCGCAGCTGAATGAACAATCAGCGAAGCTAGACCAACAAGCGTTCGAAATCAAGGCAGACATCGCACAGAAGCTGGAAAAATAGTCAACCGAAATAAAAGCGGGGCTCAGTTGTCTCAACAGCCAAATTAAATGCGTCGAGGAGAAGGTATACCAGGTCGAGGAGAGAATCAACCTTGAGATCAGCCAGGTCAACCATGAGATGGAAAAAGTGAAAAAGGACTTGGAAGCAGCGAAGGCAGTAGTAACCGCCTCACCAGCCCCAATTATAACCGCAGCGCAAAGCTCATCTAGAAATGTGCAAGTACCAATATTCGATGGGCAAACGGTCTGGACTATTTACAAAACCCAGTTCGAAGCAGCCGCTCGCATAAATCACTGGAATGAGCAGGAACGAGCAACTGCATTGATTCTTGCTCTAAGAGGCCCAGCTGCCGAGCTGTTGCAGACGATCCCCGTTGAATTGCACTCAAACCCGAATGCTATAATGAATGCGCTCGACATGCGTTATGGAGACGATCATCTGAAGCAGATTTATTGGTCACAGCTAAGGCATCGAATGCAGAAGTCTGGTGAAACCCTACAGCAGCTAGCCCAAGACATTGAGCGACTGGCACTTTTGGCTTATCCAGCCTACGACCCAGAACATCGAGATGATGCAGCGACAGAAGCATTTATCAGCGCACTAAACGACCCGGAATTGCAACAAGCCGTGCGTTTAGCTCAAAAGCAAACGGTTAAGGACGCACTGGCTTATAGTCTGAACTTTGAGGCAGCGAAAAATGTGACTCGTACCACTGCCCGGGTTCGTGAGGTAGTGACAGACGAGTGCAGGTGTGAGCGCGTGGAAATTGAGCGAGGTCCGCATGTAAATGGTGCACCTAGATGCTAGAATTGTGGAGAGAAGGGGCACCTGCAAAGAGACTGCAAGAAGCGAAGAAAACCGAGCTATTGTCCAGGGTGTGCAGCTAGGAGGAGATCCAGACCAAGTCAGGAGCCCAGAATGGAAGCCCTTCAAACAGAGGGGTCGGGAAACATGTAAGAGCCAACTTTGTGGGGCAGAGGTTGGCTAGGAGGATCGACGTCCCCAGCACCACCATCACCGTGTCAAGACTACATCGTGGAGAAGCGGACTTATGCCTTCCGGGTCAAATTGACGGAGAACACTGCACCATAACAATCGACACTGGTGCAACCCGATCGATTATCCAACCAGACCTAGTTAGACAGCAACAATTTCACAAGGGCAGAATTTTCTCACTACGGACAGCCACGGGAGAAACTGCACCTGTTCATGGAGAGGTCAACCTCCAGATACAGTTGGGAGACCTTGTGTTCCGACATAATTTTCTGGTCGCGAACATTATGGATGACTGCATTCTCGGAATGGATTTTCTGCGACCACATGGAATCACGTTAGATTTGGGCAAACGTGTATTGAAATGGCAGAATGTAGAAGTACCGATGGAGGATCCCAGCGTCCAAATTCACACTGATGTACCGAATTCTTCCGAAAGCATTGTGTGGGCCAAGCTTGATGGTGATTCTGGAGACCACCGATCTTATCTGATAGAGCCAACGAAGACGTCCGCATTACGCAGTTTGATTGTAGGACGATGCCTTGTAAGATCTTTAAGGAACGGATATGTGCCGGTTAGAGTCCTTAACACCGCAGACTCAACCACGAGCATCAAAGCGGGAGAAGTCATCGGCAGCTGCCAGCCTGTTTCCACCATCACCTCTTTGGAAGCTACTCACGACCATCATTGGAGAAGGAGGCAAGACACAGACAAAGCCCGGGAATCCACGTCTGCAATATTGAAGCAGGTCAAATTGCCAGTGCAGCTATTCAAACGAGCCTCTGATCTGGTCACCAAGTACAGTGACATCTTCTTAACAAGCCCGGATGACCAAGGCCGAACGAGTATGGTAACTCACGTCATAGATACACAGGGAGCCAAGCCGATTCGACAAGCACCGAGACGTCTCCCTATAGCCAAACAAGGAGAAGTGAGCGCGCTGATCTCGGACATGGAAAAACAAGGCGTTATTGAACCTTCTGTCAGTCCATGGGCCGCGCCAGTAGTTCTAGTAAAGAAAAAGGATGGTAGCACTCGCTTTTGTGTCGACTATAGGCAGCTTAACGACGCCACTAAGAAAGATAGTTACCCACTCCCACGCATCGATGACATCATGGACACTTTAGCCGACGCAAAATCGTTTTCTACACTCGATCTCAAGAGTGGCTACTGGCAGGTAGAAATTGACAAGAAGGACCGAGAGAAGACCGCATTTTCAGTTGGGACCGGATTGTGGCAATTTGTGGTGATGCCGTTTGGGCTTTGCAATGCTCCAGCCACTTTCGAACGCTTGATGGAATATGTGCTACGTGGTCTAACCTGGGAAACCTGCTTGGTATACCTAGATGACATCATCGTCATCGGGAGAACGTTCGAAGAGCATGTGCGGAACTTAGAAGAGGTTTTCTCCCGATTACGACTGGCAAATTTGAAACCTAGTCCCGACAAGTGTACTCTTTTCGCAGATGAAGTAAAATACCTGGGACACGTCGTATCCGCAGAAGGGGTCAAAACAGACCCTGAGAAAATTGAAGCCGTGAAAAGCTGGCCAACACCAAACAACAAGCGCCAACTACGAAATTTTCTGGGTCTGGCGACCTACTATCGAAGATTCGTCAAACGCTTTGCCAAAATAGCTAAGTGTCTCCATCAGTTAACCGAGAAAAATCGTTCGTATGTCTGGAATGAACAATGCCAGTCAGCCTTTGAGACCCTGAAAGAAAAGCTGTGTGAATCACCCGTGCTGGCATATCCGAAGCCCGGAAAAATGTTTGTAGTTGACACCGATGCAAGCAACGGCGGTATTGGAGCTGTACTCTCCCAGCAGATCAATGGCGAAGAAAGAGTCCTCTCTTATTACAGTCGAGCTCTTTCAAAAAGTGAGAGGAATTACTGCGTGACCAGGAAGGAGCTATTGGCTATAAAAGAGGCCACCAAGCAGTTCCACAAGTATCTATATGGCCAGAAATTTGTTCTTTGAACGGACCATGCATCACTGAGATGGTTGCTCAACTTCAAAAACCCCGAGGGACAAGTTGCGAGATGGATCGAAAGATTGCAGTCATACGGCTACGAAATTGTTCATCGGAAGGGCGGAGTTCATGGAAATGCTGACGCCTTATCCCGCCGTCCATGTCCAGCTAACTGCAAGCATTGCCGACGGATTGAGGAAAAGGAACCCCTCGTTGATCTGCGATTGATACCGGCGGAACTCAATGAAGGTTGGTCATCGGAGGAGATTCGAAACGGCCAGTTAGCCGATGAAGACATCGGACCATTGCTCGTATGGAAGGAGACGACTGGGCGAGCTGAGTGGAAAGACGTTTCAATGCATGGCGCAACCCTGAAAAGCTATTGGGCACAATGGAACTCCCTTCAGGTGGAGGGTGGCGTACTCAAGCGGAAATGGGAAACGGCGGATGGTAGCTCCTACAGGATGCAAACTATACTTCCCAAAAGCCGAATCCACGATGTGGTTAAGGAAATGCATGAAGGATCCTCGGGAGGCCACCTTGGTATTAACAAGACCTTAGCGAAATTGCGGGAAGGGTTCTCCTGGCTCCACGCTCGAGAAGACGTAGAGGACTGGTGTCGCAGATGCACAATTTGCGCTTCCGTCAAAGGCCCAAAGCGACGACTGAGGGGACAAATGCAAACCTATAACGTAGGCTTGCCATTCGAAAGGATTGCTGTTGACATCGCAGGACCCTTTCCTGAATCCGATTGGGGAAATCGATATACGCTGGTTGTAGCCGATTATTTCAGCAAGTGGCCCGAGGTCTACCCCATTCCCAACCAGGAAGCAACTACCGTAGCTGAACAGCTAGTGTTAAATTGGGTCAGTAGGTACGGCGTACCTCGCGAATTACATTCAGATCAAGGCTGAAACTTTGAGTCACTAGTTTTTGGCGAAATGTGTGAACTACTGGGAATACGGAAAACGAGGACAACACCGCTGCATCCCCAACCCGATGGAATGGTCGAACGGTTCAACGGCACGCTCAATAAACATCTGGCCAAGATGGTTGACGAGAGCCAAAGGGACTGGGACCGACATATCCCACTATTTTTGATGGCGTACAGAGCTGCCGAACATGCATCGATGGGCCAAGCCCGAGCCAAAATCATTTTTGGAAACGCTATTTGTTTGCCAGCCGATATAAAGTTCGGAACACCCGCTGAGAAACCCCAAACGGTCTCGGATTACGCAAGTGATCTAAGACAACGGTTGAACCAGATACATCGGACAGTGCGAAAACACCTCGAATCGGCTACTGACCGCATGAAGACCAGATATGATCTAAAGGCTAATTCTACTGGCTTCCAGCAAGATGACTTGGTGTGGCTTTATAACCCGCAACGGCGAAAGGGTAGGTCTCCAAAGTTGCAACATAATTGGGAGGGACCATACCGAGTTACAAAGCGAATCAACGACGTCGTATACCGAATACAGGAACATCGTAAGCCGAGAGCTAAAATGAAAATCGTGCATTTGGACCGTCGTGCCCCATATTACACCCAGGGAGAATTGACTACAAATAGCGATACATCTTTTCGAGGCGAAAAGAACTGAGGTGGGGGCAGTGTTACATGTACAAATAATTACATGTACAAATAATTCTGCGAGCTGCTGTCGCAATTGTTTTCATAATCATTAAGAACGTCAACAAATGAATTTACTCGAACCCACGAGAACCCAACAAGCATGATCAACATCTGCAAGTGACGTCACTCCATTCATTAATTTGCTCGAATCTACCAGATACCTCTCGGTAGAACGTTCGCCAATGTACGAGAAATGGGTGAATAGGTAGAGACCCTATATAAAGGCGAGCTGAATGAATGGGGGGATCATCATTCATTACAACCGCGATAGAAAACTGCGATATAGTGGAACGCGAAGTAAAGACGATTGATTGTTTGAGTGCGAAGTGATTTTAAGTGGACAGTTGAATGACAAATTTATAGACTTAGTGAAAATTAAAATTGTGAAATACTAAAATAAGTAATAGTGCATTTTTGTGATTAATTGAATAAACTCTTTTAAGTTAATTTAAAAGACATTGCGTTTTCACTTCCCCGGAACATTAAAATTATTGGCCGCGAACCAATAACACGCGACAATATTAAATTGATGTAAAAGAGGGTCGAATGATCAAATAAAAATTTTTAATAAAAAACATATATACGAGTAATGCCTTTGTATGCCCCATCGTGGTAACGAAACAATATACTCTTATAAATCCCACAACCATAATCGGCTATTATTAATCGTTTTCAAAAGTATTTAAAGGTTGAAAAAATATTCTAATGATACATCATTGAATGATCCAGAATCAAAACTCATTTTTCAATCTCGAGGACTGATATAGTCTGTCACGCTTGACCATATGATTAATTTCTGATTATGAATCACTACCCGATCATAGCTGGTTTGGCTCATAGTTTCTCAAAAGAACACGATTCGAACTAGTAACACTCAAATTAATAGTCTAGCAATGTAACATACAATTCATAGCCGGGTTTAAATTCGGACTAAATTGTCACCTAAATCCACCAAATTTATAGTTTAAACTTCCGTAAATTTTAGTCACTATTCTGCAACTTATTATTTTAAAACTTTTCGTGGAACTTTGTAAGTTGATATAAATTTAATTTTAAAATTTAAGTTCATGATTGTACTTTTGGAATTTCATTCTGAATTTTCCAGTAACATATACTAAAGAGTTTTATTGCTCCTCAAATTCTTACCATATTCTAATCCCCCAATTTACTCCTTGGATCCCTGATATTGCATTAAATTTAGTTTACCATTGTATATTATAGTAACCTGTCATCGCTTAACTAAAACCAATTTCCAAGCTGTCACTTTCAGGAGCAAACCCGTCTGCCGGTGGTCTACAGTTCCGGCTGCCGCATATCCTTCCGGTGACATGGGTTCATGTTTATCGGAAAGGTACACGGACCATTTTGTGTTTGTTCAAGGACCGGTTTGACACCATTCTTTTCCTTCTTCTTCATTCCGACAAGCTGTGAGAAACAATATCATAGATGTGTCGATTAGTTCCCATGCGATGAACTCACATTTGTGGGATGTGAAATGTGTAATTGATAAAAGAGGATAAAGAGGAATGTTTGCGGATAGCATGAAGTCCATTGTGTGGGGAGTACAATCAGATAAATTATCTCTTTTCTGTCAATAAAACGAAATAAAAAATTCGTAGATTCTTGATAAGTTGCGTCTCGTTATCCTACCAAGTAATTTTTCTAATCCCCAACCATTTGCAATTCCCAAATAATCCTTATTCTTATCCATAATCACTAGAATGATTTGCATTTTGGAATATTCCAATTGTTTACTTTCTGATTTAACTTCGATTTATTCAGTTCATTGTTAGCAAGCAAAACATACTTTTGTACTTCGAATGTCCGAAAGTCATACCTTATTCCTTTCCTTCCCTTAGCCACCGGAGCATTTGCTTTTTTTCGCAGTGATTCATCATTTTCCATGGAGAAATTTTCCGATAATCGCAAGAAATTCACATCAATGTGCTTTTCAACTATGAAATTCAATTGAAATTTTTTCGCATTTCATTGAGCTTTTGGGTACGTCAGGCGAAAATTCCCAGGAGACTAAATAAAACATGAAGTGAGTCAAGGGAAACGATACGAAATAGAAAATTGAGAAAATGTGGAAATTGTGATCTGATGAAGAATGCAAAGTTATATGAATTGAACTTTGAAATTATCTTTTATCATAGTGAATGAATTCAAATGAGGTCAGTGAATTATTGAGTTTTTAATAGGGGTCTCCACTTTAGTCGAACTCTGGTAGTATAGGGTTATCCATTTACGCTTGGAAAAATAAAGCTAAAGAAAACCAATTAAATATTCAGATAGAAACTAAATTTTTTATTCAATATAAAGATAAATCGAAGGCATGGTGAGACTGACTTCTATCTGACCCAGCTTTTGAGCGGGCACGGGTGTTTTCAGTCTTACCTGCACAAGATCGGTAAGTCACGGTCTCCCGATTGTCGGTTTTGCCCAGGAGAGGAGGACAATGCCTGTCACACATTTTTTGCGTGTACCAAATGGGCCAGGCTGCGAAGGGAACTCTACAGGGAGACGGGAGAGCTCACCCCGGATAATATAGTTGCGGTGATGCTCGAATCGGTTGACAAATGGAACCAGGTGGCACATTATGCTCGGGCAGTCCTAAAAGATAAACGGGACTCGCAGCAGCCGGAGGTGCTGGGGCTGGGAAATTGCTCTTCTGGCATTTCCTCTTGCCCTCTCCCCTCCCGCTAGGAAAGGGACTCCCCAGCTTGAAGGCGCCCCATGGCGTAACAAAACGAGACCTGGCCCGAAGTAATGTGTCAAACGGTCTCAGGCTAGGTTCTCAGATTGACAGGGGAGGTGTTTAGTGGGTAGTCCAAGGGTATCCTCCATGGGAGTCCCACACTGCCAGACTCGGCGGGCGTAAATGCCCTCACCTCCCTACCACAAAAAAAAAAATAAAGATTGAACCTTGCCATTATACTTGAAATACAACATTATTCAAATGTCTTTCACGGGACCTCTTACAGGCCTCAATCCTTTTGAGATAACTTTCAATGCCTTTTGGGCACATTTCCGGCAATATCTCGGCCATAACTTCACGAATATTGGTTTTCAATTGCTCAAGATTTTGAGGATTGTTTGCGTAAACACGATCTTTTGCGTAGCCCCCATAAAAAAAAATCCAAAGGTGTTAGGTCGCAGGATCTTGCGGGCCAATTGACATCACTCAATCTCGAAATTACGCAACCTAGAAATTTCTCTGGCAAAAGTGCTCGATTAACCTGTGATGTGTGGCTTGTGGCTCCGTCTTGTTGGAACCACATGTTCTCCAGATCATAATCCTCAATTCCTCTCCAAAAATAATCGGTTTAACATCCGTCCATTGCGGTCAGAATTGACTGTAATGGATCTTCCTTGATCGTTTTCTAAAAAATTCGGGCCAATAACACCACCAGACCATAATGCACACCAAACCCTCACTTTTTCTGGACACAAAGGCCTTTCTGCGATCACCTGAGGATTTTGAGAGCCCTAAATGCGGCAATTCTGTTTATTTACGTAACCACTGAGCGGAAGATTAGTCTCATCACCAAAGAAAATTTTGTTCGAAAAATCGTTATCAATAGCTTGTTCACCCGATTCGCATACTTTCTAAGTTGTGTATGGTCTTGAGGCTTGAGTTCTTGAGTGAGTTGGATCTTGTGTGGATGTAGATGCAAATCCAAATGCAAAATCCGATACAATGAGCCATAAGACAAGCCCAAATGTTGAGCACGTCGAGGAATCGACAAATTCGGGTCTTCTTCCACTCTTTGAGGAACGAAAGCGATATTTTCAGCAAAATGAATGTTGCGATGATGCACAGGCCTTGCAATATCAATAACCAATCCAGTCTCTTCAAATTTTCTCACTGTGTTCGAAATTGTTTGCTGTGTAGGTTGATTATGCTGACTGTAATCGGCTCGTAAAGCCCTAAATGTTGATACAGCAGAATCACCATTTTCATAATAAAATTTAATAATTTTAACGCGTTCTTCGATTGTTAAACTATCCATATTTCCAAATGGTAAACATTCAGCTAAAAAAACACGCTTTGGATGACATTTAATTCTGACAGATGTCAAATGGCAGGGTTATACTTACCTACCACCAAATGGCTAACCCTGTATTTGCAGAATCTTGCATGTGACCTCTATTCACAGTTGAAAGATACATAATGGGCAGCACATCACATTCCTTGTATGTTCGCATGGACAAAATGATTTTATGACTGTGTTGATGTGGTAATTCTGGCATGAATCAATTCAGAACATTAAATAGTCATTGAAAGAAATATTGGTGGATAGAATAAAACGTTTTGCTTTTGGGGAAATCTTTACCAAAACACAGTCCGCGTGCTCACCACGTAAAAGTGAAGGCCCCTAACTCAATCCCGTTGGTGATTAATACTTCATACGGACTATAAGCGCGTTCAGTTATATTAAGTACTCGTTTGAAATCAAAAAGTATCGTAGCTGGGGGAATGGATATACTGGTGGTACTGAGCATATCACCTTCAATATATTGAGATACTTTATCTATCTCTAAGCAAAAGTCCCGTGGGCACCACCAGCCGGGAAGGCAAATTTCTTATGCATCCTTAGTTTTAAAAGCAAATATTTATTTTATTGGCCCCCACTTTGAAAATCAATCACTGCTTTAGGATAAGTAAAAGTAGCAGGCGACTCCTCCTACAAGATTGGTATTTTTAAACAATGTGTAAATCAAACAACGTCTCCTGAATATCAAAACTTGGCTCACACGTACTCGTATATTCAATGTATTAAGCTCGGGAAAATAATATATGGTTATTGTGTATTTTAATTTGCCACCAGTCGTAGTCATGCTAGTTTGAGTAGTCATGTTCATATCAAGACTTGCTAATGCAACCTCAGAGGATAATGTTAAACAATACGTTACGTCCAAACTTGGACACGTCCCGAAAATATTACGATGCACCAAGCTAACGAAGGATAATCTTTGGGATCAAATTATTGGATCCTTCAAGCTAACGGTGCCTGCAGAGCTTTCGGATATACTCAAAAATAAGTTCTTGCCAAAAGGAACGCTTGTAAAAACATTCAGCAAACGACCTAGACCTCGTAGCTTTCGACCCTGCGAGCGGCCGCAACAGTAGTAACTTCACTTCAAGCAATTGTATTCCGTGTTATTATCAAAATATCCGTGGCTTAAGGACCAAGACAAATGAATTCCGATTATCTTCAACTGTTTTTTCAGATAAAACTATATGTTTGACAGAAACGTGGCTTACGAGTGAAATCTTAGACAATGAAATTTTACCCAATCATTTTGTCTTCCGAAAAGATCGCGATCGTGAGGCAAGCGGTAAACACGATGGCGGAGGCGTTTTGGCAGGCGTTCATAAATCTCTCAGCTGTTCACTGTGCGCTGGCCTCTTAATCTCGCCTCCTGTGGAATGTGTTGCTGTGCGCGTTTGTTTTGCCCCTTACAATACTTTAGTCGTCTGTGCAGTTTATATTCCATGTAATAGTCCAACCTCAGTATATGAGCAGTTCTTTTCTGAATTGTTGAACTGCATTAACATTGATCTTCCTACGTCTTATTTCCAAGTTTGTGGCGATTTCAATTTTTCGAATGTCAAATGGGATGAATCATTTTCATCAGTTCTCTCCAGTGGTAGTTTGTCCTTTGCTCTATCTTCTTTCCTTTCTCTTTCCTCATTCTCTCAGTTCAATAGTGTTCCCAATAACAATAATAAAGTTTTTGATCTAATTTTATCCAACCTCCCTTCATCCTCATTTGGCTTAATTCCTTCTGTCACACCTGACGTGAAACCAGATCTTCACCATCCACCTCTCTCTTTTCAACTCACTATGGGCATTAGTTCCTCTTGCAAAAAAGCACTGCCGATTCGGTACAACTTTTTTAAGGCTAACTACTCTGAAATCGAACAGGAAATCAATTCGAAGAACTGGTACTCACTGCTTAGGAATTTAGATGCCAATGAAGCACTTTGTAAATTCAATACCATTCTAGCTGAAATCATTGGTAAGTATACGCCTAGCTACCGACCGGAAAAAGTCAGCGATGTTCCGTGGTTGAACTCTGACTTGGCATCTGCTCTTAAAGCGAAATAGATCGCTTGGAAGAAGTGCCTGAAATCGCGCCTGCAAAGCGATTTAGGAGCATATAAGGAGTGTCGTAAACAAGCTAAAAAAATCACTCATGTTGCTCAAAAAAGCTATATGGAGCACTTAGAAAACTCTCTAAATGCTAACCAAACCAAGCCTTTTTGGTCCTGCATCCGCTCTTTCAAAAACTCTCGAGCTATGCCCGTGCATATGCGCTATCAACACCTTTCTTCCTCCTCTCAACAAGGCTCTTGTCATCTCTTTGCTAATTATTTCTCATCTTTTTTTTCTCCCTCAACTCTCATTCTCTCTTCTTATCCTCATGCATCTTTGCCTCCCTCATTTATTGCTTCTAATATCTTAACCATCACTCCATTGGAAGTGGAGTCAATCATGCATAATCTTGATGCAAGCATCGGTTGTGGGCCAGATGGCATATCGAATATCTTCGCCAAATCCTTGTCCTCTTCGCTATGTGTTCCCCTTTCCATCATCTTCAATATCAGTCTTTACAATACCACTTTCCCGCAGAATGGAAAAATGCTTTTATTTTTCCTATTTTTAAAGCTGGAGATATTAGTTGTGTCTCAAATTACAGACCAATCTCGCTCCTCTCGTGTTTTAGTAAGATACTTGAGCGTGTGGTATATAACCGAGTTTATCCTTTAGTCCTTCCTCTATAAGCCAACGAACAACATGGTTTCATCAAAGGCAGATCGCCTCTGACCAACCTACTGTCATTTAACAACACAGTTGCGTCAGCTTTAGATAAGCAAAAACAGGTCGATGTTATTTATACAAATTTCTCTAAAGCTTTCAATTCTGTTGATCACAATCTCCACCTCTTAAAGCTCAGAAGCTTTCATCTTCCAGATTATATAATATCCTGGTTTTCTTCCTACGTCTCCACACGTTCGTGTGTTGTTACAGTCAAATCCTGCCTTTCATCTCCCTTTGAGCCAAAGTCTGGTGTTCCGCAAGGCTCAATCTTGGGCCCTCTTCTGTTTTTGCTGTTCATTAATGATCTCCCATTGACTTTATCCTCCCCTTGTCTATTATATGCTGATGATCTTAAAATATTCAGAGTAATCGAAAGTTTCGAAGATTGCGACATACTGCAAAAAGATATTTCTTCTTTAGCTCTGTGGTGCAGCTCCAACTCTCTTAATCTGAATATTTCTAAGTGTCACCAAATGACTTATACGTACAAAAAGACTCCCCTGTTATTCCGCTATTCCATTCTTTGTGAGATCTTAGAAAGTGTTTCAAGTTTTACAGATCTGGGCGTAGTGTTCAATGTTAAACTGAAATTCGAACAACACGTTATGATGGTAGTCTCAAAAGCCTCCCGCCTCGCTGGATTTATTCTAAGATCATCTAAATCCTTTCACCATGTTTCGACCTCGGTCAAACTCTTTGTTTCCCTAGTTCGAAGTATACTTGAATACTGCTCCCAAGTATGGAATCCACATAACAAATATTTGATTGATGCTGTTGAATCTGTCCAACGAAGATTCACCCGAATATTATACTACAAATTCTCTATGGTCAATAGCCCATACAGTGAACGCCTTAGTACCTTAAATCTTCCATCTTTAGAGAAACATAGGTCCTTTCTTGATGAGTGTCTTCTTTTTAAGCTCCACAACAGTCTTCTTCCTGACAATCTCTGCAATCTAATATCTCCCATTAATCCGGTTCGCACAAATCGTCTCCAACTTGTTTTTAATGTTCCCTTCGCACTTACGAATGCTTACTATTTCTCACCGCTTGTACGCCTACCACGTGTTCATAATGAATTGCATCTTGGTCCTTTGCCACAGTAATTTTTTGTTTTTAAATCCATATTAAGAAATATACTTGAAGTACCTGATAATTAGTTTATCTTGATTAGCGACTTAACTTGAATTTTGAATTTAATGTGAATTACGGAATTTAACTTACTTCTAATTTAGTACAGTAAATATAGCACGAAGAAATAGGTTTGGTCTAAGAAATGACCTACTGGGATTTGACTTGATAAATCGATAGGGGGGCATAAAAAAAACTTAACTTCAGATTTCCGAAGTGATCCCCCCCCTGCTTTTGAGAAAATCCAAAAACATTTTGAAACGCGTTTTTCTCGGAATCTATGGGTTTTAGAGAAAAGTTTATTTACCAAAAAATGTTCAGGACACTGTTATCTACATTTTATCTCATTGGAGCAAAGTCGTCCGACTTAAAATACAAAAAGTAGGTGGCGCTAAAGTATCAAAAAAGTGGTTTTTGGCATTTTCAATAAAAAAAAATTATTTTTTTATGATAATGTAAATGGGGAAGTTGTTCGTCATAAAATTATCTACAATTTTTTTTTAAACAATTTTTTTGTAAAGCTTACCGTTGACGAGCTGGAGCTTGCCAGAGTGTAAAAGTCGTACATTAATGTGCCGCGCCGATGCGTGTACTCCATTCATTTTATCGAAACATTATTTTTCGATTAATAGACCGTAATGTTTACTTAATATTCTCATTTTTAACAATGATTTTGATAAACAATTAATAATAGTAACCTTTTAGTACTGTGAGGGTTTAGGCAGATGCTAGAAACCGGTCCTTTGTCCAAACTATGCCGACCGGCCCGGCGAAAGTGAAAGGCACCGTTAACTATGCTGCACTGCATCTTTTCGTTTTACAAAAAAATTGTTTAAACAAAAATTGTAGATAATTTTATGACGAACAACTTTCCCATTTACATTATTATAAAAAAATACTTTTTTTTTTATTGAAAATGCCAAAAAAACACTTTTTTGATACTTTAGCGCCACCTACTTTTTGTATTTTAAGTCGGACGACTTTGCTCCAATGATATAAAATGTAGATAACAGTGTCCTGAACATTTTTTTGTTAAATAAACTTTTCTCTAAAACCCATAGATTCCGAGAAAAATGCGTTTCAAAATGTTTTTGGATTTTCTCAAAAGCAGGGGGGGGGGATCACTTCGGAAATCTGAAGTTAAGTTTTTTTTATGCCCCCCTATCGATTTATCAAGTCAAATCCCAGTAGGTCATTTCTTAGACCGTAAATGCTATATTTACTGTACTAATTATATAATAATACTA
The DNA here is from genome assembly GCA_963969285.1 of Odontomyia ornata. Classification (NCBI taxonomy): domain Eukaryota; kingdom Metazoa; phylum Arthropoda; class Insecta; order Diptera; family Stratiomyidae; genus Odontomyia; species Odontomyia ornata. The sequence goes on along the minus strand of OZ017738.1, from coordinate 464,595,696 downwards.
TTTTTTATTTGCTTTCCTTCTTTTTCTGTCGCATCTTATCAGTAACTGGATGTCTATGTACTCTGTTGATATTGATGTAAATAAATAAATAAATAAATAACATCTGAATGTTTTAAAATCTTTCTAAAATTTTCATCCAAATACTTACACATCTGTAGTGTCTGGGTCCTTCGTGAGTATGTATTTATACAGTATCACATGTAATTACTGTAAATTTTAAGCGTATATAACTTACTGTTACATGTACAAAGGATTCCGTGAGCTACTGTCGCAACTGTTTTCACAACATTAAGAAGATCATGATCAACAAAACGAACGTACTCAAAAACCCACCACCCGTCACTGCTCCATTCGTTAAGCTGCTTGAATATTCCAGTTAGTAGTCTCAACAACCAAATTAAATGCATCGAGGAAAAGGTATACCAGGTCGAAGAGAAAATCAACCATGAGATCAGCCAGGTCAAGCAAAGAATAAAATATGAGACGGAAAAAGTGAAAAAGGAACTTTAAGCAGCGAAAGCAGTAGTAACCATCTCACCAGCCCCGCTTATAACCGCAGCGCAAAGCACATCCAGAAACGTAAAAAACCAATATTCGACGGGTAAACGGTCTGGAGTATTTTCAAAATCCAGTTTGAAGCCGCCACTAGGATAGATCACTGAAATGACAGCAACGAGCAATTGCATTAATTCTTGCCGTAAGAGGCCCAGCTGCCGAGCTTATGCAGACGATCCCCGTTGAGTTGCATTTAAACTCGGCTGCTAAAATAAATGTGCTTGATATGTGTTATTAAGACGATCATCTGAAGCAGATTTACCGGGCACAGCTACGGCAGTGGATGTTGAAATCTGGCGAAACCTTACAGCAGTTAGCCCAAGACATTGAGCGACTGGCACTTTTGGCTTGTCCAGCGTACGACCCAGAACATCGAGATGACGCAACAACAGAAACATTCATCAGCGCGTTAAAGGACCAGGAATTTCAATAAGCCGTGCGTTTAGCTCAAAAGCAAACCGTTGAGGATGCATTGGCTTATAGTGTGAACTTTGGAGCAGCGAAAAATGTGACTCGTACCACTGCCCGGGTTCGCGAGGTAGTAGCAGACGGGTGCAGGTGTGAGCGCGTCGAAATTAAGCGGGAGCCGCAGGTAAATAGTGCGCCTAGATGCTGGGATTGCGTTGAGAAGGGGCACCTGCAAAGAGACTGCAAGAAGCGAAGAAAACGGAGGTATTGTCCAGGGTGGTGGGGACCCAGACCGAATCAGGAGCCTAGAATGGAAGCCCATCAAACTGAGGGGGCCAACTTCGTGGGGCGGACGTTGGCTAGGAGGATTGAAGTTCCTTGCACCCCCGTCACCATGTCAAGACCTCGTCGTGGACAAGCAGAATAATGCTTTCCGGGTCAAGTTAACGAAGAACATTGCACCATAACAAGCAACACAAGTGCAACTCGATCGATTATCCGACCAGACCTAGTGAGACAGCAACTGCTTCACAAGGGCGGGATTCATGGAAATACTGACGCCCTATCTCGTCGTCCATTTTCAGCTAACTGCAAGCATTGCCGACGGATTGTGGAAAGAGAAACACCCGTTGATCTGAGATTGATGACGGCCGAATTCCATGAAGGTCGGTCATCGGAGGAGATTCGAAATGCCCAGTTGGCCAATGAAGACATCGGACCATTGCTCGTATGGAAGGAGACAACTGGGCGACCTGAGTGGAAAGACGTTTCGATGCATGGCGCAACCCTGAAAAGTTATTGGGCCCAATGGAACTCCCTTTAGGTGGAGAGTGGCGTACTCAAGCGGAAATGGGAAACGGCGGATGGCAGCTCCTATAGGATGCAAACTATACTACCCAAAAGCCGAATCCACGATGTGGGTTGTGTTAAAAAGACCTTAGCGAAATTGCGGGAAAGGTTCTACTGGCTCCATGCTCGAGAAGTCGTAGAGGACTGGTGCCAAAGATGCACGATTTGCGCTTCCGTCAAAGGTCCAAAGCAACGACTGAGAGGACAAATGCTTACCTATAACGAGAGGGTATCATTTGAAAGGATTGCTGTTGACATCGCAGGACCCTTTCCTGAATCCAAACGGGGAAATCGATATACGCTGGTTATGGCCGATTATTTCAGCAAGTAGCCCGAGATCTATCCCATTCCGAACCAAGAAGCAACTACTGTAGCCGAACAGCTAGTGTTCAATTGGGTCAGTAATTACGGCGTACTTTGCGAACTACATTCGGATCAAGGCCAAAACTTTGAGTCACTAGTTTTTGGCGAAATGTGCGAGCTGCTGGGAATACGGAAAACGAGGGCAACACCGCTGCATCCCCAACCCGATGGAATGGTCGAACGTTTCAACGGCACGCTCAATAAACACCTTGCCAAGATGGTTGACGAGAACCAAAGGGACTGGGACCAACATATCCCACAATTTTTGATTGCGTACAGAGCTGCCGAACATGAATCGACGGGTCAAGTCCCAGCCAAAGTCATTTTTGGAAAGACTATTCGTCTTCCAGCTGATATAAAGTTCGGAACACCCCCCGAGAAACCCCAAATCATCTCGGAGTACGCAAGTGAGCTAAGACAACGGTTGAACCAGATACATCGGACAGTGCGAAAACACCTCGAATCGGCTACTGACCGCATGAAGACCAGGTATGATCTCAAGGCAAATTCTACTGGCTTCCAGCAAGATGACTTGGTGTGGCTATATAAGCCGCAACGGCGAAAGGGTAGGTCTCCAAAGTTGCAACATAATTGGGAGGGACCATACCGAGTTACAAAGCGAATCAACGACGTACAGGAACACCGTAAGCCGAGAGCCAAAATAAAAATCGTGCACCTGGACCGCCTTGCCCCATATTGCACCCAGGAAGACTTGACTACAACTGGCGACACATCTTTTCGGGGTGAAAGAAGCGGAGGTGGGGGCAGTGTTACATGTACAAAGAATTCTGCGATCAACAAAACGAGCGCACGCGAAAACCCACCAAGCATGATCAACATCTGAAAGTGACGTCACTGCTTCATTCATTAAGCTGCTCGAATATTCCAGTTAGTTCGCCAATGTACGAGAAATGGTTTGAATGACTAGAGACCCTATATAAAGGCGAGCTAAAAAAATGGGGGGATTATTCATTACAACCGCGATATAGTAAACTTTGATAGTGTGGAGTGCGAATTAAGAGCGTGTGAAGTGGTAAACCGCAGCAATAAAAATTGATAGACAAAGTGAAAAAGAGGAAACTAGTGAAAGTGTTAAAGTAATGATTTGAGTTTTTTTAGTTAATAAACTCTTTTAACTTAATTTAAAAGATAGTGCGTTTTGACTTTCCCGGAACATTAAAATTATTGGCCGCGAACAACAACACGCGACATTATCTTTGATACAACTTTCAGAAAGCGTATCACATCAGAAAATTGATGTAGAAATTTTTAGCAGATTTAAGGGTCATCCTTTGATTTTTATAGCTGAAAACTTAAAATTCATAAAGTCTACTATTATTAACAAAGCTGATCAAATTTTAACTTCTGAGCTATTTGTTGGTCTTGTACTCATTAAGATCTACTTTCATGATTTCTTTCAGATTTTTTTGTTTAAAGATATCCAACTGCGAGGTGGTAAGACAGTAATTTTTCGTATATTTCCCGTCACCAAGCACCTCTCCTTTGAAACGCTTCTTGTTTAGGACCTGTTTTGAAAATTTCTCACCAAAACCTTTTTTTTTTTTGACATCCATATTGGCTACCTTTAGTAAAAAAAATTGTTTAATAGTCACGCCTTTTATATAGGAGACCCCCTTCAAAACATTTTTTTGCAAATATTGAGAGTACTACTTTTGATCTACGTAGAAAATTTCATCACTCTAGCTCATGTGGTTTACGAGACGACTTGCTGTGACGCACGGATGGGCTGACGGAAGACGGGACGGACAGACAAAAAGAAAGGTCACAATTTTAGTGGCGTATTATAAATAATTTTTACAATCCCCTTATAATGGTCTACTGTATAAGTACTTCCAAGTTAAGCCATTAAAAAACTTCCACGAAAGTATTCCTTATTTCAGTTGCTACTAAAATGGCGAATTGCGCTTGCTTTCCAACCTTTGGGAGCGGCCATTTTCAACTTATACAAATATTTTTGAATTTTTTAAATGTTTGTGTTTTTGGGTCTTATCAATCGATGTGTTAAATCTCGGTCAAATCAGAGTTTCACTCTAGACAGGGCAGTATATACAATTTTAAGTGAAATCGGCAGTTAAAAACATTAGGTATTAAATTCTCGACTTTTTTATTTTTCATCCGATTTTGACAATTTTTTGTGCACTATAAGAACTTTGAATTATTGATGATACCAAATTTCAACTAAAGCCGATGGAAAATGTGGCCGCTAGAGGGCCACAAATATTTAAAAAAAAAACGCATGTTTAAACTGCCACCATTTTGAAGTTTGCGCATGGGTAGTCGCCAAAATAACAAAATCCTTAGATCTTATTCGTTTCTATCTTAAAATCAAGTTTTAGAAGCCTTTAAAGTTTCGAGCTTCAACTAGCCGTCATTTTATTTTTTGAAACCTAGCCTTCTGTTTTTTTAACATAGTTCGTTAGATACTTATAGTTTTTACCAAACTTTTGAATCTAATAAACATCAGTTGCAAGGCTTGGTCATAACTACAACAACAAAATTTTTCACGTTTTTCAACGTTTGAGCGACCGCTATTTTGCTCCAGACAGATTGACTTTGGATTTTTTATTGTTGGACTCACTGCAAACTTTAATGAACCTTTTTACTTAATTTCATCCAAATTGGAGCTATACCTTGGTCAGAACAAAAATCATCATTTTCCGTCTAAAATGCCCGCATTTTGTTTTTGCCTGGCCGATGTAGCTGGTTCACATTTATAACCGAGGAATATACTTAATACACCTTTCCTGAAAATTTGGTAAAAATTGGAGTGAAACTGCAACCTCTAGCGTGGTTTCAAGTTTTGTTATATCTCATATATATACGTTAGAAAGTTTTGCACCGTTTATTCTCCGGAATAGGTAAATATCTCTCAATAAATGAACCTAAAAACCCAAAATGGGAGTACAGAGATCTATGCTGTCTTTTTTCATTTTGTTGGTGACCCTATTTCATTAGGCAGCATTTGCCGTTGATACACTTGCTATTTTCCGATACTCCATCAGAGACCTTCGACTGGGGCCCTTGAACCCGGTAAGCCCACCAAAGAGGGGTCGAGCGCCACTTGCTTTGCCAGTGGGCACCAAACCAGATCTCCAAGCAAGAATGCGACCAAGTCGAGAGGTTCACATCGGCACTATTACAATTTTACCACGGAAACCTGACGAACCCGCGATCCCACGGAGAAGCTCCGAATAGCGGCCCCAAGTCTGTCAGCGCGCGACCGCGTGCCTAGCCCTCCTTCCAGTTCATATTTAATTTGGAGAAGAACCGTACTGGCCTAACCCTGAAAAGTATCACCACCTTCAATTTAATTTGTGAAGAAAACCAAATCCCACCCAACCCTGGACGAAATTCCCACCTCCATCCCGTACTTTAGCACGCCTCGCGCTCTTACCCCACCGGTGGTACTCAGGGACACTTCCACATGGTGGAAGTCTCACCACTGTCACAATAATTACACAAGTAGACTCGTGAGCCAGACTTCACAGTTTCCACTTGATACACAAATTTTTCACCAGTTAAAATTCATTCCAATTCATAAATTCAAACCATTTATAAAATCAAAAATAAAAACTAATTACCTACTACTTATCGTCACTCTTGTTTTCACGTGGCCGGGGGCCCCAGTTTGCTTGATAATTGGTTTCAATTGCTGTCGATCCTCAGCGAGTTGAAAGTTGTTCATAAAACTGCTTGTGGTCCTCCTGTCCAGCTCGCGCCATTCCTTTTTCTTCCTTGCATCCTTGAATAATTTGCCTCCCCGCCGATTCTTTCTAACCGCGTCCTGCTTTTTCCCGTCGTTCTTTACTGCAACCAATTCATTTTGTTTATACTCCGGGGCCTTTTATATAAAATAGAGACACGGTCCCCTATAGTGCAACAAGCTTTCGATATTTTCATTAAGCTTCGCAAACAGAAAAGAGGCAATGCCTCACTGCATTGACGCTATGTAACTTCCATATGTACCATCCTCAGATGAATAAAAACTAGATGGGCTAAGCTCATTAAAAATGGATAGGAGAACATGTGACCGGTTTCTGCTCTCTTCCAAAGGATCTATCCTTCATTTCCTCTCCCTCTGCCTCTTGCCGCTCACTTTCTCGTTCTAGCAGCTCACTCAATTGGATCTGTCTGATCCAAATTGAACGCCAAAATGGCAAACTGCAAGTTTCGTCGCGAATTTTGCCAGATATTAAAACTGTGAAAAGTGTTCGCGATCTGAATTCATTCCAAGCGTTCAAACATTCTATTATGCTTGTGATCCGAATAACTTTAACATGTGACACTGTGAAATGACTTTATAATTTCAAAGCAAAATGTGTAGTGCCTTCGTGTAAAAATTATAGTCGAAAAGGATCTATAGGTGCTACTTTTCACAGAAAAGTAGTTAATATGTTAATGTTTTGCAAGTTTTCCTCATAATGGTGAAGGTTTTTGAAATAGGAAACAAATTTTTAGGATTGTATGAAAATTTGTTTTCATTGAGCAGCAGCCATGTTTGCTTTTGCAGTTTGGCTCTCTCTTAGGTTGTAAACAAGAGCATAGCAGTAGGAAAGGTGGTCGCAGGGGTCCCTCGAGTATTATTTAATTACTCAATGGTACCATCGGACATCACAAATGTCCTCGTTTGACTACTGTCATAACGAAATTGTAAATAATCGCGATGTTAGTTCTTGGCAATTTTGCATATAGATTTTGTTTCAGTATCTTTTGTCGTGTTATGACTTCTTTGTCCACCTGGCGTTTCACTTGCACAAACTCATCTCGTTTGGCCTTGATTTGATTCAGCTCAGATTCTAGTTCGGCTAAGTGAATTCCACTTTTAGAAATGAAAAAGGGTCTCTCAAAAAGGCATGGCCGTTTTATTTAGTTCAAAGAAATTCCAATAATCATTCACAAATTTTAATGAAGTATTACAAAAAGCGAATTAGATCCCTCAAAAATTTAACATAAAAAAGTTTAACAAGAAATTTCTTCCTCTTCTTCTTTGTAGCACTAAAGCCCCTCTCGGGCCTTCGCTTAAAGATAGTTTGAGTATCTCATTTTCAGGACCGTACTGGTTTTTTCGAAAATTGGTTCAGTCAGTGCCATGCTCCCGTGTGCCTGCTCAGGTATGATATGATTTGATTCAATCAGTACATATTACCACTGAGCGAACACTCATAGTCTGTCTGAAAAATCCCCTGAACTAAATCACGTTGCTTCCAACGAGATTTGAACCTGGGACCTTCGGCTTATGCGTTCATGCTCTAATCACTAGACCACACAGACTACAACAAGAACTTTTGATTAAAGAAAATACAAAATTATTTGATAACATGGATGGAAAACAAAATATATAGAAAAAGCCAAATATGTTCTCGCTCCTTTTCTTGTTGTACTCCGAACGCTCAACACAAGCGAAAAAGAAGTGAGGGCTTCAAAATTTAATTGGATGTTTATAGCTATATCAGAAATATCGCAAATATACGGAATGGCCACTTTTAATTTTATTTTATTACTCTTCAGCTTTCATATTTTAGAAACTCCGACACTTATTATTTAAATATTATGCTTTTGTACCGAACATTCAATTTTTTCATCTTCTCTTATTAATTGTTCAAGGTGTCTGGATATTCACGTCAATGTTAACTTGCATACACTTTTATTAACTTCTTCTTCTTCGCAGCACTACAGCTCCTTTCGCACCTTCCCTTCATGTAAAGAGCGCCTCCAACTGTCTCTGTCTATTGACCGCGTCCTGCAATTTTGAAATCCGAGCAGCGTTGAACTGTCTTCGTCGACCGAGTCAGACCAGCATTTCCTTGGTCTCCTCACTGGTCTCCAGACTGCAGTTCTCCCAACAAATACCATTTTGGGTATCCGTTGTTCGTTCAGACGACTCATGTGTCCATGTGCTGCTTCCACAGTCTTACAGTCGTTGAGACGACCAGCTCATCGAAAATTTCATACAGCTCATGATTGTATCAAATTTGCCGTTGGTCTCTGTCTAAGTACGCTCCGATTATTCTTCTCAGGACCCATCGCTCAAAGGCTTGCAATATATTTGCGGATGCTTGACATAGGGTCCACGTTTCACACCCATAGCATAACACAGGTCTTATCACTGGCTTGTATACTTGGAGCTTTGTTTTCCTGTGTATGTAGATGGTCTTCAAGATTGTCACAACTGAATAAAATATTTTACTTGGAAGCTGTTTTTACAGCATATTTCGTCTCTTTCACGACCAGTTCTCGTTATTTTGGCACCCAGATACAAAAACTTGCTCACATTTCCGATACTGTATTCGTCAAGTGTGATACTTAGAACGTTTGTGATGTTTTACCATGACTGCGTCATTAGGTTTGCTTTATTCTCATTGATTTGTAGTCCTACTAGTTTTGCTTTGCTATCGAGTTTCAGGAAGGGTTCTTTGGCAGTTGTTAACGACTGTGACAGAATATTGATGTCGTGTACATAAGCCACTACTTGGCCCAACTTGTATAGTAATGTACCTCGCGTATTGAGAGGTAGCTTCCTTTTAACGTACTCCTGAGCAAAATTGAAAAGCAATGGGGCCAGCACATCACCCTGCTTTAGTCCGATATTTGTGTCAAAGGCACCGGTGAGTTGGTTATTGATGCAGACTTGGGAGGTCATCGACGTCATTGTCATTTTGGTAGCATGTACTAATTTGGCTGGCATGCCAAAGCAAAGTATTATTTGCCACAGTAAGTTGCAATCAATACTGTCGTATGCTTGCTTAAAGTGAACAAAAATTCGGTGTACGTCTATTTATTTATTTATTTATTTATTTACAATTCCATTTAATAGATTAAAATAAATCCAATTACAAAATGGAAAAACGACAAGCAGAAACAAGTAAGAATGAAAACTTAAATTAAGCAAAGAAAAATTAGGAGGATTAAATAATATTAATATTGAAAAATTAGGCATTATTGTCTATTAAACTAAAGGTTAAAGGTTAATATGAAATTAACAGGCTTAAAAATGAAGTTAAAGCGCAAAAAAAGAAAAGAAAAAAAAACAACAAGTCGAACTATTCAAAATGAGTTGTAAAGACGAGGTTTCTTAGTCTTATTTTGAATGAAAAATAGGAATCAGAAAAAGGACCAAGCTCAAGTTTATTATGTTTCCTTAACATTCGCACAACGGGAGAATGAAAGTATAAATTCGTACGGGCAAAGGGCACCTCGAACAAAGTGTTTAATCGAGAAGGACGCGTTGATTGACGGAAGTGTAAGTCAGCATATAATATTGGAGAGATTTGATTGTAACATAGTTGATACAGAAAACACTGATCCAAGTAGATGCGACGGGACAACAAAGTCGGAAGACATAAAAAGGATAAGCGGCATTCATAGGATTGATATGGGAGTTTGAGTTTGTAGAACAAAACTCGACTAAATTTACGCTGTACATTCTCTAACGAGTTCGTGAGGTAGGAGTATCGGGGGGACCAAACTACAGAGCAATATTCTAGGATAGGACGGACAAGACAAGTAAACAAGCGGATAGGAGTGGATATGTTGGTGAACTTGTATGTGTGCCTAAAAATAAGCCCCATTATTTTTGATGCCCTGGCAGTCACATTTAAGATGTGAGCATCAAAATTGAGGCAAGGATCAAAAATAACACCAAGGTCTTTAGCAGAGCACACAGCAGCCAGTGGGATATCATTTAACGTATAGGTAAAGAAAATGGGAGATTGCTTTAGATTAAACGTGATTTTATGGCATTTAGCAACATTTAGACAAAGGTAGTTAGTCGAACACCAATTATTAAGAGCAATCAGATCCATCTGAAGATATTGACAATCTTGTATCGATCTGATGGCTCGAAAGACTTTGAAATCGTCTGCATACAATAGACAATTAGAAGCAATGACTGATGAAAGGTCATTTATAAATAATAGGAAGAGGAGAGGGCCAAGAATGGAACCTTGGGGAACGCCGGACGTTGGATGAAATGGTATAGAGGTTGCTCCACAGTAACTAACACAACAAGTGCGAGAAAACAGATATGAATCCATCCATGATAAAAGAGGGCCAGCCACTCCAAAGGCTTTAAGTTTGTGACAGAGTAAATGATGGTTGACAGTGTCAAAAGCCTTAAAGAAGTCAGTGAAGATCACATCAACCTGCAAACGATTGTCCAGGGCCTTCGTGATGTAGTCAGTAAATTCAATTAGGTTGGAGGTCGTAGAGCGACACTTAAGAAAGCCATGTTGTTCCTTTGACAAGATAGGTGCCAATAAAACTGAAAGCCGGTTATGCACAAGACGCTCAAGTAATTTCGGAAAACAGGAGATTAGGGATATAGGACGATAATTGGACACAGAAGTAGGATCACCACTTTTAAGAATAGTTACAACATTTGCTCTTTTCCAGCAAGCCGGGAACGCGCCAGTACGCAAACCAAGGTTAAAGAGGAAAGCCAGGGGAATGCAAAGCGATGACGCTAATGACTTAACAAATATATTCGGCAAGCCATCCGGACCTGGGAATATATTAGGATTAAGGGAATTGATGAGGGTTTCAACTTCAATATAATCTGTGCAGAGTAAAGAAATGTCAATGGAATGGGGCATAAATGTATTTAGTGGGTAGGAAACGTATGAAGGAGGAGTAAAAGTAGACGAAAAGAATTTGGAGAACAAGTTTGAAATGTCTTGAGGAGAAGAGCTTCTAATATTGTTCCAGTGGACAGAGGGAGGAAAAGAAGAAGGGGACTTGAACGATGTAATGTAAGACCAGAAGGGCTTAGTGTTATTTGACATAAGCGAACACTCCAAACTGCTGAAGTAATTTTTCATAGCATTCTTGATAACTTGTTTCGCTGCAGCCCGTAAGACACAAAAACGGTCCCTGGATTCAGTAGAACCACAAAGTTTAAAGGAACGGTGAGCTTTAGTTTTGGCTTTCAAGGCACAAAGTACTTGCTTAGTGACCCAAGGTTTCTGCTTTGCTTTGCGGGGAGTTTGTAATGGTGTAAAATGCTTGATCAAATCAAACAGATAATTATAAAATTTTCTTAGAGCTGCCTCACACGGCAAATTTCCAAAAAATACCTGCCAATCAACGGATATTAGTGAGCAGGTAATAGATTCGTAATTCGCTCTGAAGAAGTTGAATTTAGGAGCAGGTGTAAATGTACGATGTTTCAAAAGCACAACCGAGAGGTCAGTCGATAACGGCAGACAAGGGGTTCTAATGCTAGGGAAACAGACAGACAGTGAATTGGAATATTAGACAGCACAAGATCAAGTAGCCGGCCGTTACTATTAGGGATATTATTAAATTGCGAGAAGGAACAGAGTGAGAGAAACGAAGAAAGAGATAGAGAAGATGCATCAGTCGATGATACATAGTAAGGAGAGCACTCCGTCCATTGAACTGCTCCCAAATTAAAGTCACCGCAGACTAATATTAAAGATTGTGGATGACGTAAGAAAACATATTTGGAAAACTCGTCAAAGAATGTCTCATAAACATATAAAGGAGAGTTACTAGGTATATAAACAGAGAAAACTAATAAAGATGTATTATTAGGAAGGAAGATCTTGACAATGACACAATCCACTATACGCGAAAAACAGAAGTCAGTACAGGGAGAGCTGCGTATGGTATTATTAACAGCTACTAGGACACCACCACCATCTTGTTTATTTGTAGAAGTCAAATCACGGTCACAACGATAAATATCAAAATCAAGTGAGATTTCCGAATTTAGTATGTTATCATTCAACCAGGTTTCTGTAAGACAAATAAACGAGTCCTCACAAAGTTGAAGCGATAAAAAGAGCTTATCCAGCTTGGTCCTTAATCCTCTGACATTTTGGTAGTAAATTGAAACGTTAGAAATTAAGTTAGGATCAAAAAAGTTTACACTAGTTCGCAGACTGCAGCTTACCCGGTGCACGAAAGGACTCCCTTCTTCGTGAGCTGAATGGTTTTACAAGTACTCCGGGTGGCCAAGCTTCAGGATTCAAAATAGTGTCACAAGTTGCAGGTACTGTAAGTTTGAAAGAAGCTACCACTCTATCCTCCAGATTGTCCTTTGTGAGTTTATGGCAGCTGATGACTTTAACAGACGGACCAAATTTTTTGAGAACATAGTTTTTTAAGTAGTCGGCAGATGTCTGGTAACTTAGATGCGAAATGAAAATCTCCTTTGGAGGAGCTACAACGTCAAGAGCAGGGATTTCATCATGCGAATTCAGGGAAGCAGCAGCCGATGTGTCGATGCCAGATAAAGATGGAAGTATAATTGAAGGTTTACCTTTAGTTTTTGGGATCGCCCCGCGGCTAGGTCCCGGAGAGCTTGGAAATATCAAAGGTGACTCATTACCATCAATATGTAGAGGTGCTGCTGAAGCCACAGGAGATATTGGGCGCGTTGGACTCGAACTTGATCCAGATGCACGATACGGTGTTTTAAAAGATGATAACTTCGCCAAAGCTTTACTCCTAGTAACGATGAAAGGCCTTTGTACAGGAGTATTTATACCGCTGTTACATTCGGGCTGTATGGTCGGCGATAAAAGTTGCGCTTGATTATTAAGATCGGTCATAGACACTGATGCCAAAGTTTTAGGTGACGCATCCTCAGTAAATTTCAAAAGGGTCTCAATCTCCAAGCATGCACTTGAACATTTAAATTGGAGACGATTCAATTCATCCACTAGAGATTTGATAGTCTTCCCAGCTAATTGAAGACTGGAGACATACGCAGACAGAGAATATCTCCTACAGGAATCACAATACCAGGGAATTCCATTATCTGTTTTATTTATTAAGTTTGCTGCAGGGCTTTCAAGGTTGACGCAAGCCGAAGACTATGTATCTTGTAGTTCACTAAGACTATGTATCTTGTAGGGTTAAAATTTCAAATGTTACACACTTGCCTACCTTTAGGCGGGTCGAAAAAATTTAGATGGAAAACAAGCAGATTTTCAAGATTGCCTATAGCAAAGCGCACAATCAAAGAACGAACAACTGAATCAATGTAAACACTGTTCAAATGCACAACAAAGGAAATGAAGACGAAATATAAGAATAGGAAAAATAGCTTGAATTACTTAAAGACGCACTACGCTGGGCAAAGAACTCGCGCACTGAATCGCAAGCAAAAGCACAACCGAAAATTATAGTTATTAAAAGTGCTTTCGACAATGTTATTAAATAAATGAGGAAGACGATCCACTTACGCGAACTTTAATGACAGCAGGTTTAACACATGCTGCTCCAAAACCACATTGATACTCCCCAATAATACTGTAGGCGTATGATCTGATGTTATTTTCTAAGATTTTTGAAAATATTTTGTGCGCCATACACAGCAGCGAAATGCTCTTATAACTTTCGCACTGTAACTTATCATTTTTTTGTGGATAGGGAATATAATTGATTGGCTCCACTCTTTCGGCATATGTTCTTTTTGGCAAATGTGCTGGATGACTTTGTGAATAGCTTTGTGAACACTGCTGCCACTATATTTGATGAGCTCTACTGGAATCACTTCGATTCCCGGGGCTTTATTATATTGTTGGGCTTTGATGATGGAACATACTTCATCCATTGTCACGAGGCCAATGAAAGCTCTCCGCAAACATCTATAGACTCCAATATTCTGGAAATATGTGGAGAATCAAGGAGGTTCTTGAAATATGATGCCCATTTTTCCTTAATCTTGGTTTCATCTGCGATAATATTGCTGATGTCATCACAACAGAGCGTGGTTTTAGGCGTTTCACTACTTTGTACCATATGATTTTCTTGTGTTGTTGCTCACTAAGCTTACGTTCATACTTCTCAACTGGTCGTCATAGCATTTGCTTTTCTTAATCCTAATTATCTTGTTCGCTACTCTTCTGAGATTTTCGTAGTGTTCTTTCTTTGTCCTTGTTTTCCTACCTACGTAATCTTTGTACGCCTGATTCTTGCTCTGTAACGTATTCTGGCACTCATCATCAAACTAATTATTTCTCTTGCGCAGGATGTAATATCCGATTGTCTGTTCTGCCACGTTCTCAATAGCTGCTTTCACTTCCATCCACAGCTCGCTGCTTTTCTGTAGCGATGCCTCTAATAGATAGGAGCCAGCGAGTTTTCGATGGCCTTTCAATGTCAAATTTTTGTAACGCGCTGGCTTTTGCTGAATACGCCTTTGACAAACAACATTGATAGGTTAATTTGATCAAGTAATGATCTGAGTTACAATTGGCTCCTCAATGTGTACGGAAGTCAAGTATACACGAGACCCAACGTTGTTGGATCAGAACAATGACGTGCGATTTCAATGGACAATGGGATCAGATATATGGATAGTGAGCTTCTTCATGTAGTACCAGCGAAACACCGGTACCATCTGGCAATTAGCACCTCCTTTGTTCATCACTTCCCGACAGGACAAAGGATTAAGGAAAGGTTTTCAAAATCCACACTAACAATATAACAAATTATTAGTATATATATAAATATTTTTTTTTTTTTGTTATATTTGTTAGCTTTTTTTTACATTTACTAATAAAAGACTTGTACAACTACTTATATGGGATAGAAGGACTTGACATAAGGCTTGTTATAAAGATTATTAGTTGTTAAACATAAAAGAAGAAGAAGAAGCTCATATTTGAATTATCCAGTTAAACCAGTTCAAATTCTATTTTTGAAAATCATTTACACATATATCCCACTTCCCAGTCAGCAACAGAACGCTGCTGGTATAAGGGAAGATATTAAATTGTTAATAATAACTACGATGACTAATTAAAGAACTGAATAATTAAAACAGAAGTAAAGAAATTCAACTAAAATATAATAAAGAAACGCAAGCTCAACCCATCCAAACCTTAGCAGTGTATTCTTTCAAAAGTTTTTTAAACAAGGGAAATGATTTGACATTCTTCAACTCAGTTGGTAATGAGTTATAAGATTCCATGGCCAGCCTTACTGGATCATGGTGTCTTCTATTTGTCCGCGCAAGTGATACTTTATGGTAATCATTATTTCTCGTATTGTAAGAGTGGACATCTCTGTGTTTGATGAGTTTTATACCTGATTTCAAACTATTAGTACTGATTTTAAATACAAATTTAGCCTTTTCCATAAAAATCAACTGTCTAATACTAAATTTTCTAGTCAATAAATAAAGACTATTACTGGGTGTCAACCTATCCAGACCATGCATTGCCTTGACAATCTTATTCAGCATTCTATGAATTGAGTCAATGTTCGATTCCGACGCATTCCACCAATTCAATATGCTATAAGTTACCTGAGGCAAAACATGTGCATTATAAATTAATCTTTTGAGACCAATATCTAAATAGCTTCTACTCCTGAACACTCTTATCCAGAAGACTAATTTTGATTTTAAATTACTAATATGCTTTGACCAAGATAACTTTTCATCTACCTTAACACCTAAATACTTGATCGAGGAAACCCGTTCAATTTTGTCTTCATAGATTTTAATATTTAAATTGATGTCCACCTTATTTTTTTGCTTAAATATCATAAGTTTAGTTTTACTCATATTAATAGTAAGTTTATTCCCTAATAACAAAGTACCGTAAGATATAAGATCAGCATTAATTCTTTGTTCAAGAGCATCCGCAGATGAATCTGAATAAAGAAGCAATGTATAATCAGCGTATACAATGTATTTCCCTTTCAAACCAGAAAAGTAGATGTTGTGTATGTATAAAAGGAAAAGAGTTGACCCAAGTATCGAACCTTGAGGGTCACCTATCTTAATCTTATACTTAGAACTAATTTCTTTGTTAACACAAACTGAAATAGTTCTATTACTCAGGAAGTTGCCGATCAAATTCAACGGAGAGCCTCTGATGCCCAATTCACTTAGGCACAAAAGCAAAATGTCATGGTCGACCGTATCGAAGGCTTTAGCTAGATCAACAAATATTGCGGCAACATATTTTCCGTCATCCAATTCATTATTGATGAATTGTAAGGCATCCGTAGTAGCAGATATTGTGCTACTTTTTTCAATAAACCCATACTGGTTCAAATCAAACCCTAATGAGTCATTAATAAATCGAGTGATCCGAATATTAATTATTTTTTCAAATACTTTGCTCAAAGTGTTCGTGAGGCTAATAGGCCTATAATTTGAAGGTTCCTTTACACATCCTGATTTGAAAGCAGGAATCACTATTGCATCCCTAAATTCCGATGGGAACTCACCACATGCCATAAATTCATTGAACTCGAGGACTAAGTGTGGGGCGATTATTTCTCTTATCAATTTAAGTTCCCTAGCAGAAATACCATCACTGCCTGAAGATGAATTCTTTAGCGAAGCTATAATTGATATAACTTCATCATCGAATGTAGGTTCGAGGAAAATTGATTTGACGTTAAGCGGAATCTGATATCGATTAAAATTCACTAACTTAAATTTTTGGTCAAGTTCATCGGCTAATCTTTTCCCTATAGAGCTGAAATGTACCCCAAGGGTTTCAGCACTAATATCAGTATTTTGTTTGCTTTCCCCACCTGATGACAAAATTTCATTATTAAGCGTCTGCCATACTTTTCTAGCATTTCCATCAGCAGAAGCAATTCGCTTAGCAAGAGACTCTCTTTTGGCAGCTCTTATCAATGAGTTAACCCTATTTTTCTGTTTCTTGTTGTTCAAAATATGGTTATCTATATTTGGATTATTCTTCATACGTTTAAATAGAGTATGCTTCTTCCTAATTTCTCTAATTATTTCCCTAGTAATCCAAGTGTTACTTGTAGTACGTATCATTTTGACGGTAGTAGCTGACTCTTTCGCGCTTTGTATGGTTTTAATAATTTCCGAAATGTGTAACCGATGGTTGCAGTTTTTAAATTTACTATCTACTAGTTCAAAAAATTTTTCTCTATCTAAGCTGTAAACATTTTTTTTTGCCATGGGTATCAAAACTTTTCTAACTCCCTCAACAGTAACAAATAAGACGCTATGGTCTAAGTCCGGCCAAACCTCATATTTAACCAAGAAGTTTACTGAATATGTATTCAAGTTAGTAACGATGTGATCGAGAAGTGTAGAGCAGTTATCCGTTATTCTTGTAGGTTGACAGTTAATCATCCGTGCTCCATTCATATTGAACATATTTAAATAGTTCATACTAATGCTGTTGCTATGAAGTGTATCGATATTCACATTAGCTATGACCGTCAAATTTTCGTGACTTTGATAGATATCATCTAAGTATTCAATAAATTCATTAACATTCTCACTAGGCGCCCTATAATACGTTCCAATCTTTATTTTTTGCCTCTCATCCTGAAGGGAAATAACTATCGTATTATATCTATTATCTACTAGAAGAACTCTATACTTAATATTGTTTCTTATGTAAATAGCAGTTCCTCCACCTTGACTTTGATCCCTACAATTATGTATAGACTGAAATCCATTTACGTTATATAACCTAACTTCCTCACTACAAATCCAAGTCTCATTCAATATGATGACATCCAGACTCTCATGTGGGTTACAAAACACCTCAAAGTCATCAAACTTGTTCCTAATGCTTCGAATGTTAGCATAAAATATATTTATATTTAAAGCTTTATTCATTTTCAGATGTATAATTGGTTCTTCTTTGGAACGACTTAATAGCCTTGAGATATTCAGGGCACTCTTTAAGAGATGCTGGATGAGAAACTTAATTATTTTTTGCTGACAGGCAATTAGAGCATTTACTAGATTGGGAATTGCAGCTTCTTGTGTCGTGATGCTCAGCACATTTGGCACAAACCTCTATGCTACTTCTGCAGTTTATTGAACAGTGGCCAAATTTTTGACACTTAAAGCATCTTCTAATGCTGAATTCTTCCCTACAAAAATATGAGTTAAAATTTATATTAACAAATGTATTAACCAATCGCTTGTATAAAATTCCCGGTACTTCAAAGATTAATGAATATTTAGATGTTTTTCTGCTTTGCCAGTGCTTGACTACATTGATTGAGCAATCAGGAATACCTGGATTGAGAGCCTTTATCTCATCCAAAAGCTCATCACTCTCAAATGTTCTTTCTAATCCATGCACTATTAACCTAGGCATCATCTGCTTAGTGGGAACCACTTTATAAGCATCACCTAGGCATTCCTGCAATGAATCGACAAGAGCCTCTGTATTAGATAAATTTTCAGTTTTGAGTAAAATGCCACCATCAGTAATTTCCCTGCTGTATGTAATCAGAATTTTAGCCGCCGCTGGCTTAAATGCTTCCTTTACTCTTGCCATAGTTTTGTCTGAAGCTTGCCTTTCTTTCGGTTTTATTATAACCCCTCCATTATATTTCGACGCTGCTCCTATTAGATTCTGGGACAATGCTGCTGCATATGAAACAGGCCGCACTGATTTGTTGGAGATTTGCGATTGCAGATCTTCTAGTTTTTTTTGCAATTTCTCTGTTAGTGTCATTCAGACCTGAAATTTTATCCATTATTTCAGCTTGGCTTTGACTCGCTGTTAATTGCTTTGCTTTTAGCAGCTTAGAGGCAGTGGCTTTTTCACTGGGGCACACCCAAAAACACCAATCTACCGCCTCCTTCAAGGCATTATAGACAGTGTCTGGTATGCAGCTTGTGTGGAACCATTTTCCACACAGACTGTCGCATTTCATTGCGAAATCGCCTTTGTTGACCACTTTTTTGCAACTTCCGCACTTATTCGACATTATATTGAAGAAACAGAGCACCAAATATATAAGTGAATACTGCTAAGGTCTTCCTATCTACAATAAAGGCAACTCTGAATTCGCATTTTCCAGTAGGCTTCCCACTTTTGAATATTGTGTGAACCTCATATCTTAAATATAACTTCCAGTCCAGTTCGTTCCCTGGATTGCCAGTATGTTTAATTTATATTGACTGGCTTGTTATAAAAGGTCCTTGACAGCATCAGGGTAATCCGGGATCCAACACCATGGTCCTTTTTCGATTGCGAGGTCGTTGCCGTGAGTCCAATCCATACCAAGGCCCGTCTGCAGGTTTCGAAACATTTTATGGTTTTCAGGGACAAGGAGTTGGCCTGTTGCTCAACCTCCATTCTAGCGGCATGGTTATTACTTCGATTCCGCTATCAGGCGTTGAAAATTCGCCTTGCCCCTCTTTTTACTATACCAAACTATTAACCTTGGCCACCACGTAACTGTCAATCTCGCAATCCTTTTTCCCAATCATCCACGGCCAAACGCAGGTAACGTGATTAAAGCTCAGTATACTTCAATTCCATCCCCACCATTCATCTTTTGACTCAGCCAAATGCATCATTTTCAACTGCATTTACGGCGATTTGCACATAGCCATGAAAACGCTTGGTTACATTGTTACGGATAAAACCGAAGGGCACCAGGATTACCTCATCCCGAACACTATCGTAACATTCGCGTGACTATGTATAGTTAGAAAGCTAAGCCGTACTCGACTAGGGTTTGTTTGCCAGTCCAAATTGTAATCATATTCGTAGTTTAAATACGATTATTGGTAGTCTTAAGCCAACATAATTATCATCGAGCGAAGGTCAGAATCACCGCATGTTCGAAGTTGGAATGTTCCCCAGATATTTCGGTAAAATCAAAAACTAACAAGATCGAGCCAGATGTTGCCAAGGAGGACTCAGATGATGAGAATTCACTGTCTTGAAAATGTCGGTAAAACGCTTTCTCCGGGAGCAACGGGTACATTTAGAAAACATCGGTTCACATGATATTGTCGATGGAAACGCATCTCTAAATTTAGAATAATTGTCCGGTTTACGAATCGTTCCAGAGTTACATTGCTACAGAAATACGGGATGGTGACAACAAATACGATGCTGGTGAAGAGTACAATCTTCAGGAAGCTGAGAAAGGAGTGATTTTTATTTCGTTCCCGCCAGTTTTGCAACTGCATTTAATGAGATTTCAATACGATCCTGTAACTGACTGTTCCTTGAAATTTAACGATCGATTTGAGTCTGATGACGAATTGTGTTGGATCCATTCTTAGCAGAGAAGGAACAAACGGATGCTGTTTATCGCCTCCATGCGGTGCTAGTCCATTCAGGTGACAATCAAAACGGACACTACATCGCTTACATAAATCCGCTGTTGGAGGGAAAATGGTGGATAAACTTGTGAACAGTGAAGCAAATTCTCGTCGGATAGCAATTGTGGAAAACTGCTTCGGCAGTTCCGGGCAGCCTCTTGCTATCCCCGGGCGTGTATTAGTTGGTGAAGGTGTTCTTACCAAAATGTGCCGAAAACGACCAAAAAGTCGACAATTTTTCCTGTTTAATGATATTTTAGTATATGGCAATATTGTTATTGGTAAGAAAAAGTACAATAAACAACACATTATACCCCTCGAAGAGGTCCAATAGCAAAGTTTAGAAGATAACGGACAATACAGAAACGGATGGCTTATACGAACAACCACCCAACCATTTGCAGTCTATGCAACAACAAGTACCGAAAAGCAAGAACGGATGGCGCCTATCAACAAGTGTATTGAAGATTTATTAAGGAAAAGTGGGAAGAAACCAGTGGAAAATCATGCCGCTGTATGAGTACCCGATAATGAAGCGCCAGTTGGTATGCATTGCAGAAAAACACCACTCACTATGATAATGAGAAGGCATCATTGTCGAAATCGTGGTTCAGTTGTGTGTGGTCCATGCTCATCGAAGAAATTTTTATTACCCCAACGAAGCTCGAAACCGGTCCGAGTATGTTTAGGTTGTTATGATGCACTCAGTCAAGCTAAAACAGAACAACAGGTGAAAGCTGTGGTTACAAATTCAAAATCAAATAACAACACTGCCGACAGTTCAGGTGATGATGATTCAGATGACGAAGAAGATCAAAAACAAACACATGATGAACCTAAATTCTACGGCGACGTTGTTGCTGATAAGGCGTCGGCGGATAAAGCAGGTATTGTGCACTTTTCCCAAACAAAAACTAGCTTTGACAATAAATAACAATCAAGTAGAGTAGTTCCATTAGCTAGCTCGCGGCGGGATACGCCCGGGGACAGTCCTAAATCTCCACCAAACAGTCCAAACACAGAACTATGCCCAGATGATGAACTGAAAAATGTAAATATAAAATTATTGGAGCAAAGATGGTGAAGCGCAAAAAGATACGGACTGAATTCGGGAAAGGAGTAGCCGACCCGATCAGCAACCACCATAAGCTTCAAATGGACATAAACAAACATCACTGACAGGCCAAACTGTCAGAGAATTACGTTCAGCTGATTCAGCCGAAGTTGGAGTGCTCGCCACCAGAGGGGAGCGACGACCAAGTGGCGGCAAGAAGGAATTACCCCGCTGAAGAGGTGGGTGACCGACGAGCGGAACCATAGCCGTTAGGAGGAGGCTATATAAGCACGCGAGGAATGACGCGCCTCCTCTTGGATCTCTTTTATCGTGGGCGACGACGGCAGCGGAACCTGAGCAACCAGCGAGATAAAATTCGAAGCGCAGCGGAATCTTCAAGTGGAGGACAGCGGAATCAGCAAAGCGAAATCCACGCTAAGAAAAAAATTGATATCAAAGCGACGAGCAAGTTTCGACATTGGAAGAAAGGCGACGGAATACAGCCGCGAATACGATCGTCGAAGGGGCCCCTTTGTAGGGTTAGAAGAAAAGTAAGTTTTTTATGATAGAGTGTATCATTTGTTAGGTTTATAGATTATTTCGATCTGGAATACAAGTGTGGTGAAATTGTAAATAATTGAAGTTTATTTGAGTTCAATGAATGTTTGAAGGAAGAATTTTTTTTGTCTTTAGAAGAGAAGTAAGTTCTTTGTTTCAGATTGCGGGTTGTAACGAATGCGGCTTGGACGGACAAGCCGAAGTGGAAGTGTCGGGGAGTTAAATAAAGCCCGTGATATCGGGAGTCAGAGTGTTCGGGGGTGGTATTGTGGTCCACGCGAAGGATAGAGTGATTAAGGAGTGAAGAATATAGGGTGGTTAGTGAAGTGGTGTAGGTGAAGAATTGAAGTGAAGAATCTAGGGTGGTTAGTGAAGTGGTGTAGGTGAAGTATTAAAGTGAAGACCGTAGGGTGGTTAGTAGCTAGGGTATCGGCCGAATAACGTCGAGCTTAATCCGGTTAGTCGCATTCTCGCTTGGCGGCTATTTGGGGCTTTGAGGGAAAAGCGAGTGGCGCTCCACGCCCGTCTTTGGACGAGCTAACCGGGTCCATAAGCCCGACCGGAGCACCCCAGTTTCCCTAGTAAAAAGTGGGCGTAACAACATGCAAATCATATTACCCACAGATACAATTTCATTTGACGAAACTAAAAATACTTCATTGTGCCCTGGGGAACTCAAACCCACGGCCCCAGTAGAACCCCCAGATACAGAGTCCGAAACGTTAGCATCTATACTAGCTTCCGATATTCTCTCACTCCTCTAATATTCAAATTCAATTGGGACCAGCATTTGAAAGCTTGTATCAATATCATTGTAATTGGCAATTGAGTAAAATTTTATCATTGGGAAAGGTAAGATTATTATTATTTATTTTTGTCTTTTTTATATACATATTTAAAAATAAGGCAGGAAACAAAATATTAATGGAAACACGGAATGAAGGAATAGGTTAATGAGTGAATATTTTTATTTAAAAAAAGGAAAAAAAAGATATGTGTACCCAAAAGAAGGTGGGAGATGATAATAATGCAGTTTAAATTTGTCAATTGGAGAATGTCGGCATAACCGGAGCTCGCAACAGTGCTTGTTGCAGGAAGCAAAGACCTGAGAAGAGCTGAGTGCTACGAAGAATAGAGTGAAATCCATTTTGAACGGAAAGGTGAAACATGTAGCACATTTAATCATAAAATTTCTTCAGAGGAATTAGTCGTAAAGAAGAACTATTTAAAGTAGTTATAATACGTGTCATTAACAAAGTCCTATAATGTATAAAAAACTTCATTTAAAGCTCAAAAAACTCTGCCAATACCTGTACATAATTTTTGCTCCGCAAATGATTGCAAGATTCCAATCTAAATGGAGATTTTCCACAATCAATAATAAACTGATTGGAAAATGATTTGTTCTTATCTTTTCATCAACATCATCTTCCTTTTCCAGCTCGCAGCTTTACCACCCACATTAATTTGTATTTTGAATTTTTAATTAAGCGCCACAAGTTTTGGTAAATTTCAGGTGAAATGGTTTGCTAACCAATCGGTATACCACAAAATCTCCTACACTTCTACTCAACGAATTCAACGTTGAAAACAAGTTGCTCTGGGGGATATCTGAACGAAAGATAGCTTAAGAGAATGGTGGTACTCTGTAGGAAGAAGATATCAGTGCTTGGTAACGTTTTCGGTTCTAGTTAGGGTTTTGTAAAATAATTTTACAAAACCCTTCTAAAATCACGTCCTGTCTGTCCGTCTGTCCGTCTGTCTGTCCGTCCGTCCGTCCGTCCGTCCGTCCGTCCGTCCGTCCGTCCGTCCGTGTGTCACAGCAGTTTTTCTCGGAAACTACTTAAGCTAGAAACATCAAATTTTGTATATAGGTGTAAAGTGGCGATCTCTTCAAACTTCAACTACTAAAAAATTTATAAGGTATTTAAGGGGGGTCTCCCCATGTAGGGGAGTGACCCCCCCGAAAAAAAAATTTCATTGAAGGTAGCCGATATGGGTATCAAATGAAAGGTCCTGATGAGAACTTTTCAAAACAGGTCTTAGTTTGGCAAAGTTTGCTTCGAGGGGCGCACAGGGAGGGGAAATACACGAAAAATTTGTGTCCCCCCCCCTCGCGATTGGACGCCTGTGGTCCGAAAAATCTGAAAAAAATCATGAATGTAGGCCTTGATGAGTACAACAACAACAAATACGTGAGAAGTCGCAATTCACTCAACTTTGTTAGTAATAGTATGATTTATCGATTTTATGTTTTCTTGAATAAAATCTTAACGGTACGCTTAAATTCAATGAAATTCAGTACACAGATGTCTATTTATAAGATTGATCAACCCTGCAAGTTTCATAAAGATTGAATCATATCGAGCGAAGTTATAGCGGTTTGAATTTTCCTGTATTACTACGGAACAATATGCGCTGCATTTATTACTATGGCAACATATGGCTATAGAACAACATGCGCTTTTTACCGACTCAGACACTACAGTTTTGCTAGGATTTGCATGAAAATTTCAGGAATGATAGGTCTCATGAATATCTTTGAGAATCGGTGCAGCTAGTGGTATCAGTAATCGCCAAGCAAAATAGTGGCTGTTTTAAATGTGAAGATTGAATAATTTTGAGTTATTTTTTCCCAACTTCAACGTTTAAGGGGCATGCTTTGAACACTTGATTCAATTTAATGAATGACTGAAGCTGAGTACCTACAATTAATACTCATAAGTGAAACAAGTCAAGGAGGCGGGAGGAAGCTTCTAACAAAAGGGCTTTGTAACAACTCTAGGATTCGAAAAAATTGGCTATTAATCGATGATAACAGTACAGGAGAGTGGCCCCTGAAAAAAAATTCATCAAACGTAGCCGATATGAGTATGAAATGATAGCTTTCATGGGAGCTTTTCAAAACAGTTCTTAAACTGTCAGTTTTTGCTTCAGTGGGGGCACAGGGGGGAAATACATGAAAAATGTGTTTTCTCCGTCGCGAATGGACATCTGAAATAATTATCTAGGGAGATATTTATGAGTAGAACAATAACAAAAACCTCAGAAGTCGAAATTCTTTCAACTTTGTTAATAATAGTATGGTCTTCGAATTTCATATTTTCTCCAATAAAATCGTCATTGATATGCTTCTTGACTTTATTCAATCTGGTGACTGCATTTTGAAAATTGAATACAAAACCCTTCTGACATGAGCGTAGGTCTGTTTACCCAACTTGTTTTTTGAATGCTATTTAATGCTTTATTATTTGATAAAAGGACTTCTTGATAGTAAAAGTAGCTACTTACTTCAATAAGTTTCCTAAAATAAGTCCAATTGGGGCCTTCTATTGACAGAAACTGAATCAAAACAGGTAATAATTGCCTTATACATCTTTATTCATATCTTTAGAGTAAATTGACACCAAATAAATAATTAAAGGATTCTAATTCATACTCAGTATGAATCATTCGTATTTCTGTGAAAAAGCTGTTTGAATATATAATAATGCAATGAGCAAAGGTTTGGTATCCCTCTTCCACTACACTTCGACTAATCTACCTTGCCAGGTAAATTCCAATCAAGGATTCAAGTACAAAATGGTTATGATGCTTTGTACTGGTCCCTAATTTACTTAAGCGAACATTGATGGCCCCGTAATGGACTTTCAGCATCGTACAACGCGGATATTGATTGAGGTCGTCAGTTCGCGGTAATGACCAAAAAGCGTACGATAACTTCGTTGGAAGTCTAACATTCAGGCGTGAGAGGATGTTGCAAGTAAATTATTATGACCAACTGGCACGCACCCAAGGGAGTTCATTTTGTTGGTAAGCTCACTGGAAATTATGGTAAAGTGGATGCTTTAAAATCAATTTTGATTGTAAGGTAGAAATATTTCAAGAGCTTTTTTCCGGCATTAATTGGATCTTGTGGAAGGAGGAGGGAGTAACGCATATCATATTTACTTTTTAATACTTTTTGTAGACATTTTCTTTGGGAAAGAACAATTTGTTGAGTTGAAGACTTTCAATAAATCGGCAGAAAAATCACCAATTCAAATCTCAACTCTGAAACAAACTAATTTATTTGTACAACGCTTTTCCAACCATCTCTTCCAATCACAAACGCATTAGTGTTAGTCTCGCTTGAAATCATGCCTTAAATAATTTAATTTAGCAACGACTACATCAGTTTACATTTCATCAAGCAAATAAAGATCTGACGAGAAGCAAATTCGGCGAGATGCATCCAACCTTACAGGCTTCCTTGCATTAACCTTTCCACCTACTTTCATCCATTCTCCGCACTTTCTTTTGCATTTATATCACGGTAGTGTCTATTTGAAGACAGAACGGTACTGCAACGAGTAAGAATGTCGACAACGTTGCAGCTAAATTGAGTAATGCATTCAAGATTTAGTCCTTTTCGTTGTTGGTGGCTTTCTGTCTTTACTTTCGCATTATACAATCTCTACTTGTTGGATACTATCACACTTTTGCACCTAAATTGCTTTTACCGTTGCTGAAGAAAGGAAAAAGGAAATGAAAGGTAGTGGGAAGGAAGTTGAAATGAAAATTAAATTGCAACATCCGGTCTGAATATGGAAAGGATATGAATGAGCAATGTAGTTTATGCTAATGGATGGTATTGTTGTATTTGTTGAAGAGTAGTAGAATTAGTCTTAAAATTCACCTTAAATTGTTACTCAATGAGTGCTACAAAATCAATAGGTAGTAAAATTTAATTTCGTTTGGGTTGATGGCAACGAAACGCATTCAAATTTAATTTATTTTCTGTAGTCCGCGCAGCGTAGTGGTTAGAGTGTCTGCTGCGTAAGTTGAGGGCCATTGGTTCTAGTCCCGTTGGTGACAACGAGATTTGTTTCGAGTGTTTCTTCGGACGAACTATGAGTGCGTTCAGTTCTGAAACGTAGTGGTTTGAAATCAGAACCTTTCGCAGCTGGGTGGACTGATGAATGGCCATGCTGACTATATCACCTTCTAGAGTGCCGATTCATGCAATCAAGATAATGAGATACCCTAACCATCCCTAAGCAAAGGGACCCAAAAGGAGCACTAGTGCTAAAGCAAAAAACATATATATATATATATATATATATATATATATATATATATATATATATATATATATATATATATATATATATATATATATATATATATATATATATATTGTCGCGTGTTTTTGGTTCGCGCCCAATAATTTTAACGTTCTGGGAAAGTGAAAACGCAATGTCTTTTAATTTAAGTTAAAAGAGTTTATTTAATTAAATAAAATGCACAATAATCAGTTAACACTTTCACTAATTTTAATTTTCACTATTAAAAAAATCTAACACTTGTCCATAAATTTCTTATCGCAATTGTCTTCTAAATTACTTCACTATTACGAAACACACTATCGCAGTTCTTATCGCGGTCGAATGAATGATGATCCCCCCATTCATTCAGCTCACCTTTATATAGGGTCTCTACCTATTCACCCATTTCTCGTACATTGGGGAATGTTCTACCGAGAGGTACCTGGTAGATTCGAGCAAATTAATGAATGGAGTGACGTCACTTGCAGATGCTGATCATGCTTGTTGGTTTCGTGGTTTCGAGTAAATTCGTGTTTTTCATTGTTGTGAAAACAATTGCGACAGTAGCTCGCAGAATTATTTGTACATGTAACACTAACCCCACCTCAGTTCTTTTCGCCCCGAAAAGATGTGTCGCCAGTTGTAGTCAATTCTCCCTGGATGTAATATGGAGCAAGACGGTCTAGATGCACGATTTTCATTTTGGCTCTCGGTTTACGGTGTTCCTGTATGCGATATACGACGTCGTTGATTCGCTTTGTGACTCGGTATGGTCCCTCCCAGTTAAGTTGCAACTTTGGAGACCTACCCTTTCGCCGTTGCGGGTTATATAGCCACACCAAGTCATATTGCTGGAAGCCAGTAGAATTAGCCTTTAGATCATACCTAGTCTTCATGCGGTCAGTAGCCGATTCGAGGTGTTTTCGCACTGTCCGATGTATCTGGTTCAACCGTTGTCTTAGATCACTTGCGTACTCCGAGATCGTTTGGGGTTTCTCGGGGGGTGTTCCAAACTTTATATCTGCTGGCAGACGAATAGTCTTTCCAAAAATGACTTTCGCTGGGGCTTGGCCCGTCGATGCATGTTCGGCAGCTCTGTACGCCATCAAAAATAGTGGGATATGTCGGTCCCAGTCCCTTTGGTTCTCGTCAACCATCTTGGCAAGGTGTTTATTGAGCGTGCCGTTGAAACGTTCGACCATTCCATCGGATTGGGGATGCAGCGGTGTTGTCCTTGTTTTCCGTATTCCGAGCAGCTCGCACATTTCGCCAAAAACTAGTGACTCAAAGTTTCGGCCTTGATCCGAATGTAGTTCGCCAGGTACGCCGTACCTACTGACCCAATTTGACACTAGCTGTTCAGCTACAGTAGTTGCTTCCTGGTTGGGAATGGGGTAGACCTCGGGCCACTTGCTGAAATAATCGGCTACAACCAGCGTGTATCGATTTCCCCATTCAGATTCAGGAAAGGGTCCTGCGATGTCAACAGCAATCCTTTCAAACGGTACATCTACGTTGTAGGTTTGCATTTGTCCTCTCAGTCGTCGTTTTGGGCCTTTGACGGAAGCGCAAATTGTGCATCTGCGACACCAGTCCTCTACGTCTTCTCGAGCGTGGAGCCAGTAGAACCTTTCCCGCAATTTCGCTAAGGTCTTGTTAACACCAAGGTGGCCTCCCGAGGATCCTTCATGCATTTCCTTAACCACATCGTGGATTCGGCTTTTGGGTAGTATGCTGTGCATCCTATAGGAGCTGCCATCCACCGTTTCCCATTTCCGCTTGAGTATGCCACCCTCTACTTGAAGGGAGTTCCATTGTGCCCAATAGCTTTTCAGGGTTTCGCCATTCATTGAAACGTCTTTCCACTCAGGTCGCCCAGTCGTCTTCTTCCATACGAGCAATGGTCCGATGTCTTCATCGGCTAGCTGGGCATTTCGAATCTCCTCCGATGACCAACCATCATCGAATTCGGCCGTTATCAGTCGCAGATCAACGGGCGGTTCCTTTTCCTCAACCCGCCGGCAATGCTTGCAGTTAGCTGGACATCGGCGACGAGATAGGGCGTCAGCATTTCCATGAACTCCGCCCTTCCGATGAACAATTTCGTAGTCGTATGACTGCAATCTTTCGATCCATCTCGCAACTTGTCCCTCGGGGTCTTTGAAGTTAAGTAGCCATCTCAGCGATGCAGGGTCCGTTCGAAGAACAACTTTCTGGCCATATAGGTACTTGTGGAACTGCTTGGTGGCCTCTCTTATAGCCAATAGCTCCTTCCTGGTCACACAGTAGTTCCTCTCACTTTTTGAAAGAACTCGACTGTAATACGAGAGGACTCTTTCTTCGCCATTGATCTGCTGGGAGAGTACAGCTCCAATACCGCCGTTGCTTGCATCAGTGTCAACTACAACCATTTTTCCGGGTTTCGGATACGCCAGCACGGGTGATTCACACAGCTTTTCCTTCAGAGTCTCAAAGGCTGTCTGGCATTGTTCGTTCCAGACATACGGACGATTTTTCTCGGTTAGCTGATGGAGACACTTAGCTATTTTGGCAAAGTCTTTAACGAATCTTCGATAGTAGGTTGCCAGACCCAGGAAACTTCGTAGTTGGCGCTTGTTGTTTGGTGTTGGCTAGCTTTTCACGGCTTCAATCTTCTCAGGGTCTGTTTTGACCCCTTCTGCTGATACGACGTGTCCCAGGTATTTTACTTCAGCTGCGAAAAGGGTACACTTGTCGGGACTAAGTTTCAAATTTGCCAGTCGCAGTCTGGAGAAAACCTCTTCTAAGTTCCGCAAATGCTCTTCGAACGTTCTCCCGATGACAATGATGTCATCTAGGTACACCAAGCAGGTTTTTCAGGTTAGACCACGTAGCACGTATTCCATCAAGCGTTCGAAAGTGGCTGGAGCATTGCAAAGCCCAAACGGCATCGCCACAAATCGCCACAATCCGGTCCCAACTGAAAATGTGGTCTTCTCTCGTTTCTTCTTGTCGATTTCTACCTGCCAGTAGCCACTCTTGAGATTGAGTGTAGAAAACCATTTTGCGTCGGCTAAAGTGTCCATGATGTCATCGATGCGTGGGAGCGGGTAACTATCTTTCTTAGTGACGTCGTTAAGCTGCCTGTAGTCGACACAAAAACGAGTGCTACCATCCTTTTTCTTTACTAGAACTACAGGCGCGGCCCATGGACTTACAGAAGGTTCAATAACGCCTTGTTTTTCCATGTCCGAGATCAGCGCGCTCACTTCTCCTTGTTTGGCTATGGGGAGGCGTCTGGGTGCTTGTCGAATCGGCTTGGCTCCCTGTGTATCTATGACGTGAGTTACCAGACTCGTTCGGCCTTGGTCATCCGGGCTTGTTGAGAAGATGTCACTGTACTTGGTGACCAGATCAGAGGCTCGTTTGAATAGCTGCACTGGCAATTTGACCTGCTTCAATATTGCAGACGTGGATTCCCGGGCTTTGTCTGTGTCTTGCCTCCTTTTTCAATGATGGTCGTGAGTAGCTTCCAAAGAGGTGATGCTGGAAACAGGCTGGCAGCTGCCGATGACTTCTCCCGCTTTGATGCTCGTGATTGAATCTGCGGTGTTAAGGACTCTAACCAGCACATATCCGTTCCTTAAAGATCTTGCAAGGCTTCGTCCTACAATCAAACTGCGCAATGCTGACGTCTTCGTTGGCTCTATCAGATAAGATCGGTGGTCTCCAGAATCACCATCAAGCTTGGCCACATACAATGCTTTCGGAAGAATTCGGTACATCAGTGTCAGTACATACCACTACATTCATCTTGGGAATTTGGACGCTGGGATCCTCCATCAGTACTTCGACATTCTGCCATTTCAATACACGTTTGCCCAAATCTAACGTGATTCCATGTGGTCGCAGAAAATCCATTGCGAGAATGCAGTCATCCATAATATTCGCTACCAGAAAATTGTGTCCGGACACAAGGTCTCCCAACTGTATCTGGAGGTTGACCTTTCCATGAACAGGCGCAGTTTCTCCCGTAGCTGTCCATAGTGAGAAAATTCTGCCCTTGTGAAGTTGTTGCTGTCTAACTAGGTCTTGTCGGATAATCGATCGGGTTGCACCAGTGTCGATTGTTATGGTGCAGTTTTCTCCGTTAACTTGACCCGGAAGGCATAAGTCCATTTCTCCACGATGTAGTCTTGACACGGTGATGGTGGTGCTGGGGACGTCGATCCTCCTAGCCAACCTCTGCCTCACGAAGTTGGCTCTTACATGTTTCTCGACCCCTCTGTTTGAAGGGCTTCCATTCTGGGCTCCTGACTCGGTCTGGATCTCCTTCTGGCTGCACACCCTGGACAATAGCTCGGTTTTCTTCCCTTCTTGCAGTCTCTTTGTAGGTGCCCCTTCCCTCCGCAATTCCAGCATCTAGGCGCACCATTTACATGCGGGTCTCGCTCAATTTCGACGCGCTCACACCTGCACTCGTCTGTCACTACCTCACGAACCCGGGCAGTGGCACGAGTCACATTTTTCGCTGCCTCAAAGTTCAGACTGTAAGCCAATGCGTCCTTAACCGTTTGCTTTTGAGCTAAACGCACGGCTTGTTGCAATTCCGGGTCCTTTAGTGCGCTGATGAATGCCTCTGTCGCTGCATCATCTCGATGTTCTGGGTCGTAGGCTGGGTAAGTCACAAGTGCTAGTCGCTCAATGACTTGGGCTAGCTGCTGTAGGGTTTCACCAGACTTCTGCATCCGATGCCTTAGCTGTGACCGATAAATCTACTTTAGATGATCGTCTCCATAACGCATGTCGAGCGCATTCATTATAGCATTCGAGTTTGAGTGCAATTCATCGGGGATCATCTGCAAAAGCTCGGCAGCTGGGCCTCTTAGAGCAAGAATTAATGCAGTTGCTCGTTCCTGCTCATTCCAGTGATTTGCCGTTGCGGCAGCTTTAAACTGGGTCTTGTAAATACTCCAGACCGTTTGCCCATCGAATATTGGTGCTTGCACATTCCTGGATGTGCTTTGCGCTGCGGTTATAAGCGGGGCTGGTGAAGTAGTTACTACTGCCTTCGCTGCTTCCAATTCTTTTTCACTTTTTCCATCTCATGGTTCATTCTCTCTTCGACCTGGCTGACCTTTTCCTCGACCTGGTAAACCTTTTCCTCGATGCCTTTAATTTGTTTGCTCAGGCTGCCGAGCTCCGCTTTTATTTCGGTGGACTTTTTTTGAAAATCTGCCTTGATTTCGATCGCTTGTTGGTCTAGCTTCGCTGATTGTTCATTTACCTTCGCAGCTAAACTGGATGTCTGTTCATTTAGCTGCGCTGATTGTTCATTTTACTTCGCAGCTAAACTTAGCTTCGCTGTTAAATTGGATGACTGTTCATTGAGCTTCGCAGTTAAATTGGATGACTGTTCATTGAGCTTCGCAGTTAAATTGGATGACTGTTGTCGCTGCTCTTGCTGCATCAGCATCAACATTTGCATCAGCGCATTTTCTGGTTCCTTTGGTTTTGGTGTTTCGGCTTCACCACCTTCTGCGCCTTTTTCTGCATCTGAGAGCTCACCCAAATCCAGATTTACGCCTTCCGACTCGATCGCATCACGCAAGCGTGCAATCAGTATGGCCTTTGTACCTTGTGTAGCCAGATTTCGTTGTTCTAACTCCTCTTTGAGCTCTGATATGCTCAATTGATTAATTTTGAGATGTAGATTTCCTGGCATTTTTATTGTTTCGGCTATTTTTCCACGTTAATTTTCACAATTGTGCACTTTAAAACTGTTTAAACGTTTTCACTTCCAAATTTCAATCTCACTTCTCGACACCACTGTCGCGTGTTTTTGGTTCGCGGCCAATAATTTTAACGTTCTGGGAAAGTGAAAACGCAATGTCTTTTAATTTAAGTTAAAAGAGTTTATTTAATTAAATAAAATGCACAATAATCAGTTAACACTTTCACTAATTTTAATTTTCACTATTAAAAAAATCTAACACTTGTCCATAAATTTCTTATCGCAATTGTCTTCTAAATTACTTCACTATTACGAAACACACTATCGCAGTTCTTATCGTGGTCGAATGAATGATGATCCCCCCATTCATTCAGCTCACCTTTATATAGGGTCTCTACCTATTCACCCATTTCTCGTACATTGGGGAATGTTCTACCGAGAGGTACCTGGTAGATTCGAGCAAATTAATGAATGGAGTGACGTCACTTGCAGATGTTGATCATGCTTGTTGGGTTCTCGTGGTTTCGAGTAAATTCGTGTTTTTCATTGTTGTGAAAACAATTGCAACAGTAGCTCGCAGAATTATTTGTACATGTAACAATATATATATAGATATATATATATATATATATATATATATATATATATATATATATATATATATATATATATATATATATATATATATACATGTATATATATATATATATATATATACATATATATATACGAGTATATATATATATATATACGTGTGTGTGTATACATATATATATATATATATATATATATATATATATATATATATATATATATATATATATATATATATATATATAACTATATGTACATATATATATATATATATATATATATATATATATATATATATTTATATATATATATATATATATATATACATATATATATATATATATATATATATATATATATATATATATATATATATATTTACAAGAAGCGTTCCAAAATAAACGAGACTTCTGTCATAAAAATGTTGTGCCATCTGTGAATGTGCGTTGGAAAGTTACATCCCTCCCTGACCTTCGGTGAAAGTTTGGTGACATTCGGTTCAGTGGAAGCGAAGTTATTGCGTCTAAAGTGACAGTATGTTTGTGTCATCGGTACAAAAATGAGTTTCGAACAAAGAGCTCATATCAAATTCTATTTTAAATTCGGTAAAACGTTTACCGAAACATTTGTATTGATGGAAAACGTCTATGGCGATAATGATCTATCTCGTGCCAGATTTTCTGAGTGGGTTACATGTTTCAGAAATGGTCGTGAGGACATAAATGACGATAAACATACGAGCCGCTCCAAAACAACGATTTATCGCATTTCAGCCGATCACTTGGGTTTACGAAAGGCCTGTGCACATTTTATTCTAAAATAACCGAGACTTTTGTCAGAAAAATTCACTCTTGAGACAGATTTTTTGACTAGAAATCGCATTTTAACCATCAATCACTCACCTATCCGCCTGATATGGCTTCCTGTCACTTCTACTTATTCGGAAAATTGCATTTGGCCATGAAAGGAAAACGCTTTGCGTCCGTAGGGGGCATCTAAAGGCATGTACCGACATCCTGAAGGACATTCCGGTCAATGACCTGAAACACTTTTTCGGAAAGCTATTGATTGAAAAGAAGCAATCAAGAAAAGTAAACGAATGTACTCGAAAGCAAAAGAATGGACCAAGTAAATCCATGATCAATATCTGAAAGTGACGTCAGTGCGGGTATTAAGGATTGCTCGAATATTCCAGGTATATCTCGTCAGAATATTCGCCAATATACGAGAAACGGATTGAATGACTAGAGACCCTATATAAAGCCGTGCTAAATGAATGGAAGGTAGGGTCATAGTAAAACCGCGATAGTAACAACTGCAATAAGAGTAGAGCGCAAACTGAAGGCGATATTGATTGATAGTGAAGTAAAAAAGCGTTCGTGATACATTTGAAAACAGTCGAAACATAAATTAATAGACAAGTGAAACGTAAATTGAAATTTGATTTGTAAGATAGAGTGAAATTAATTTTTGTGCATTCCGATCAAATAAACTCTTTTCACTTAATTTAAAAGACAATGCGTTTTCACTTTCCCGAGACATTAAACTTATCGGCCGCGAACCATAACACGCGACATTGGTGTCAGAAGTGAGAATGAAAACTTTTAAAGTGAAAACTTTTAAACATTTTTAAAGTGAAGAATAGTGAAATGTAATGTGGAAGCTGGTGGAAAAAAGCCGTAATAATACAAATACTACGAAGCTTACATTTTAAAATTAACGAATTGACCATATTGGTACTTAAAGGAGAAGCAAAAACACCAAAATCAAAGGAACTGGAAAATGCGCTGATGCTAATGTTGATGCTGATGCAGCAAGAGCAGCGACAACAGTTATCTTGTTTAACTGCAAAGCTAGACCGGAAACTGGACCAATAGGCATTTGAAATCAAGATAGATATCACACAGAAGCTGGAAGAGAAATTAACAAAACTAGAGAAATAAGCATTCAAAATCAAGGCAGACATCACACAGAAGCTGGAGGAGCAATGAACGAAGATAGACCAACAGGCAATTGAAATCAAGGGAGATTTGAGGAAACAGCCCACCAAAATAATACCCGAGTCCTGTAGTCTGAACAACCTAATTAAATACGTCGAGCAAACGGTGTACCAGGTCGAGGAAAGAATCAACCATGAGATGAAAAAAAATGAAAAATGAATTGGAAGCAGCAAAGGCAGCAGTAACTACCTCACCAGCCCCGCTTATAACCGCAGCGCAAGACACATTCAGTAATGTGAGCGCACCAATATTCGACGGAAGAGCGGTCTGGAGTATCTAAAAAAATCCAGCTTGAAGCCGCCGTTGGGACAAATCACTTGGAGGAGCGGGAACGAGCAAGTGCATTAATTTTTACTCTAAGAGGCCCAGCTGCCGAGCTTTTACTGACTATCCGCATCGAGTTGCACTCAAACTCGGCTGCTATAATGAATGCACTTGACATACGTTATAAAGACGATCATCTGAAGCAGATTTATCGGTCACAGCTACGATATTGGATGCAGAACCCTACAGTAGCTAGCCAAAGACATTAAGCGACTGGCACTTTGAGATGACTCAGCGACAGAAGCATTCATCAGCGCATTAAAGGACCAGGAATTGCAACTGATCGTGTGTTTGACTCAAAAGCAAACGGTTAAGGACGCATTGGCTTATAGTTTGAACTATGAGGCAGCGAAGAATGTTACCCGTACCACTATCTGGGCTCGCGAGTTGATGACAGACGAGTGAAGGTATGAGCGTGTAGAAATTGTACAAGAGCCGGATGTAAATGGTGTGCCTAGAAGCTGAAATTGTCGTGATAAAGGGCACTTTCAAAGAGACTGCAAGAAGCGAAGAAAACCGAGCTATTAGAAGTGGAGGAGATCCAGACCCAGTCAGGTACCCAGAATGGAAGCACTTCAAATTAAGGGGGCCAACTTCGTGGGGCAGAGATTGGCTAGGAGGATCGACGTCCCCAGCATCACCATCAGCATGTCAAGACTACATCGGAGAAAAGCAGTTTTATGTTGACGGAGAGCATTGCACCATAGCAATCGACACTTGTGCGACCCGATCGATTATCCGACCAGATCTAGTTAGGCAGCAACTGCTTGATAAGGGTAGGGTTTTCTCACTACGAAAGGCCACGGGAGAAACTGCACTTATCCGTGGAGAGGTCAATCTCTAGATACAATTTGGAGACCTTGCGTTCCAACATAATGTTCTGGTCGCGAACATTATGACTGCATTCTTTGAATGGATTTTCTGTGACCCCGTTTCATCACGCTGGATTTAGGCAAACGGGTATTCAAATGGCGGAATCTCGAAGTATTGATGGAGGATCCTAGCGTCCAAATTTCCAGGATGAATTTGGTAGTATGCGCTGACGCAAATGTACCAAAATCTTCCGACAGCATTGTATGGGCCAAGTTTGATGGTGATTCTGCAGACCACCGATCTTATCTGATAGACCCAACGAAGACGTCAGCATTGCGCAGCTTGATTGTAGGACGAAGCCTTGTAAGATTTATAAGGAACGAATACGTGCCGGTTAGAGTCCTTAACATTGCAGACTCAACCACGAGCATCAAAGCGGGAGAAGTCATCGGCAGCTGCCAGCCTGTTTTCACCTTCTCCTCTTTGGAAACCACTCACGACCATTATTGGAAAAGGAGGCAAAACGCAGGCAAAGCCCGGGAATCCACGTCTGCAATATTGAAGCACACCAAATTACCAGTGCAGCTATTCTAGCAACTCTCTGATTTGGCCACCAAGTACAGTGATATCTTCTCAACAAGCCCGGATGACCAAGGCCGACCGAATATGGTAACTCACATCATAGATACAAAGGGAGCCAAGCCAATTCAACAATCACTGAGATGTCTTCCTATAGCTAAACAAGGAGACGTGAGTGCACTGATCTCGGACATGGAAAAACAAGGCGCTATCGCGCTTTCTATCAGTCCATGTGCCGCGCCAATATTCTAGTAAAGAAAAAGGATGGTGGCACTCGTTTTTGTGTTGATCATAGACAGCTTATGGACGTCACTAAAAAAGATAATTACCCACTTCCACGCATCGATGACATCGTGGACACTTTGGCTTTCTACACTCGATCTCAAGAGTAGCTACTGGCAGGTAAAAATCGACAAGAAGGACCGAGAGAAGACCGCATTTTCAGTTTAGACCGGATCGTGGCAATTCGTAGTGATGCTATTTGGGTTGTGCAACGCTTCAGCCACTTTCGAATGCCCGATGGAATCCATGCTACGAGGCTTAATCCGTAAGAACTGGTTGGTGTACCTAGATGACATCATTGTTATCGGGAGAATGAGCATGTGCAGGACTTAGAGGAGGTGTTCTCCTGATTGTGACTGGCAAGACTGAACTTAGCCCCGACAAAGGTATTCTTTTCGCAGCTGAAGTAAAATACGTGGGACACGTTGTATCAGCAGAAGGGGTCAAAACAGACCCTGAGAAAATTGAAGCCATGAAAAGCAGGCCAGCATCAAACAACACGCGCCAACTACGAAGTTTACTGGGTCTGGCGGCCTACTTTTAAAAATTCGTCATAGACTTTACCCAAATAGCTAAGTGTCACTATCGTCTAACTGAGAAATATCGTCCGTATGTCTGGAATGAACAATGCTAGTTAGCCTTTGAGGGAGAAGCTGTGTGAATCACCCATGCTGGCATATCCAAAGCTCAAAAAACTGTTTGTAGTTGAAACCGATGCAAGCAACGGTAAGACTGGAGCTGTAGTCTCCCAGCATATCGATGGCGAAGAAAGAGCCTTCTCGTATTACAGTCGAGCTCTTTCAAAAAGTAAGAGGAACTACTACGTGACCAGGAAGGAGCTATTGGCTATAATAGAGGCCACCAAGCAGTTCCACAAGTACCTATATGGCCAGAAAGTTGTTCTTCGAACGGAACATGCATCGTTGAGATGGCAACTTATCTTCGAAAACCCCGAGGGACAAGTTGCGAGATGGATTGAAAGATTGCAGTCATATGACTACGAAATTGTTCATCGGAAGGGCGGAGTTCATGGAAATGCTGACGCCCTATCTCGCCGTCCATGTCCAGCTAACTGCAAGCATTGCCGATGAATTGAAGAAAAGGAGCCGGCCGTTGATCTGCGAGTGATAACAGTCGAATTCAATGAAGGTTGGTCATCGGAGGAGATTCAAAATGCCCAGCCAGCCGATGAAGACATCGAACCATTATTCATATGGAAGGAGACAACTGGGCGGCCTGAGTGGAAGGACGTTTCAAAGCATGATCCCACCCTAAAAAGTTACTGGGCACAATGATTCCCTTCAAGTAGATGAAGGCGTACTCAAGCGGATATAGGAAACTGTGAATGGCAGCTCTTATAGGACGCAAACTATACTTCTTAAAAGCCGAATCCGCCATGCGGTTAAGGAAATGCATGAAAGATTCACCTTGGTGTTAACAAGACCTTATTGAAATCACGGGAGAGGTTTTACTGGCTCCACGCTCGAGAAGACGAAGAGGACTGGTGTCAAATGTCCAAAGCGACAACTGAGAGAGCAAATGCAAACCTACAACGTGGGGGTACCGTTTGAAAGGATTGCTGTTGACATCGCAGGACCCTTTCCTGAATTCGAATGGGGAAATCTATATACGCTGGTTGTGGCCAATTATTTCAGCACGTGGATCAAGTACTACTCCATTCCAAACCACTGTGGCCGAACAGTTAGTGTTAAATTGGGTTCGTAGGTACGGCGTACTTTGTGAACTACACTCGAATCAAGGTCAAAGCACTAGTTTTTGGTGAAATGTGCGAGCTGTTGGGAATACGGAAAACGTGAACAAAACCGCGTGTCAACGGCGCACTTAATAAATACTGGGCCAAGTTAGTTGACGAGAACCGAAAGGACGGTGACCGGCATATCTCATTACTCTTGATCGCGTATAGAGCTGCTGAACATGCATCCACGGGCGAAGCCCCAGCGATAGTCATTTTTGGAAAGACTATTCGTCTACCCGCGGATATAAAGTTCGGAACACCCCTTGAGCAATCCCAAACGATTTCGGAGTACGCAGGTGAGCTAAGGCAACGGTTGAACCTGATACATAGGACAGTGCGAAAATACATCGAACCGGCGACTGACCGCATGAAGACCAGTTATGATCTAAAAGCAAATTCTACTGGCTTCCAGCAAGTTTACTTGGTGTGGGTACAACCCACGACGGCGGAAGGGTAGGCCTCCGAAGTTGCAGCATAATTGGAAGGGACCATACCGAGTCACAAAGCGAATCAATGACTTCGTATACCGCATACAAGAACACCGTAAGCCGAGAGCCAAAATGAAAATCGTGTACCTGGACCATCTTGCCCCATATTACAATTCAGTGAAACTTAAGTACGACTG
The DNA here is from genome assembly GCA_963969285.1 of Odontomyia ornata. Classification (NCBI taxonomy): domain Eukaryota; kingdom Metazoa; phylum Arthropoda; class Insecta; order Diptera; family Stratiomyidae; genus Odontomyia; species Odontomyia ornata. Next base: position 464,556,057 of record OZ017738.1, on the reverse strand, counting down.
GCGACACATTTCTTCGGGGCGAAAAAAAAACTGAGGTGGAGGCAGTGTTACATACCCAAACAATTCTGCAAGCTGCTGTCGCAAAATATATCAGAAAGAAAGAGGGTTTCTTTCACAAGCCCGTAATAGCCGCCATTTCCTTCCAGTTTAAATAACAAAGGCCTGCGATAGTTTTCCCATGAGAAATTTGAACAGTAATTGAAGTAGACACTGCCCACTTTTTCGCTTTAGCACTACAACCCCTTCCTCGCCAGGCAGCTACAGCAGGTATCCGTCTCAGCTATCGTTGGAAATTCGCTTTACTTGCTGCTCAAGGAGTTTCCGGGCCTTACCAATACTGCAGTCTCCACAAGCCCTCCGATACATCATACTAAGTACTTTTAATTACTATGGGCCCCAGGTGTCAGATCGTCCTCGTTGACTGCAAGCTATGCATAGCACGGGAAGAGTTCCAGTTTCTACTAGATAGAGGTTTTTGCCGGCCGCCCGAGAGCCCCTGGGCAAGTCCCCTCCACCTCCAAATTTTAAAAGGCCCGTCACAGCAAAGGATCTCCGGTGGTTCTTGGGAACGCTAAACTTTTACCGGTGGTATATACGTGACGCCGCTCTGCTTCAAGCCCGCCTGAACAGGTTATATAAAGGAAACAGGAAAGGAGACAGGTTGATAATTGTGCGGGCCATGGAAACGAACGAGGTATTCGTGCTGTCCAGATACAGCTTGGCGGGATCCGTATTACTCGTGCATATTCAGGCCAATAAATCTCTCAGACTGACTACTGACATATCCATTGTAGTTGTAGGAGCCATGTTAAAGCAAGGGCAAAATGGTCACTGATTTCTGTTAGTAATTTTTCAAAGGAAAATTTCTACACCCGAGTTTAAATATGGCGTTTATGACCGCAAATCGTTCGCTATATATGCCAGCGTTTGTCATTTCCAGCTCTACCTGGAAGGTTCTGCATGCAATCAATTATTTAGCCACTTTACGTGCACTAAACTCTACTTGTTGTTGTTGCAACAATATTTGACTTTACACTGTACTTTCCGTTACCACCTCTGCTTGTCTCGAGAGAAAATCACAGGATAAATTGAAAAGAAAACGCGCCCCAAAATTTCCAACTTACATATATTTCCTTTGCCTAACGGCTCTTTCTTTCGGGACTGCGCCAGTCAACCACCTTCCCAAGTTGAAAATTCCGTGTTGATTTCATTTTCTGGATGTTACAATTGATTTTTACCTTAATGTCAATTTCACCTGCGTGATCATCTGCGTGGGAACAAAGTGAATTCAACAAACATCAGTATGGCAGTTGTCATCTTCTAAAACAAACATTGATTTGCTTTGACAATTTCAAGGTTGTAGTTTGTGTGATGTTGGGTGTTGTGATGATGGATTGCGCCCTATCGGTAAATCGAATTTATTTCTTTCATGCAAGTTGAATTGATGATGGACACACTGTGCTGCTCAGTTTGTAACTCTATCAAATTTCGCACATTAATTATTATTCTCCAATTTTAATCACTATGATTTTGCATTCTAACTCTTTTCGCAATGTAATCAATTTGAGCAACTAAACTTTACGTGTTTCGTGATCTGGCTAGTTGCTGCCATTTTTCGAATGCCTTTTTGTTGTGAAGTTGCACTTGATAGACTTGGGAACATACCGTGCATGATCATTTCCTTTCGATCCACTCTTCCCAGTAGATATTTATCAGCAAGTGTTGCTCGGAAAGAAGATCAGTTGAGTGGCGGTTAAGTCTTGGAGATAATGCACTTGCAGCTATAGAGGGTGATTTTGATTGTTCCCAAAAAATTTATGTGGTTTGAGTTTTGCGAGTGCTTCTCATTGTTGCCCAGCCATTGGTCATTCACTTTGTTTGCCAGTTGTCTACTCCATCGCCTTCTTAACCAAACATTTACGTACGTTGGTCAAAGAATACTTGCGAGTGTTCAATTTTCAGGTCCGCAATGTACAGGAGAATGATGGCCCATGTAACGTGCGCATTCCTGCCTTCGTGTTCCGGCAGTGTTAACTACATCCGCTATTCTAATTGCGGTATCAGATGCACTCGATTGGGTTGCAGTCTTCAAGAAAGTTTAGGATTCGATCAGTGGGGTCTCTGGTTGATTACTGCTGGCTAGTTTGGAATTCAGTCGTTGGAGTGTCCTGTAAGCTGTGCTGGTTAGTGTATCCTGCCTTAAATGTTGACGTGTACCATGATGATGTATGCCTGCTGCGACGATTGGTCAACAATTTGACATCATTGCTGCCTGTAGACGAAGCTAAACCTAGCTGAGTCTTGTGCTTATAGTAGCATAGATTACATTTAAAATGGTTAATGTTTCTTTTAAAAGAGTGAAAACCCGGATCAATTGCTTTAATCAAAGTGAAAAGTGCAGCCAACAACGTAAGGGGGATAGCCACTGTGACGGCCGAAAAATTAGTGATTTTTAAAATTTTGTTTTGACCGAGTAAGTAGAAGAATTTATGGATCGGGTTTTTTTTTAATTTTATTAAATACAAATCTAATAATTTTTCCACAAATTTTTATTAAAAAAAATTAAATAGTTTTAACAATATAAACGATGCCGTAGTGCCTGAAAAAAATTCCCCCTCCATGGTCGCATCGATTCTTCAAAAGCCGGTCCTCTGAAAAATTTTTTTTATTGTAATCTGTATGAATGAAGTTATCGTTGTACGTAGCCGTTATTTTTTATTTTGATTTTTCACAAAATGGCGACTGATTGACAATATTTTAATTTTTTCAGTCGTTTTTTTTTGGTTTTCAAACAGTTTAAAAAATAGTAAAAAACAAAATTTTTCAAATCGGCTACGCTTAACCTTAACCACTACTAAGCCAAATGAAACAAAAAAAATTAGACATCTGTTAATAACTATTCGAGTTATTGATGCAACCAGTTCAAAAAAAGTCGTTACGAGAAAAATACGTGTAAAGATTTTAGTCAATTTTTCTCGTAATGAAATCATGTATCTTTTAAAATGTTCATACCTATATTAAGCTATCGAGTCTTGGACTATATGACAGTTCTTCCTCTTCACCTCCAGGAGTCTTGCTGACCTTCTTAATTTTTTATTAACTTTTTCGATGCGATACTGTGCAGCTTTAATCTGGGTAGAGTCACGGTCAGAACAGTAGTTATAGAGTGTTGGTCCGACTTTGATGCCGAGCAACTCCATTAATTGTAAGCTTGCCAATGACCCTTCATTGAATATTATTGTTGAGATATACAGAGCTATTTCAACAATAACCGCAGAACTTGAATTTGACTTCGGGGCGATCTGCCACACTAAAGCATTGAAACTTTCGTTGTTATTCTGTGTAAATCCACGTACGCATCTTTCTAATAATTCAATGTCTGAGATACTTCCGCAATATCTTCCGGAATTTGTGGTTTGTCAACAAATGAGTCCAAGGCATTTGTCGAAACAGCTTTCTGGAAGTTGCACCAAGAATGAGGTCCTTCTGGGCATAGAAAATGTTGGAGATTATCGGGTGAGGAGAATTTATGATAAAACGTTTGCCAAATACCATTATACATGTCGTCAATATATTTTACATTAAGACGTATTGCTAATCCATAGTATTGCGTCAATTCATTTATCAACTTATCTGTTAATCTACCTTTCCCCCCTTAAGATATTCCTTCCTTTGCTCACGATTTTTTAATTGCTCTCGCCCAGCTGCTCATTCTTTTCTCTACACGATTGATCCATTCTTTTTTAATTACCTTCACATTTCCATAATGTTCAGCATCGCAAATATTTTTATAGGTCTTTGTGTCACCATCCCCAATATAATTAATTTATTTGCCGTTATGTAAAGATTCAAATCTTAGAAATATTTTTTTCATTCCTTCCACCTCCATATGACCCGTAGAATTAGTTTGGTTTATTGTGCACGCTTCTGAATGTTTTTGTTGCCAAGTCTCATTTTCAACAGTATCTTTTTTTAGATTCATTTGTGCACATGATTTACAGAAGCTCGATTTCATGTCAACATCCACAATTTTTCCAGAGTAGTAGCCAATAAGAGAACAAATACCAAAGGGTGATTTAAATCACCGCTTCTTCCAACTTCCTTCTCCAGATACCGAGATCGCAGGAATAATTTTGGACTTTAATTGTTTTGAAGTTTCTTCCACTTTCTCTTTTACAGCTTTGCTTAGAACCATATCACAACAAGTTTTATCTGCATCTCTGATCTGTTTGACTACTCTATCATAAAAACTATTGAGCATAGGCCTTGGTAAATCCATGAAGGCACAAAATCTTTCCACACCCGCTAATCCAACACCAATAAGTTTCATTACGAAGATAAAACGCCGGTTTATTTCGTACGCATTATGAATAAGAGCGCATGAATTAATTACAACTTGATCGCACTTTCCACAGTTCACAACAAGCATGAAACCTAATCCTCTCACACTTTGTTCCGAAAAGTTTATGTCTCCATCGCATTTTTTACATGATACATGACCACTGAGCATTGTAAAAACACTAAAAAAGTTCAAAATTCTATAACTTATAGTAGGATGGACATCATATTCACAGTCATGAGAAATTTTGCGTTTGGAAGCACTCTTACACCGTTTGGGACTTATGTTTTCACCTTTTTCTATTTATATCTATGACGCGGGCGATTATATTATTTTCCATTTTTGGGAGGTCTAATTTTACCGGTCTTATTAATTTTCTTACCTTTACGATCCATTTCGTAATAAAACACAAGATATTTTCAAAATGGATAAAAGCAAAACCAGAGAATCGACAGCATTCACTACGAAACTTCGAGAGCAACTGAAAATCCGTATGTGTCCAAGAAAAAAGTGAAGTTGTCAGTGGAAAATTCCGTATATTTCCGTATCACTTGTAACTATACTTCATGAACTAGAAAATTATAGACGAATTTAAGAACCGATAAATGAAGACAATATTAGCCCACTGATATTATTTTGTTTTAATTTGAACTGAGAAAATTAACTTTAGTAAGTAGAGGATCTTTGCTTGCACTCACCATCAGTAATAAATGCGAAAAATATTCCTAACACCATATAGATAATTTTAAAAGTATGTGATTATACTTTTTAAATTTTAGATGTATTTTTATTTACTATTAAAATGTATAGTCAAACCTTTTTAAGATTATCTATATGGAGTAGGAATCAGCACGGATTTTAAAATGTGTATGAAGCTAGAAGCAATTAAAAAAATCTAGTATTAATTAACTACGCGAACCGAAAGATTGTGAATATGCAAAACAATATTTTATGTTTTTTAGTTTTTTTTTATTTAATTATATTTTATGGTCAGATTTTTTATTTTGTTATACTTTTTAAAACGTGGTTTAAAAACATTATTAATTTAATGATTTCTAGACAATAGGGAAAACTACAGAACCCCTAGTGTATAAACATACAGTTTATAATTTTTAGTTGAAGAATTGTAAAAAGATTACTTAAACTTCAAAAGAAAATAAAAGAAAGAAATCAAAGAAAAGAATTTCATTTATATATTTATTTCATAACGCTTTAAAAAAAGAGAAAATAAAATCACATTCATTGTAAACACATCACATTAAAATAGAAATCAAGATAATTTATTGTAGATATCTTGATTCATGTAGGACAAAAGAGATGTGACTTCTATTTCCGACAGCTGTTTGTTTTTTATAAATTCTTTGCCGTGCAAAATTCCGGTGAGGAGATCATTGTCCATGCTGTTTCTCTGTTTTGTCTTGTTAAGGTTTATCATCAAGAATACTCGTTCTACGTCGGCTGATGTATGAGGCAGAGTCATTACTCGACGTACAATGTCAAGAATATGTGGAAATTCCGGCGAACCATCCGCACGAACTTCGGCTTGAACTTTGGTCCAGAATGTTTGAACGTCACTTTCGCATTTGAAACGAAACATATTTCGAAGTTTTCGAAACTCTTCATGAACTTCAATTGAATTCAGCTTCAAGAAATCAGCAACGTAGTAAATGTTCTTTGTGTTTATCAAGTTGGCCGGCTCAATAAATCCAAGTTCCCTTATTAACTTAACACATCTTTCCTTGAATGGAAATCGGTCGTACAATTGTCCAAGAAAAACGTACATAAAATTCCTGCAGTTCGCTCGAAAATTTTCAATCTCTGTAACATAAATTTTCGTGGATAATTTCATCAACTCTGTTGTAGCAATGGGACCCAAATCCAAATTACGTAATGGTTCGATATTCTCCTCATTTTGCTTTCCGAGGGAAAAATCCAAGTCTTCAATGTCAACTCGGTCGACGTAATTTTCTGTAAGATACATTCTGGCAATCGTTTGAAATAAATGTGTCATTTTACCATGGAGTTGATGAATTCTGGGTTGCTCAGATTGAAATAGAAGCTTTTTCTCATTGATGATTGGTAATATGAAATCAAAGAAATGAAGGGAAAGTTTTGTCCACAAAATTTTCATTCTGTCGAAAATCGTTTTGGCGCTAATCCGTCTACTTTTTTCAGAATCTTTGTTGCTGTTTCGTAAAGTCGATTCGTGCTCGAAGAATTTAAATAAGGCGTCACATTGTTCTAAACAACGGGCAACTGCAGAGTGAAGTGATAGCCACCTCACCTTCTTATACTGAAGGAGCTTATGTTCCGGAAGATCGAGCTCAATTTGGATCGAATGTAAAAACAGCTGTCTTTTGCTGCTATGCTTAAGGTAGCAGTACGTATTTGATAAAAACTCTTCTATCTCTCGTGGAATTTCTTTGATGGCATGGGACACTCCTAACGCCAGAGAATGGCAGACACATTTCAAAACAAATAGACTTGGGACTTCGCATTGTAAAAGCTTTGAGATAGAATGCTCTTGTCCAAAATTCACGTTGGCACCATTAGCAGCAAATCCGACCATCAGTTTTTGATAGGGGATTTTAAATCGATGAAAAAAGTCCACTATCAATTTGTGTTGCCCCTTGTGTGTTCCATCTTCAACCTGTAATACATGTTTTAATGAGCATTTTTTTCTACCTTCGAAGAACGAATTTGAATGTTATTATTTCTTTAACAAATTGCTCATTAAACTTAAGCGTAAAATTTAAAGTCTAGAATCTTTGCAATAAACTTTCAAAAAATTCATATATGCAAAATACATGAAAAGTATAAGAAACGAATGATTTAAATTATGATAGAATGTGTTTACCTCCAAACAAGCCAAGAACTGATCATGGATCTTTTGCTCCGATGGCGAGAAATATCGTACGCACAAAACAAGCTGCTTTTTAACTGCAACGTCTGTAGATTCGTCGATTATCAGAGAGAAATAATTCGTTTGAAGCGTTTTCACTAGCTGATTAAGTGTATGTTGGCCAATAACATTCTTAATTATGCCAGTACGTTTTGTACGGCCACACGACAGCTGTTTTTGAATAGGTTTGTCAATATCAACTATCTTGAGCAGTTCAATCAGATCATCCATATCTGCTACTGGGATGTTTTTTTTAATTAAAAATAGTGTTGCTAGTGCTTCTACTTTCTTTGCTCTGGTTTTTGTGTCAGTGTGAGTCTGACACATTTGAAATATATTTTGTGATGAAAGCATTGAATATGCAGCTTTTTTGTGGTTCTTTCCTAGTTCGTGCTTTTTCAAAGCTCCCAAACCATCTTGCTCACATTTCCTATCTACTTTGCAGTGTTTACAATGGTAGTGATAGTCACCTGAAACGTAATACGAATAAAATATGCTTTAACTATCAATTTGAATTTGTATAACTCTCACTTATGTGTGATTTACGAGACCATACAAATCTACTGCTCCATTCTTGTTTGTACTTTTGCAAAGGTCTGAAATTCTAACGGTATCATGCATTTTTTATTTATTCATATATTTTTATTTTAAATTCCTTTTAAATAATCTGCCCAGTCACATAAAATTTTTGCATTCAAAATTAAAACTCATTTGAATTAACTTTATTATCAATTTTTTCAAAGTATCTATACATACGCTATTTTATTTAAAAGTGGTATAAGTACACTTTGCGAAAATTTTGGGATATCTAGTGGCCCCAGTATTATTCAACCTGGCTCTGGAATACGTCATAAGAAAGTTGCCCGTTAACACAAGAGGCACACTACTATACAAGTCCAGCCAAATAGTTGGTTATGCGGATGACATCAACATCTTGCCACGCTCACTGACAACCGCAAAAGAACTCTTTCTAAGACTCGACAACGAAGTGAAACAAGTAGGGCTGCAAATAAATGAATCCAAAACAAAAATGATGACGCAGTCGAGAAAAAATACCCCCAACATGCAAAATTCAACACTTGGCGAGTACACTTTCGAAAACGTTGGCGAATTTGTGTATTTAGGCGCCAAAATAACAAAGAGCTGCAACGAAGTAGACGAAATACGCCGAAGAATACAGCTCGCTAATAAAACATTTTACTTTGTCCTGACGATTTTGAAGACCAGCTGCATACACAGGAAAACAAAGTTCCAAGTATACAAATCTGTGATAAGACCTATGCTATACTATGGGTGTGAAACATGGACCCTCTCCCAAGCATCTGCAAACATATTGAACGCCTTCGAAAGGCGGGTCCTAAGGTGAATAATAGGAGCGGTCCAATGGCGAATTCGATACAACCGTGAGCTGTATGAAATGTTTGACAAGCCGGAGGTCTCGAAGTTTATGAAAATGCGGAAGCTGCAATGGGCTGGCCACGTGAATCAAATGGACGAACGGGTACCTTAAAAAGTATTCGTTGGGAGAACCGAAGGGCCGAGACCAGTGGGGAAACCAAGGAAACGCTGGTCTGACTCTATCGACGAACACAGTTCATCGCTGCTCGGTTTTCGAAACTGGAGGACGCGGTCTATGGACCGAGACAGTTGGAGGCGCTGTTTGCAGCAAGCGAAGTCCCGAGAGAGGCTGTAGTGCTACCAAGAAGAAGAAGAAGGAGAATTAGTAATGTAAATAGTGTTCCGAGAGTACTTCATCATTTATTATCACTTCGCTGTTAATTTTTTTTTTAGTTAACTTTGCTTTGCTCTATAGAATTACCACTCTGTCCCAAAAGTATAAAAAATGGACTTAGATCACTTTTAAATAAAACGCTTGATAGAGATTTTCATATCCCTTTCTTACAAAATATCAAAAATAGACAACCATTATGGAAAGTGCAAAGTAAAGTAAAGTAATGGAATGGTAATGAGAAAAAAAAATGAAAAAAGAAAACTCTTAAATATCCACCTGAAGTTTTTATGAATCGAAGCTCTTTTTTGCGTACTATCCCTTTTCCAGTGCGGGTATGGGTTTGCTCTTTTCGTATGACTTTTATTTTTCTGGAAAACAATTACATTGGCAAGTAAATTTAAAGATCAAAGAAATGTGATGATTGTATGAGAAAACACGGCAAGATTACAATTACTTAGGTGAAGCGTAATTTTGATGCAAATCAATCCAGCGTAGTGAGAAGAATTGCGCGAGTTATGGCACTATCCACCTAACAACACCATAAGTAACCAACACATGCCTCATTACCTTCAATATAACGTAAATCCCAGACATGTTATTTGCATTTTTCCAAATTCTACTTTTATTCATCATGTAACATAATTCTTAGACATTTCATTTGCACCTTCCGCTAAAGTTAAATTCACTTATTCTTGGAAATGTAATTTAAAAGCGTAAGCACTTTTTCTAAATAAATAGAAATGTACAAGATTGTAAGACACAGTTATTTTTCGGAAGCTATGCCCAAAATAAATCGTTGATTTTAAATTAAAACTTTGTGTTTTTTAAGGGATAACTCTACAGTTACCCTAACTTGCGCCCTATGAGGCACCACTCAGGCCGCACGACGCAAAAATATTCCTTATTTTCTCTGAAATTGTTAATATGTTATGAATTTCAAATGTCAAATCTTCCCAAAAACACTATCATTTCTAAAACACCCTGTTTTTTCACAAGAATCTGGATCAGATTCACAAGAATCTGGATCAGATTTAGATTCCGATTCAGATTCTTTGGAACTGCTCATTACGATTACTTCGATGTTATTGTTAAACTGCTCCTGGATGTATTTAGGAGCACCGACAACAAAACACAAATTCACTTTTTTCACCGAAATAAAACGTTTAATCTAAATCTTTGGCTCTCAAATAACTGTATTTTTGCTATACACATCAACCGATCTATACACGACACGACTGGACAAAACTGAAAACGAGAAATGACATGCAGTGCACACGAAACACGATACTTGACCTTGACAGCTTCTGAAATGCATATTGCATCATACACACACTCAGTTAACACTTTATGTACCCAGGCGATGTTGACATAATGATAGTTAACACTTTGAGTGCCAAGTCGGTATTTTTTGAATATATTCCAAATATGATAATAAACGCTGCAATAACAGTATTATATTAAATTTGACCGTTTTCTTTAAAATTCCGCATAAATCCGTATTTTTTAAAATATCCGTATAATATTCCGTATAATTTTTTAGAAGACCAAAAATTCCGTATAATACGGAAAATTCCGTATACCTGGCAGCACAGGTCTAATTTCTTGGTACGTAGATTGATGAAAGGGACTATTATATTGCAAAGTCTGTACAAAACAGGTTTATATTACAAACGAAATTCGAAGAAAAGAGCCCACTATGTCACACAATGTTAAACACATTAGAGCAAAGGACTAAAAGGCGTAACGTTGTGATCAGAAGGTCAAGCGAAAAACAGTCAGCCTACCTAATCCCCCCACAATCATTGTAACTTAGTCAATTTTTGAAATTTTGATTTGCAATATTGTACACATATTTTTGAATATATAAACTTTGATTCAAAATAAATTAATTATTTTTTGACCAATCACAGCGGCTATCCCCTTAAGGGTGACATAAGTCCATGATCGAAGTTCATATTTCTTTTAACCGCCATCTCTCTGTGACTGGTGAACCCATAAAGCTCAAGCATTCACTCGATTTGCTTAATGCGTGTAACAAATTCGTTCCAATATTACTGAGGCGGTACGGTTGATACCAAAGTCTTATGGTTATATATTTTAATACTTAATATGAGTATGGATACACACCTACTTCTGCTAATGCATGATGTGACTGCCGTGCCCACAGATGGTTTAATTTGCAGCTTTTCGCGTATGGTGCCATTCATAGAACACAGAGAGGAACAACGGAACGCAGATCGAGTCATATTTACACTGCGACTCCTGTAACATTGCGGCACCCGTAACACGTTGAAAAACCAAGTGAATTTTTAAACCTTGTTTGTTGATTCTTTCCGATAAAGAATTAAGTTGTTGGCTGATTTTAAGAAACAGCCTACTGTTGCTATTTACATTATTTACAGTATTATCAGCTATTCTTCTAGCGGCGTGGGCAAATAATGCCCCGGGATTAACGAAGTTCAAAGTTATCACACTGCAGTATACTTGCATTTGTTTCCGGATAAATTTAACTTATATATTTTGATACCAGGGGCGTCCTCGATGTGATGCTGGATGACCAAATACAACGCAAATGACTCAGTAGTTTTTTTGTGAGCCAATTTGCACATTTTCTTTGCATGTTACGCACCAAATTTTGCATAGCACAGTTGGAAGCCAAATGATCAAATCGTTGACACCAGTTACATTGGTCGATTTCTTTTTTCTAGAGGCTTTACCACCCCCCACTCTGAAATTCAAGTGCTTTATTTGTTTAAAAAAAACACGAATGCCAGACGTAAAATCAATTTATGATTAGACCATAAAATATAAAAGTGGTCAACAAATGTTTGTATATCAAATTAAAGCTATTGCAATATTTAATCGTCCTCCAATCCTTTTTTAGCGTAATTTAATCCTATTTTACAGAAAGCTAAGACAACACTGCAACAATTTTGTTTTGAAGTTAGATGTGTTCACGTGAATTAAATATTAACTTCAAATTCGTATATTGAGTAACAACTCTAAACAGTTGGTTTGCTGTCCTAAAGAGTTCTGTATTTTTACATCCGCTGTGTTAGAATTTAAGATACAATAGGTAGTTAGTCGTTAATTCCGATCAGTTGCTCTTTTGTGAAAGAATTTTTACGTAGATTGGCGCCATTTTTTTCTACAGTATCACACTCTAACTAGCAAATCCTCTAAAATGATGACGCAACGGCTACACTTTAGTAGCCGTAGGTTTAAACTAACCATCAATCAAGGAAGAAATCATCCTGAAGGATTACACGGTACCCTACCAATAAAGCTAGCCACTTATTACACTAATGATAACATTCACAACCTGCAACGTTGTTCCGCCTATATGCACAGTAAACACCTAATGACAAAAATTTATAAGTAATTTCCTTTCCTTTCTCTATTTATAGTGACATTCCCGAACAAATAAACTAACCCAACCGCTATTGCTTCCCTCAGCGCTCCAACCCCTTTGTCGGCCATTAATGCAATTTATTCCTTTAACGTCTGTAATCAAGTCATGGAACGAAGTGCTCACCATAAATTCAAATTACCAACACCACACTGGCTTTCCACCTGTTGTCTAATAAATAAAACATAAATTTCAATTAGTTGCCTGTTTTCCCGACCACTGTCGGCAATTCTATTCCAATTCCTTCTCCTCGTTCCCGAAAATCAACGAAACTGTGCTTTGGTGGGGCCGAAAAGTCGGAAGCAATCAACGGGAAAAGTAGCATACTGCAAGTAAGTACTATTGTTAAGTGTTTAACTGTACTTTTATATGTCTACGTTTGTATATAAGTATTCATGGTGCTAGGATGGGACGGTTGGAAAAATTCAAACTTTTTCGGAGAAAATCGGTGGGTGGTGTGGAATTGGATGTCCTCGTTCCAATTAGTTTAGGGTTGTTGAAAATTTATAGCGACAAAACTTTTACCCAACTTTCATAAATTCGCATATAAAGTGGGGCAGAAAGTGTTTGCTAGAATTGATTTCTCTGTGAAGTTTTTTATGCATTATTATTTCTGAATTTGGGGTTAATAGAGATTCATACACTTAGCTGAAAAATAAATATAATTTTTTCCAAAATTGTGTGAGGGTCGTGATGATGCGAACAGTTTCGCATGACAGAAAAAAAAACGCACAGTTTATTACAACATTCTGTATTTGATGTTACGATGCAGGCACCAACTTTAAGTAATTGCATAATACTAGTATATCTAATTTAAAGCACGATAAAACATTGAATTAAACTGGGAGAATGGAATTCATTAATACACGTACTACATAAGTAATAGGCCAGAGGAGAGATTGGATAGTTCAATCGGCTTTTGTCGCTCCGAAGAGGCTCGATTTATCCGAATAGCAGGTGTTTAATGTTTTATTAAGGTAAGCTGGGCATCTTATTTCAAGAACCTCCTTAATCCTCCGCACAGCTCCAGAGCAGAGAGCTCCCATTGGCCCCACCAACTCTGGATGAAGTTTGTTCCACCATCAAAGCCCAAAAGAATAATAAAGCGCCGGGCATCGCTGAGATTCCAGTGAAGCTCATCAAAGACGCTGGCAGTAGTGTGCATCAAGCTATTCACAAAGTAATCCAGTACATTTGGGAACAAGAACATTTGCCGAAAGAGTGGAGCTAATCAACTATATTCCCTATCCATAAAAAAGGTGACAAGCTACAGTGCAAAAATTATAGAGGTGTATCACTACTTTGTACGGCGTACAAAATATTTTCAAAGATCTACAATCCGATCATACGCCAACAGTATTATTGGGGAGTATCAAGGTGGTTTTAGGGCAGGAAGATCAACATTAGACCAATTGTTCACAGAAGCACGTACTTGAAAAACGCTGGGAGTTCAACATAGACGTACACTAAATTTTCGTTGACGTCAAGCAAACATACGACAGTATTAATCATAAAAAAATGTAACAAACACTGCTTTGCTTTGGCATCCCAGCCAAATTAGCCTGTCTTACCAAAATGACAATGACGTCGATAACCTTCCAAGTCCGCATCAATAACCAACTCACCGATGCCTTTGACACAAATATCGGACTAAAGCAGGGAGATGGGCTGGCCCCGTTGCTATTCAATTTGGCTCTAGAGTACGTCATACAGAAGCTACCTACCGATACGAGAGGTACATTACTATACAAGTGGAGGCAAGTAGTAGCCTACGCGGACGACATCAATATTCTGCCACGCTCATTAACAACCGCCAAAGAACTTTTCCTGAAACTCGACAGCGAAGCAAAACTAGTAGAGCTACAAATCAATGAAAATAAAACAAAGCTCATGAAGCAGTCGGAGAAAAATACCTCAAATACAAAAAATATTACACTTGGCGAATACAGTATCGAGGATGTTAGCGAATTTGTGTATTTAGGCGCCAAAATAATGAAAACGGGCAATGAAAGAGACGAAATACGCCGTAGAATATAGCTCACAAATAAAATATTTTATTCAGTACTGACGATCTTGAAGACCAGCTGCATACACAAGAGAACAAAGCTGCAAGTGTACAAATCCATGATAAGACCTGTGTTATGCTATGGGTGTGAAACATGGACGCTAACCCAAGCATCCGCAAAATATATTGAACGCATTTAAGCGACGGGTCCTGAGGCGAATTATCGGAGCAAAACTAGACGGGAACCAATGGCGAATTCGATGAAACCATGAGTTGTATGAAATTTTTGACGAGCCGGAGGTTTCAACGATTGTAAGACTGCGGAAGCTGCTATGGGCTGGACACATAAATAGTATGGATGAACAACGGATACCCAAGAAGGTATTCATTGGGAGAACTGAAGCCCGGAGGCCAGTGGGGAAACCGAGGAAACGTTGGTCTGACTCGGTCGACGAAGACAGTTCATCGCTGCTCGGATCTCGGAATTGGAAGACGCGGTCAAAGGACCCAGACAGTTGGAGGGCTGTTTGCAGGAAGCGTAGGCCCGAAACGGGCTGCAGTGCTAAGAAAAAACAACATGTTTTATCCACGTTTCAACTGATATCAGCAATTACACTGGCCACCAAATTGGCAATTTATCATCTATACAATAATCAGATTTCCACTACTTCTGCTTCTTCGAAGCATGTTTTAGTGCGATATTTGTGTCAAATGCATCGGTGAGTTGGTTTTTGGTGCTGACTTGGGAGGTTATTCACGTCATTGTCATTTTGGTAAGACGGACTAATTTGGCTGGAATACCAAGGCAAAGTATTAGTTGGTACTGTATGTTATGATCAATATTGTCCTATGGTTGCTTAAAGTCAACGAAAATTTGGTGTACGTCTATGTTGAGCTGACAGCATTTCTCAAGTATCTGCTTGACTATAAACTATTGACACGTCATCGATCTATTTGCTCTAAAATCTCCTCCTTAACAATACTGCTGGCATATGATCCCATAACAATTTCTAAGATCTTTGAAAATTATTTTATAGTAATGATATGCTTCTGTAGTTTTTGCACTGTAGCTTGTCAACTTTTTTGTGGACAGGGAATATAATTGATTACCTCCACTCTTTGGGTATATATTCTTGTTGCCAAATGTGTTGAATGTTTTTATGGATCGTTTTCCGAACACAGTTGCCAACATATGTATAGGATTCGTGGGATGATGAAAGAGTCGGCTTTATCCTACAAATAAATTTATTTAATAAAGCTTACAAAAAACATGATAATTGTGTCGGCAAGTCGTAACGATGATTCTATGACGAGTGAGAGAGCGGACTAATGCGCCAGCCACTTATATGCATCAAAAATGCTGACGCATATCTGTTGCTTCGCCGGCGGTGGTCGTGCAACTGCGTCGCGTTATCTGCGACTCAGCATCAGCAAGTGCATTTTCTTATAGTATCACGTATGTTGCAGAAATCCGCGGGTGCATGTTTTATCGACATGCGTTGCCGGTATCTGAATTGCTTTTCGAGATTGCATACCCCATGGTGCACAAGCATGTATGCTGGCTATGTTGCTCCACCATATTCGTGGCGCACAAGCATGTATGCTGGCTATTGATGCGATAATTGTGCGATATGTTGGAAACAGTGTCGTTTGCGTGGTGGGTGGCTGGCTGGTCCGCCACAGTACTCCCCCTGCAGTCGCGGAGCTACGATATGATGAGACTAAGCCCCGAACCACACTGGCATGTGGACCTCTTGTCCTAAGCGTGTTGTTGGTACATGCGGTGCGGTTGGCTACAGGTGCAAAAAATGCGGGTTTTAGCCTGTCGATGGATATAGCAGTTGGTCGTCCACTCACGTCCACCTTATAGTATTTGTCCTTCCGTGTAAATACCAGGTACGGGCCGTCATAAGGTGGTGTTTGTGCGGTCTTAACCTGGTCTAGGCTGCTTAATAGTGCTTGAAGCTCGGGATCATCCTTATGAGCTAGGGCGATAGCGTTCAGGTCAATAAATTTAATAATATTTACCCTTGAAAGGTAGTCAGCGGAGGCGTTCTCTCGGCCTTGTATGTGTCGGATGCCCGTGGTGAATTGCGATATGAAATCCAGCTGGCATCGTTGCCTCGGCGATGCTTTTTCGGAGCACTGCGGGAGTGCAAACTGCAAGGGCTTGTGTTTGGTGAAAACTCTGCCCTCGAACATGTGTCGGAAGTGTTGAATTGCCTCGTATATAGCTAACAGTTTCCGATCGTACGTGCTGTACTTTCGTTGGGCTTCTGTTGGCTTCGTGAAGAAGAATCCCAGCGGCGTTGCGGTTCCTCCCCTAGATTGCTGTAGTACCACTCTAATACTGTTGTCCAAGGCGTTGACGCAGAGAGACCATATGGCGTTGGAGTCAGGATGAGCCAGGGTCAGGACTTTCCCTAAGTCTGACTTGGACTGCTCGAATGCGGCTATCGCTTCGTCCGTCCAATTGAGAGGCGTTTGGTCGTATTTGTGGTTTACCATGATCAGCTGCAGAAGGGCACGCTGGTGTTGAGCTGCGTGTGACAGAAAGTTGCGGTAGAAGTTGACCATACCCAAGAAAGACCAGCTGGTGTACGGTCTTCAGCCTTGGTGTTGTAGAAATTTCCTCTATTTTTTCGGATAAGGGTTTCAATCCGTGCTTGCTGGTGTGTCCCAGGAACTTGACTTCCAATTTTCGAAATTGGCAATTAGGGGTGTTGATGATCAAACCGAATATAGCTAGTCGAACCAACACTTCCTTTACGTGCTCCAGATGTGCCTGTTGGTCGGGCGACAAGATCAGAATGTCGTCGAGGTAGGCAAATACGTTGTGCAAGCCTCGCAGCACCTCGTGCATGAAGCACTAGAACATCTGGCCTACGTTGCGAAAGGAGTGATAATAGCAGTTTTCGCGATGTCACTGGGTTCCACGGGAATTTGATGAAACGCCTTTTGCAAGTTGATCGCGGAGAATACTGAAATTTCGTAAAAGTCTGTGGTGCAATCCTGGAGAGATCCATTTGCATAGCGGTCTGCAGTCTCCGCATGATTACCAATCTCAGTTTGGCCTTTTCACAATGTGAAAGGAGCTGCTCCATGCGCTTTTTGATGGACAGAAAATTTAATGTTTAATTAGTTCGTCAAATTTAGCTATTGCGGCGGCCAGCTTGTCGAGGGAGTCTTTGTACCTGGGCGTTGACTGCCGGTCTCTTAGTTTGGATATGACCCGTGGTCGTAAACCTGGTATTCGGCTGTTGGCTGCCGTCTGAGAAGTTGCCGTAGTCCAACAGCAGGGACCGGAGCTTGCCACAGATATCCATCGGTAGTGAATCCACCTTGGGCGCTATAATTGTTTTGAGTCGTGCGCGCGTAATGAGTTGTCTCCCCTTCACGTCGATGGGGAGGCCGTAGTGTTCGATGAAGTCGGCTCCGATGATTGGAGAACGTTCATCGGCTATCGTCAAGGTTCGCTTGAAAGGCGCCACAAATCCCAAATCCAATTTCGCCTCAAGTTTGCCGAATGTTCTAATTTTTGAACCATTGGCAGCCACTTACCTCGAGGCAGCGTCAGGAAAATTGAGATCTTGGATGGTTGGTGGGATACATGAAATACCTGCGCCAGTGTCGATGAGGAAAGTGCTCCTGCTGATGTTCTCACGAATCCTTAATCGTTGAATCGTGCGATGGGAGACCACTACGTGTGGACGATTGGTACTTAGTTTTTTGAGTGGGAGCAACGTTGCCGGCAGTTTATGACTTTTGGTCCATGGTGCTGGTGGTACCAGCAAAGTTGTTCGTCATTCGTTGGTGTGTTGGTGACTCTTCGGTTATGTGCGACGTACGTCATGTTGCTAGGTTGACCACTGCCTATTGCACAGCGTCCTGAGCATGTCCTCTATTTTCATCATCCAGCGGCTGAGATCTCAGTCTTCGGTAGAGAGGTTGTTTAGCTGGCTAAGGATTCAAGGCGTTTGGTGGAGTGCTGTGCCGTAGCTCGTCGTCCCTCGCAATCACTGCCACCGACTGCCTGGTGACCTTGTGCACATGATCAGCGATTGTTGCGAGATTCACCAGTGGGGCATCATTGGCGGATACGATGCTCCTCAGCCTGACATTAAGGCGGTTCAGCCACATTTGCTGCAATAAAGGACCGGATACGTTTCCGTTAGCGCGCGTACGCATTTGATTGAGGAGCTGTGACGGGCGTTGGTCTCCCAGCTCAATCTCTGCAAGAAACTTTTGGATACGCTGCTGCGCTAAGTCTGCGTTGATGGCTAATAGAGCGTTTTTTAGTGTACTATATTTTTTTCCGATAGCGGGTTCGTTACGATGTAGTGCACCTGCTGCATCGCCCTTGTGTCAAAATTTGCCACTAACAGGTTATATTCGGTCGATTCATCGATGACGCGGCTCGTGGCGAAATTTTCTTCGACATAGGCGAACCAAAGCTCCACGTCCTCTTGCCACAAGGGTGGAACTCTGAGCACAACGCATGCCATCCCATCCGTGCCATAGGCCTCTTGCTTTGCTGTGGTTCCGGCTGGGAGAACGGTCATTGGCGTTGATGATGGTGCTGTTGGGGCCATCTTAGACGGACCAGGTGGTCAGAGCTGCGCGACGTTTGACTCCTCGAATTTGGCTACGGTACAGCTTGTAGGCGAAGGCGTGTTTTGGATTGAGCGATTGTCAAGACCTTCTTTCCTAACAATACATCTTTATTAGTTTGCTCTGTCTACATACCTAGTAACTCTCCATTGTATGTGTATGAGACATTCTTTGACGAGTTTTATTCTTACATCTTATTGCATCATCTGCAATCTTTAATTCTAGTATGCCGTGATTTTAATTTAGGAACTGTGGGTCCGGCTGGGAGCGTTGATGATGGTGCCGTTGTGGCCATTTTAGGCGGGTCAGGTGGTCGGAGCTGCGCGACGTTTGACTCCTCAAATTTGGCTGCGGTACAGCTTGTAGGCGAGGGCGTGTTGTGGATTGAGCGATTTCAAGACCTTCCTTCCTAACCATATGTTTTTTAGTGTACTATATTTTTTTCCGATGGCGGGTTCGTTACGATGTAGCGCACCTGCTGCTTTGCCCTTGTGTCAAAATTTGCCACTAACAGGTTGTATTCGGTCGATTCATCGATGACGCGGCTCGTGGCGAAATTTTCTTCGACATAGGCGAACCAAAGCTCCACGTCCTCTTGCCACAAGGGTGAAACTCTGAGCATAACGCATGCCATCCCATCCGTGCCATAGGCCTCTTGCTTTGCTGTGGGTCCGGCTGGGAGAACGGTCATTGGCGTTGATGATGGTGCTGTTGGGGCCATCTTAGACGGGCCAGGTGGTCGGAGCTGCGCGACGTTTGACTCCTCAAATTTGGCTTCGGTACAGCTTGTAGGCGAGGGCGTGTTGTGGATTGAGCGATTGTCAAGACCTTCTTTCCTAACAATACATCTTTATTAGTTTGCTCTGTCTACATAACTAGTAACTCTCCATTGTATGTGTATGAGACATTCTTTGACGAGTTTTCCTCTTACATCTTATTGCATCATCTGCAATCTTTAATTCTAGTATGCCGTGATTTTAATTTAGGAACTGTGGGTCCGGCTGGGAGAACGGGCATCGGCGTTGATGATGGTGCTGTTGTGGTCAGCTAAGACAGGCCAGGTGGTCAGAGCTGCGTGACGTTTGACTCCTCAAATTTGGCTGCGGTACAGCTTGTAGGCGAGGGCGTGTTTTGGATTGAGCACTTGTCAAGACCTTTCTTCCTAACAATACATCTTTATTAGTTTCCTCTGTCTACATACCTAGTAACTCTCCTTTCTATGTGTATGAGAAATTCTTTGACGAGTTTTCCTCTTACATCTTACTGCATCATCCGCAATTTTTAATTCTAGTCTGCGGTGATTTTAATTTAGGAACAGTGCAATGGACGAGGGACCTTCCTTTCTCTGTTTCATCAACCGATGCATCATCTTGATCTCCCTCCTTGTTTCTATCACTCTGTTCACTGTCGCAATTTAATAATATCCCTTATCCTAATGGTCGGGTACTTGACATTGTTCTTTCTAACTTTCCCTTTTACTGTCTATCTGTTTCCATTGCATTGAATCCTCTTATGGGCATTGATAGTCATTATCCGACGTTATCGCTCGATCTCTCAATTGCACCTTTGTCACATCATACGTTTGCTTCTTCTCCAAAATTCAACTTCTTCAAAGCAAACTACGATGCTCTAGCCTCCAAACTGAGCTTAGTTGACTGGCAGGAGTTTTTTGATAACTTAGAGTGTGAGGAAGCTCTGAATAAGTTTTATAATTACCTCTATGAGTTGATTAAAGACATCACACCTTTACAAGCTCTTCGCAAAGTAAAACAGAAATCATGGCTTACTAAGCAAGTACCTACGTTTTGCCTTGAAAGCTAAAAGTAAAGCACACCACCGTTTCAAGCGTTGTGGTACTGAGGAATCCAGAGCCCGTTTTTGTGATCTGCGTGTTATAGTTAAAAAAAGAACTAAAGACTGCAATGAAAAACTTCTTCAGTAGCTTCGAGAGTTCCCTCATGCCAAATTATGCGAAACCATTGTGGTCATACATTAGATCTTTCAAGTCCTCCTCTTCTGTCCCTCCTTCAGTCCACTGGAATGATATCGTTAGCTCTTCTCCACAGGATATTTCCAATTTGTTCTCTCAGTTCTTCTCGTCTGCTTTTATTCGTTCTTCTTTTGTTCCGATCCCGTTAATACACCTGGACTTCACTCCATTGACATTTCTTCACTTTTCACTGACTATATTGAAGTTGAATCCCTCATAAATTCACTTAATCCTAATATTTCACCTGGCTCTGATAGCTTACCGAATATTTTCAACAAGTCATTAGCGACTTCACTTTGTATCCCTCTGGATTTTCTCTTCAACCTCAGTCTAAGGACTGGTACTTTCCCTACCTGTTAGAAAAGAGCAAACGTTGTTCCTTTTCTTAAAAGTGGTGATCCTTCTTCTGTGTCCAATTATCGTCCTATTTCCTTAATTTCCTATTTCCCGAAATTACTTGAGCGCCTGGTACATACCCGGCTTTCAGTTTCATTGAGCCTTATCTTGTCGAAGGATCAACATGGGTTTCTCAGTCTTGCCCGTCCAATCCTCGAATATTGCTCTGTAGTTTGGTCTCCCCGACACTCGTACCTCATTGACTCGTTAGAGAATGTCCAGCGTAAATTTACTCGTGTCTTGTTTTACAAATTCAAAATCCCATATCAATCCTATGACTGCCGTTTATCCTTCCTACGTTTGCCTACTCTGTCATCCCGTCGCATGTATCTAGATCAGTGTTTTCTGTATCAACTCTGCCACAATCAAATTTCATTAACATTGCTTGCAGACCTACGTCTTCGTCAATCATCGCGTTCTTCTCGGGCAAACAATTTTTTCGTGCCACCGTATGCCCGTACAAATTTATATTTTCACTCTCCTATTATACGAATGGTAAGGAATCATGATAGGCTTGAGCTTGGTCCTTTTTCCGACTCATACCTAGTTTTTAAATCGAGGTTAAGAAGCCTGATTCTTAAAGCTCAACTGGAGTAAATATTAGACTTTATTTTCTTTTTTTGTGTGCTTTAATTTAATTTTACACGCATATTTATTGTTGTTAGTACTATTGAATTTCTTTTTTATATTAACTTTAACACTTAATTCTAATTTTCATTAATTTTCTTTTCTGTTTGTTTTGTTCCATTTTGTAATTGGATAATGTTTATCTGTTAAATAGAATTTAAATAAATAAATAAATAAATAAATAAGTTCGCTCTACGACCTCAAATTTAATTGAACTCACCGATTACATTGCTAAGGCCCTAGACAATCGATTGCAGGTTGATGTCATCTTCGCTGATTTCTCGAAGGCATTTGACACAGTCAACCATCAACTTCCCTATTACAAACTGGACGCACAACACTGTGCCAAGCGTGACAATGCTGGCTAAACGATTTGCAGCGGATGCCAATTCCCCCAGGCTACCATGTTCGTTGATGGCCAGGGTGGCGTGGGTGCTGAGCGGGAGGCGTTGTAGTCATGATGACTTAACTTCGTTATCCATTATGGCCTGTAGCTGAGCTCTGCAGGTAGCGTGAAACAGAACTTGGTGCGTCTTTTTATCGTTCGTGATGCCAAAAACAGCTAATAGCCATCGCCTGAGGGCTTCGTATTTGCCCCTTTTTGGGCGGAATTGGCATGTCTAGCTCGGCGATGACTTTGTCGAAACGTGTTGCATCGATGTTAACCTTGCTACTGTAAAACTACGTTTCAACGTGCACGAACCACAGCTCCTACTTACTGTACCAAAAAGGTGGAGATTTGAAAAAAATTGAGTTTGCTGCAACGTCAGCGGCTACGGCATGTGTGGCAGTGGAGACTAGACCACCATTGCCGTCATCAGCATCAGTAATTGGTGGAAAAATTCGAGCTGTTGGGACAACTGAGTGATGTGAAGAATAAAACTCGTGCACGTCACTCAAGAACAGCTGAGAATATTGCTGCTGTAGCCGAAAGTGTTGAAGAAAACCCAGGTTTGTCCATTTTTCGTGGTTTTTCGGAATTAGGCATTTCACAAACGTCATTACACCATATTTTGCATAAAAATTTGGGTCTTTAGGCTTATAAAGTTCAGTGAACACAAGAACTCAAGCCGGTCGGTCATCAACAACGTCGTGTCTTTGCTGATTGGGTCCTTGAAATGCATGAAAATGATCCGGAATCCCATCGAAAAATCATCTTGAGTTATGAGGCCCATTTCCACCTCGGTGGCAAAATTGTCGCATCTGGGACTCGGAAAACCCAAGAGTTGTTGTTGAAAAGCCTCTTTATCCTCAACGTGTGACTGTTTGAGGCGGTTTCTGGTCCGGCGGAGTCATTGGACCTTACTTTGTCGAAAATGAGGCTGGGGCAACAGTTACGGTGAATAAATTGCGCTATCGAGAGATGATTAATGATTTTTTATGGCCGAAACTGGATGGTATTGATTTGGACAACGTTTACTTTTAACAAAATGGCACTTTGTGCCAGACAAGCAACGAAACCATTGACCTTTTAAGGGAAAAGTTTCCGGACTATGTTATCTCTCGAAGAGTCGATCACAATTGGCCACCAAGATCTTGTGATTTGACAATTCGCGACTTCTTTCTTTGGGGCCACGTGAAAGAGAAGGTCTATGCCAATAGCCCAGCGTGGATTCTAGACCTCAAAGGTGGAATTCATGACGCTATCGAGGACATAGGGCAACCACTTTCCGATTGGGTTATGGAAAATTTCATGATAAGGATATGGTCCTGTAAGCGTGGTCATTTGCCTCGTGTTACTTGTCACTATTAACAGCATACCTTCTTCTTTATAATGAAATAGACATCTAATCATTTATATTAAAAAATGGTATTTTTCTCTTAGTACCAAAATAACGCCGCTTATTGGAAAACCCTGTACTTTACAGTTGATATCAGTAAAGGAATTGGTTGGTGATGAAAAGTGCGGTGTATTGATTACGTCAAAAAAGAAACGAGAAAATAAATTAAGAAAATACATATACCAAATAAAGATATTTTGACGATTGGAAAAAGCAATTCAGATATTTGTCACTCAGTCCTAAAATAAAAAATCCGATTTTACTGAGAAAAACATATCTATAATTGTACTTTAACTTTATTTCCTGCAAAATTCAACTTTAATCCAAGCCCTTAAAACTATTTCCACCAAATGGTTGCACATTCCACATAAACCTTTCCGCATTGACACTTGTATCATCGAAAACAGCAACATCTGTGCGTTAGTGGAGCCAGGACACTCGGTTCAGCCCGAAACAAAAATGCCTATCACCGACCTTTTCATTACTATCTACATGAATGACAGACACTAAGGATAAAGTGGAGATTTCCAATGGGAATGGCTCACAAAAATCCAACCAAGTCCCCAACAGACTCCATGGCCAACCTCAGTAGGGATAAGCCCAACAAATCTCAGTAACCAAACACGATATGGTAAAAGGATATGCTATCACTTGGAGGCTTTTTTCGGGGGTTACATTACGTTGTCGGGATTTCATGTCCACAGTTTATTGAATGGACCGGACGATGATGTGGTAGATGAGAAATGATATTTTGCCTTCAATAGCTGAAGGATATGGTTAGGAACTTTAAGCATTTAATGTGAGCCTAAAGTTATAGCAATTGTATATGGCTTTAATTCATGTTCTCATTAAATAATTGCAACGCAAACATTAAAACAGAGTTCGGTTAAAAGGCCTAACTTTTTGTAATCAAGAATCGTCTTGAGGCTTCTAAAATCACCCATTAGGTTAAAATATTTAAAATTCATTCCCTTTTCATTTTACTCATGTAAACAAGCAAATACTTCACT
Organism: Odontomyia ornata; assembly: GCA_963969285.1. Classification (NCBI taxonomy): domain Eukaryota; kingdom Metazoa; phylum Arthropoda; class Insecta; order Diptera; family Stratiomyidae; genus Odontomyia; species Odontomyia ornata. The sequence continues at coordinate 464,531,255 of OZ017738.1, read as the reverse complement.
TAAAAGCAAATCCGTATCCTCACCCAAAGTGTATAAAGAGAAAATTTGTACTTCCTTACAGCAAAGAATTAATTCTATTAAAACTTTCACAAGTGTTGGTTTTGATTCAATATTTGGCTCGTCCTGCAGTCATAATGAAATGCCCTATCTATTTAGTCATTCGTCTATGTTTCTTTTCATGTTTCACTCTTTCAAGGATCTTTGGCGCTACTTCGTTTCCTGCTCAACAATTTAATTGGAAAAGTTTTCTCGAGAACGTTGTCTGTTCAAGTTGTCATTCAAAAAGGATAATCCAATTAATATTTGATGAGGTCAGGAAATTTTCATTATAGAATATTTTAGCGAAAGGTTGAATCAATAATTATTACTCGACAAAAGTGAAATAAGAAAGTAAGATCAAATATCAAAGGGTGCTTTAATAATTTGCTTTCCTTCAACTTTGGCGTTTCTTCAATCAATTCAGCGAACTAGATAAAAAATTTAACTCAGTGTTTCAAATTTATTTATTTACTTTTCGTTTATGATAAAGCAAGTTCAACAAACTATGTTATTTAAATCGCAAAATTGCACGTTAACTACCCAAAGAATGATTTTTTTTCACCAATCACTTTGATATGGTTGAATAAATATTTGTGAATTACTATAATAAACAAAGTCTGGCAGAAAAAAATGGTTTTTCTAGTTTTCTCCAGATTTATTATTTAGAGTTAATTGATAACAAATATTTGCAGATACCGTAACAGAACAATGCCAAGGAATTTATGACATACTCGTAGTTAAGCAGATATTTGAGATCATCTATAAAACGATAAACGTAATATCTGTTTGCCGATATTGTAGTAAATTATCCGCTGGTAAACAATTGCTATTGTACCTTCAATAAAAAAATTCAACACGATCGGGTATCGTTTATAAATTCTAAGAAAAAGTTTATTTTAAGCATTTTTTGATCGATGCCGCGGTAAATAGCTAGGTCATGTTTACAAAAAAAAGATCTGGAGAATATTAACGTTTCAATTGTGACAATTGACAATTGATTACGTTGAAACGTAAACTTTATTAACATGTGCAAAACAAGATGTTACAATATTGTAAAGCTTCAAAAAAACTACTTTTTCGTTTCATAGAAATTTTGTTTCATTCCATCTGAACATTTATGTTAAGGTAATTAATTTTCGGATAAATAACTGACGCAATACAAAGAAATAATGATAACAAAAGTATTTCGACTTTATTCTATATAAACACGTAGGTGTACACGTACATTCTAAATTCATCAAAGCTTAATACCCCGTCATGAATTTAATATTCATTTGAATTATGTGGTGGCTCGTGGGCTTTTACGTACGGGAAACTACCACTTTTTAATACTTTTTCATGAAAAGCTCTCGAGCCTTGCTTTTTTGAGTGGGCAGACACGTTTCGACTCCTTTGAGCCATCTCCGGGGCCTGTCAGACATTGATGATGACTCAAAACAATCGGAACACGTCTGTTCACTCAAAAAAGCAAGGCCCGACGGTTTTTCGAGAAATAAATAAGAATTGACTTGCAGATATCAATACAACATGACAATTGACTTCAACTTTTCAATGCATAGTATGTACAATATTAGATCCATAGCTTAGGCATAAGATCCAAATACATTTCAACAGTTAAAAGTACCGACCGAAGAGAAACATTTCTACAATCAACCACTTAATAAAAATTTTAAATATTATTCTGGAATGTTTTTATAATGAAAAATTTTATTTGGAACGTAGCCTTGTTGTCATATCCAACTAAAACTGTTATGTGCTTTTTTGAATAAAACGCCTTAGTACGTAAATTAACTCCACCGTAGACGATCCCAAGCCATGTTTAGAAAGGAGGTGGGATCCTCTTGTTTCCCCCCATCCCCAGCTTCTCTGATTCCTCATCCTAAATCCCACGGACATATAGTAGTAAATGGTCTCGGGGTCGCACATTCCGTTAACTTGTTCCCCAATGAAGGGGGCCTAAATGCAGAGAAATGCCAATAACTGCAAATGCACCCGCAGCCCTGCTACTAAAACCTTCTTACACGTCCTTCATGGTGACGTAAGAGGGAGAAGGCGAGTCTACATGGCCTGATAACGGAATCCAAAGTAATAACTATGCCTGTTGCTCGCCAGGTAGCTCCTGCATCGCTGATTGGTATTGCCGGTCATTTAACATCTGAAAAGGAAAAAAAAAAAATACAAAGAATCGATATTTAGGTCAACTAAATGAAGTTACTTATCTGATATCAGCTGGACGCACGAATTCCGGTCACTTTCCATGGACACTATTTGGATTTAGTTGTTTTTGGTCGAAATTCACTCCCGCACTTGTTTATATCAAACAATAACAAAATATGACATTTAAAGTGAAATGTCAAAGTAAATGTCATTAAGAGATTACAATTTTGAATAGTAGATTTAAAGTAGTAGAATATCGTAACATTCATTACAATTCAGCACAGTAGATTTAAAATAGTAGAATATCGTAACATTCACAATAACAATTATAGTGAATAGTTAGATAGAGACAACTCAATTTGTTAAAGGAAAAGTACCGAAATCCTTTGTTCAAGTTGATTTCTTTGTTTGATAATTTCGGCATTTTCTGCAATTAAAAGACTAAGTTCAGTAGTATTGTGGAAGTTGGATACGACAGAACTATCACTCGCGAATTTAAATTACTACGAATTTTTTGCGTTTTTTATAAAAGTGAATTATTACCGGACTGTGATTGTTAGCGTTCTTTATTTTGAAATAAAGTTTTATATGTTAAAGTGTAGAAAGTGTTTCCTTGCTTTTGATTTCATTAGTATATTAAAAATAGAGTTTTTTCAGTGCAACATTTTTGGTCCGTCGAGCCGGATACTTCGTAGATCCATAGAATTAGACTGAAAACTTCTCAAATACGGGAATTTACACAGTGAAAAGTGTCTTTTAATCAAATAACGGTCGCGCGGTTAATTTAAGAAACATTGCAAGGACAAAGTGACAACGACAGAAAGGTCCGGTAAGTCTCCATTTTCCCTCATTCAATTACCTCTCCTACAAAGAAAATTTGGAAATAGATTTTGTGTCTTTGAATACAAAATTTGAAAATATATTTCGAGAAGAAGTATTTATGCACAAACGCTTACACATTAGCAATCGACAAAGACAATTTGGAAATAGATTTTGTGTCTTTGAATACAAATTCGAAAATATATTTCGAGAAGAAGTATTTTGTGCACAAACGCTTACACATTAGCAATCGACAAAGACAATTTGGAAATATATTTTGTGTCTTTGAATACAAATCCGAAAATATATTCGAGAAGAAGTATTTGTGCACCACCAATTACTTCTCATACGCTGCACAAATCGTTTAGACATTAGTGATCGATAAAAGCATTTGGGATTAGATTTTTGTGTCTTGGAATACACATTCGAAAATATATTTCTAGAGGAAGTAGTTTGTGCACCACCAATTACTTTTTATACGCTGCATAAATAGTTTATACATTTGTAATCGATAAATTCATCTGAAATAGAATAACAAAGTATATATTTCGAGGAGAAGTATTGTGCACCATCAATCACTTTTTATCCGATACGCAAGTTAACTATAATATTATTCTCCACCACTATTGGGGTACAGTTGTAAATTTTTTTGTTTGATATTTGGAAATATAAGTGTGTCGCCAAATTGTGATCCAATATTACATGCAAAGTGCGTCCCATTTCACAAAAGGTTAATATAAAAAGATGGATCGCTTAATGGCCCAACAAAAATTGTTGAGCGATCAGCTAAATAAAATGTTTACGAATTTCCGTAAGGACTCGAAATCCCGCAAAACAGTAGCATACGCTAATAAGTTGTTTCAGCGTGTGCAAGAGGTTTGTCAGTCATTCATGCAAACTCACGAGAAAATCCTTACGTTGATGAATGGGCAGGACGAGTTATCATCGGATTATTTTTCACAAAATTCTTATTTAGCGTTCGAGGAACTCAATTTAAATTTCGAAACGGAGTTAGAAGAGTTGCAAATGGAACAGGGAATACAGGGTACACAAGGAGGCAAAGAGGTACCAAATCAATCCCTTGTAGCAGCGAACGATACAGATGTTCGACTTCCACGGATCAACCTTCCGAACTTCAGTGGAAGACAGAAGAAGTTGGAATTGGAAACGATATGACGCAAGAAGAAGAAGCCTGCGAGCAGCATTACAAATTAAATGTGCAAAGAGAATCGAACGGGCGGTATCAAGTCCGATTACTTTTCAAAGGTCCAGATAGTCAGCATTCATTAGGTTGTTCCAGGGCGAAGGCAGTGGCAAGCTTATTGCATCTAGAAAAATGCTTTGCGGGAAATAAACAACTCCAGGAAGAATATTCGGCAGTAATGCGAGAATATATAGATTTGGGCCATATGAAGGAAGTTCTTTATTCTGAAGAAGTAACGTATGACCAAGGAAGAAGGATCAGTAGAGCCAATTTTTTGCCACATCACGCTGTATTCAAAGAGAGTACGTCAACAAAGTTGCGAGTGGTATTTGACGCCTCACGAAAGACAAGCTCTGGTTTGTCCCTCAACGACACATTATTAACTGGACTGACCATCCAGAATAGTATGATATCGATTATCATCAATTGGAGATTAAAGCGGTTTGCAATGATGGCTGATATCACTAAAATGTAACGGCAGGTGAATATGCATCCTCAAGATGCAAATTACCAGAAAACCGTTTGGAGGCCACACCTAGATGAACCAATTAAAGACTATTGTCTTAGTACTGTCACGTTCGGAACAACTTCTGCCCCGTTTCTTGCAATCCGCACATTGCATCAGTTGGCAATGGATGAAATTGAAAAGAATCCTGTGGCAAGTAAGTCGATATTAAAGGAGTTCTATGTAGATGACTTGTTGTCGGGTGGATACAACCTACAAGAAAGCATGGATAAAAGAGATGAATTGATCAAACTTTTGAAATCTGGTGGCTTTCAACTAAGAAAATGGATTGCAAACAACAAGCGAATCCTACAAGGTCTCCCTGCTGGAGACATTGAAATGAAAGATTCAATAGATTTCGGATTGGACAACGGATATAAGTCACTAGGAGTTATGTGGTTCCCTCTGAAGGATTATTTTACATATCGATTAAAAAAATGGAACAATCAACAATCAATACGAAACGCTCAATCCTCTCTGAAGTAGCGCGTCTGTATGACCCATTGGGATGGATAGCACCTGTGATGGTAACAGCAAAAATCCTGTTGCAAGGCCTATGGTTGTCTGGACAAGATTGGGATCAACCAATACCAAGTGCAATAAATACAGAATGGCTCAATCTGTTGGAACAATTACATAATATTGAGTACATTAAAATCCCAAGATGGGTGACATACCAACAAGATTCATCAATATCATTCCACGGGTTCTGTGACGCATCTCAACGGGCGTATGCAGCAGCAATTTACATAGTGGTACAGTCAGGAGCATCGATCAGCAGTCACCTGTTAATAGCCAAGACCAAAGTGGCACCAGTGAAACCAATTAGCGTTCCCCGTCTAGAATTATGCGGTGCAGTCCTGCTGTCACAACTACCGAAAGAAATCACAAAGTCATTCGAATTCGAGAAAATACCTAGCTGGTTGTGGACCGATCCCGAAGTTGTCCTAGCATGGTTGAAAGGGCATCCGACTCGGTGGACGGTCTTCGTGAGCAATAGAACATCCCAGATCTTAGAAAATACTGGCAATATTCCATGGCGTTATGTTCCATCCAAGTGCAATCCAGCCGACATAGCATCAAGGGGAGTCAAACCCAGGGACTTAATCGAAAATCAACTTTGGTGGAATAGACCAAGTTGGCTAGTTGAAAGTAGTGATCGATGGCCTAAAATTAAAGAGACCCAATCAATTAATATCGAGAAGCGGAAACATATAATGGTTAATGTCAGTTCGCAAACAGAAAATTTTTTGAACGGCCTGGTGGAAAGGTATTCAACATTGACGAAATTAATAAGGGTAACGGCATATTGTTTCCGCTTCATCAAATCAAAAGCGAACCAGGCAGGTAGTCGCACGTACTTGACCAGCGATGAGTTAAGGCAGTCTCTTGAATTCTGGATCAAATATGCTCAGCGAACTGAATACTCACAAAAAATGACACATCTTACGAGGTCAGCGCCCGTGGGGAATAAAAGTAAACTGATTAACTTGAATCCATTCCTGGACGACAAAGGAATCATGCGTGTTGGAGGACGATTAAAACATGCCCAGCTACCTCTCGATAAAAAGTACCCAATGATTCTACCACGGAATGGGAAACTCACCGATCTAATACTACATCAGATTCATCAGTCGACTTTACATGGGCAAACGCAGTTGATGCTGAATACGCTCAGAAGGAAATTCTGGTTAATAGATGCCCGCAACTGCATCAAACGATTCGTACATAGGTGCATCCGTTGTTTCCGTGCCAAAGCAATCACATCAAACCAACTGATGGGAGATTCACCACAACCTCGAGTGACCGTGTCCCGTCCATTCACTCATACGGGAGTTGATTTTTGCGGACCTTTCGATATAAAGGACAGGCGAGGAAGAGGAAGCAGAACCACAAAGGGATACGTGGCTATATTCATTTGTATGGCAGTGAAAGCCATACATATTGAAGTTGTCAGCGACCTGTCTACGCCCGCTTTCCTTGCAGCTTTACGGAGGTTCATGGGTAGACGCGGCTACAGCAAACATATGTACTCTGACTGCGGCTCTAATTTTGTTGGTGCAGCTGCTGAGCTGAAAAAGATATCCGAAATCAGTGTGGGAGCGGCGGAAGCTCTAGCGCAGGATGGAATAACATGGCATTTCAATCCTCCAGCTTCACCCCACTTCGGAGGGCGTTGGGAAGCTGGAGTCAAGTCCATAAAATCACACTTACGTCGAGTGGTAGGTAATGTATCGTTGACATACGAGGAATTGATGACTGTACTCGTTCAAATAGAAGCCTGCCTTCATTCCTGACCATTGTCCCCGCTTTGAGACGACCCAACGGACACCGCAGCACTAACTCCTGCTCATTTTTTAATTGTCGACACGATGATAGCTCCTCCGGAGATTACATTGGAGGAAATCAACATTAATCCCCTCGACAGATGGCAACTGGCACAGAAAATTACCCAAGATTTTTGGAAACGGTGGTGAATGGATTACTTAAGCCGTTTACAACGCCGACCGAAGTGGATTAAAAGTGAAAATAACGCCAAAGTAGGTGACTTATGCTTATTGAAGGAAGAAAGAACTCCATCTTGCCGATGGCCGCTAGCCAAGATCATTCAAGTCCACCCAGGACATGATGCGGTAGTACGAGTCGTAACGGTGCCTTCAAACGGAAAATTCTACAAAAGAGCGATCACGAAAATTGCACTTTTGCCTGTCCAAACCAGTGCAATGTAGCGCATTGAGGTATTATATCGCCAACTTGATTTTGTCCTACTTCATTTGTTACAACACTATCCACCTGACCTGTATTCTTTTCCCAAGTTCCTAACACGATTGTACCCTAGAAGACAAAGTCGCCAATCCAAAAATAAATCCTTTATCTCCTTTGTTTCTACCGGACCCTGACGTCAGACAATATATACACTAATTTTTTAACGAATATCGAATTTTGAAAAAGGTGTAGGTGGACGCCCAGCATAAGGTGGGATAACTTCACCACGCCCATATAACGTAACAAACCACCGGGACCAATTAGAACCACTAAAGAATGACATGAATTCGACAAAGAAGCTCTTCACGTAGCGAATGGAGGCGAGACGATAGGAAAACGACATAGGAAGTATACCAAGTGAAAACTTAATAACTAATCATTATACTTACAGGACAATTCTCTGGTGCAATTACTCTGAGGTGTTATCACCCCTCAGCCGGGGGAGTATGTTGCTCGCCAGGCAGCTCCTGCATCGCTGATTGCTATTGCCGGTCATTCAACATCTGAAAAGGAAAAAAAAAACACAAAGAATCGATGTTTAGGTCAACTAAATGAAGTTACTTATCTGATATCAGCTGGACGCACGAATTCCGGTCACTTTCCATGGACACTATTTGGATTTAGTTGTTTTGGTCGAAATTCACTCCCGCACTTGTTTATATCAAACAATAACAAAATATGACATTTAAAGTGAAATGTCAAAGTAAATGTCATTAAGAGATTACAATTTTGAATAGTAGATTTAAAGTAGTAGAATATCGTAACATTCATTACAATTCAGCATAGTAGATTTAAAATAGTAGAATATCGTAACATTCAAAATAACAATTATAGTGAATAGTTAGATAGAGACAACTCAATTTGTTAAAGGAAAAGTACCGAAATCCTTTGTTCAAGTTAATTTCTTTGTTTGATAATTTCGGTATTTTCTGCAATTAAAAGACTAAGTTCAGTAGTATTGTGGAAATTGGATACGACAGAACTATCACTCGCAAATTTAAATTACTACGAATTTTTTGCGTTTTTTATAAAAGTGAATTATTACTGGACTGTGATTGTTAGTGTTCTTTTTTTTTGAAATAAAGTTTTTTATGTTAAAGTGTAGAAAGTGTTTCCTTGATTTTGATTCCATTAGTATATTAAAAATAGAGTTTTTTCAGTGCAACAATGCCGTCAGAATGGAACTTGGGCGATGGGCTAGCTTCGCATCCCTAGAAAACACTACATTGTTTCGAAACCTGCAACCAAACCTCGAAATAGATTAGACTCACAGCAACGATTTCGCAAACGAAAAAAGAACAATGAAATCGGATCTTGGAATTTCTGACCACTGAACAATCTTGATGCTCTTAAAGACCATTTACAACAAGCTAGTCAATATATTTTAAAAATACTGACAATCCAGGAAACGAACTGGACTGGAAGGGATATATACTCTTAAGATACGAGATCACACAAAATATTCAAAAGTGAAAAGACTGCTGGAAACAGAGAATTTGAAGTGGCCTACATTATATATAGGGAGCTCAAATCTTACGTTATTGGGTTTAAGCCAATCAATGAATGGTGGTGTAAATCTATACAAAAACTGAATTCTTCAAAATTTGTCAAAGAAATTTACACACCCCAACCGAAAGAAAGGAGAAGAAATGAAGGAAACGTTCTCTAAACTCCCGGATAGGCTAGTTGACTCATTGCCTACAAACAACGTTAAAAATAATTCTGGACGATTTGAATGCTAAGCTTGGCAATGAGCTATCTCATCTGGGAATGACTGGAGGATAAAGCCTCCACGGTGAAATGAGCGCCAACGGCCAGCGCCTGATTGACTTTGCATGTACGAGTAAAATAAATCTAGTCATACGTTCGACTTGCCTTCCACATTGACGCATTCAGAAAATGAACTGAGTATCACAGATAAAAACAAAAAAATCCACATCTACCAGGCTCTGATCCAACAACGTTGGGCCTCAAGCATACTTGACGTCCGTCCGTACATACTGAAGAGGCAATTGTCGCTCGGATTATTACTAGATCAAATTATCCTTTCAATTTCGTATGCCAAGGACGTATTCGGCAAAGATCAGTCCTCTACAGAAATTCTTAGTTGAAAGGCTCCGAACAGCGTCCATGACAATAAATTTCACGGAGACCCTCAAAAACCAGCTGGCTCCCATCCTATCATATATATCGCAAAAAACAAGCAATGAGCTGTGGGTGAAAATGAAAGCGACAATTAAGACCGTTGCAGAACAGACGATTGGACATCAAAACCGGCGCAAAAGAAATTATTGCTTCGAAGATGACCGCCAAAATGCATGAGAAAAAAAGAGTCAGGCATACAAGGAAAATAAACGTAGGAAAACCAGGACCAGAAGAAAGTATTATGAAAATCGTAAAAGAGTAGCGAAGAAGATAATCAGAATTAAGAAAAGAAAATACTATGATGACCAATTAAGAAGTTTCGATGTGGTCCAACGAGCAAAAACACAAAACAAGCATACAAAGTAGTAAAAAGCCTAAAACTTAGTTATCAACCCAGCGATGGTTTGCTGCCTCGGTAAGCGAGGATGTTGGTACTCGCCAGAATTGGCCTTGTCTGAGGACGTGTGAATGCGCTGGTAGGCTAGCATTGTGGTGGTGTGGGGCGGGTTCTGTTCCCAATAAGGGTTTCTGAAAGTCAGGGCTGTGCAAGACTGTGGCAGATATCAATGCTTGCTTGGGCTTACTTTTACTTTTTAGCTAAGTTCGGACCAGATGAACTTACCTATCTGGACCATATCCGACAGAGTTGCTGAGACCGTTGCGTAGATATAAACAAACCTTCTGTACCTACAGCACACTCCTAGGAAACTTTGTAACTGCTAAACGGTCTTTGGTAAGGGAAACTCATCAATCGCCCGAGTGTAGTCCGGATCCGTATTAATAGTGCCATGTCCGATGAAATGTCCTGTGCATCGGACTTCAGTCATAACGAACTTCTTTTTCTGGACATTGATGGTGAGTCCTGCCTTGTTGATATGCAGGGCTACTTCTTGTAACAGGAGAAGATGTTGGTCAAATGTTTATGTGATGAGTAGAAGGTCATCCAGGTAAACGAATATTTGCTGTTTCAGATGAGGTGGAATGATTGCGTCCAACAGCTGGGTCATCATTTGCGGGGTGTTACACAGGCCAACAATCATTGCGACGAACTGATATAGTATTTATTCAGGCACTGTGAAAGTCGTTTTATCCCTCAACCCTTCATTGAGTAGAATTTGCCAGAAGGCATCTTTCAAGTCGAGACTCGTAATGTAGTTTGCTTTTGGCAGTCTTCAAAATATTCCATCGCCGAGCCGAAGAGAGTTCGTGTTTTTAATAGCCACTGCGTTGAAATTTTGGGCGTCTACACAAAGATGAACTTTACCTGGTTTTACCGACCAAGGTTACTGGGGAGGACCAGGCACTTTGCCATTCTCTATAATCGCCAACTCTAGCATCCTCTCCAACTCGGCGTACACTAGCTTTTATATTGCTGGCAAGATGGCGTAGTGTCTTTGCTTTATTGTCTTACTATTGCCAATGTCAATAATACGTGAGACCAGAGAACTGTGGCCAAGGCCCTGCGTAGCGTAAGATGGAAAAGCAGCGATTGATGCTTCCAGACGTTGTCATTGGTTAGGAGTTAATTCGTGTCTGTCGGGCATAGAAGTGTGAAGTGTTGAAATGTGAATCCATGAATAAATCTAGGGCCAAACCAAATTGTAGGGAGAAAATGACGCCAAAGTGAGAGAATAATGAAAATTGTAATATCCTTAGTTTGACCTGTAAATGCAACGGCTGTTGTCAATCTACCCATGATAAGATGTTTGGTACCATCAGCTGTGCTGATTTCAGAGCACTAAGGTTTTTCCAAAGAAGGGTGTTGATGTACCTTTGAGCCGGAGCTCGAAGCAAGGCAGCTCTTACTTGCACCCGTGTCAATTAATGCGACAGCGATTTCTTGCGACAGTTTGATTGGTGTCATTCTTGGAGACCTCCAAGATGCTGCATATGTTCAGGATTTGACGGCAGGTGCGCACTCTCTTACGGAAGATCCACCAACGACGAGTGGACCATTGTACTTTATGCGAGCCAAAGCTGACTTCCTCTGATGCAAATATTTGCTCTCGAGCTGCACGGTATTCCCGCATTCGAATGTAGTATGGCTTTAGCCCACAAACCGGTTTGACTTCATCTATTTGTTCATGTGGTGTTTGCTTCAAAATCGTCTTTAGAGAAGTTTCCGGGAGGGAGGGAACACCCGCAGTTATTTTTGTCAAGGCCGGTGTGGTATTGCCACTTTTACTATTCGCAATAGGCGTGCAATCTGCGGTTGACCTTTGGAGTACCACTGAGGTGATCGGATACTAGCTCGTCCTTTTTTTTTAAATGACGCAATAGAAATAAGATATTTAGTTAATCGCGTTCGTAGCAGAAATCCGTGCGATCTGCTCGACATGTACAAAACCAATGTCCGATTTCTCCCCAGTTTCAGCTGGTCATGAGGTTCCCCACTGTGGCTACCACAAACTCATCTGGCACTTCAGCGGTGTTTTCCAGATCGGGAGTACTTGTCTTCTGCACCACTTCTAAACTCCCGACTGATTTTGCGTCTAGCATTCGTTGCGTACAAACGTTCTTAGGTCTTTGCAAAAAAAAATTTTTACAAAGTCTTACTAGTTTCCCGACCCGTCTGTACGTTCGTCACAGCATGTTTCCCCAGAAGCTATAAAAGCTAGAATGCTCAAACTTTGTGTAAAGGTCAGAAATGATGGTCTCTCAAAAGTTTAGGTCTTAACAAAAATTTAAAATATTTATAAGGGGAATCCCTCCTCATAAGAAAGTAGCCCTTAAAATGTTTTTAATCAAAGGTAGTCGAGTTGGGTATCAAATGAAAGTTTTTGATTAGAACAATAAGAATCTGAAAGAAAAAGGTCATTTTATGCATGAGGGGGTCCAGAAGGAGGCAAAATGTCCCCTCCCCCCCTCACGATTGGACACCTTTGAGCCGAGAAAGCTGAAAATTATCACAGAGGTGGGTCTTAGTAAGAAGAAGGGCAACAAATGCCTCAGAAATATAAATTTGCTCAATTTTGTTAAAAATAGTATGATTTGTAGATTTTACATTTTTGCACATAACATCGAAATAGTACCTTTAAGGTTCGTGAAACTCAGTAATTATATAGATTGATATAAAATTCTAATATTTATAAAATTTCATGAAAATCGAATCATAATTGAATAAGTTATAGCCATTTCAATTGAATGGAATTACAACAACAATAACACGCGTTTATGGTTGATATGTATTTCAAATTGACTTAGGCACTTTCATTTTCTTCCAATTTTCATGAAAATTAAGGTAACAGTGTCTAATGTAAATATGTTCAATCGGCTGAGCATTCAAAAAAATTATTTAAGCTCCATCAAAATGGCGGCTACAATGTGCTTACGAAAGAAACTCTGTATCCTTTGCATAAATTGGAATGATTTCTTATCCAAGTATTGGATGAATAATTCAAATTATCGGTTCACACGACTAGAACATTTGTTTCGAACCATAGGGTAATTGCAAAGACCTTCTGGTAGGAGCAGCTCCTACTTACTCAATTTGTTTTAAGTCTCTTTTGTCTTGGTTTTCAAAAATTAAACTAATTTTTTAAAATACCAGTCCGATGTTAATTATTATTGCAAAAAACTTATATTGTCAAAGCAACCGATTCCAAGAATTTGGACCGCTGATATAGGATCCCCGAATGGGGTAACGTCAAATACGAAACAGGTGACAATCAACAAATGGAAACATAATTAAGAAAACTTTGCAGATGGCGGATATGAACAACAAAGGGGCAAAGATAAGGACCACGTAACGAAAATTATGAACCAAGGCTACAGACCCTCGAAGACCTAATCAAGAAAGGGATGTAGACTTCAGGCCCGCAGCAAACGTAGTTCCAAAAGGAAAAAAAGGTGTAGAAAAGTACAAAACAAATGATTTTAGAAGAAATGCTAAGTATTGGTGATACTAACGATAGGAAAAACTATTTTGCAGCGCTGTACAGATCAACAGAAGAAATAAAAGTTGTAAAAAGTCTCGTAGGTAATTCTGTAAGCAATAGTCATATAAATTTTATTGAATATTAAAAAAAAAAATAGGGGAAGAAACCAACTCGCAGCTCTGGTATTTCCTCAGAAAAAGCCAGCAACAAGGCAGAAAAAGTTGCGCCAATTAATGTATTTGGACAAAGCGGGAGAGATTTGGTTCAGCTTTTGGCAGCTGAAAACGAATTGAGCGATTTCGAAATCAAAAAAGTAAATGCAGAAAAATTTACAAATAAAACGAAATGACTGGTTGACTTCAAGTCAGCCAAAGATGCGCAAAACTCTGGAGAGGTACACATATACCCCATACACCCCAAAAGCGAAAAAATCAGACCTTTCTATTTAAAGTTCTGGACTGCGGAGCGGATACTGTCGATCCCCTTTAGGTTTTCAAGTAAACTGTACCAGAAACTGAATTCATTTCTGTCAAAATGAAGAATTTACCACTCAAACAAGGCAAACATCGAATAAAAGCAGTCCAAGTGCCTTTCAACAGATAATGTCCGCGATTTTCAGAGTAGTGAGGTGAGAATGCCTCCAGAAAAGAGAAGTTAACCAGTGCTTTTGGTGTCAAAGATTCGGTTATTTGACTGCCAGCTGCGCCAAGCAATATCGATGCGTAAAATGCAAAGAAGTTCATGCCCCCAGTGAGTGTGAATTAACTCAGAGGGAGCCGAAAGAAAAATTGTACTGCGTCAACTGCAGTGTACATCACAAGGTAATACCTTCCGACTTCGTCAAGTCCAGGGTATTATTTGCACTTGCCACTAGAGGGCCAGCAGATAATGCTTCAAATAATGTTAGTAGCAACAATGAGCTGCTACTTCAAATCTACTCGCAACTTAATTCTTTGTCGGAGAAAATCAACAAACAAGACTCAAAAATTATTTTTTTTATTCTTTTTTTCTTTCTTCTGCCTTTCAATCACATTCCCATGAATAGGCTTCGCCTCATCACGATCAGTGTCAACTCCTTTGTTACTCTGCATCGACTGACATTATGCTTCTCACTTAAAAACCACCTCATTTCATGGCACTCCATGACATTCAAGGATGATAAATTCGCAGCAAATGATAGAGTAAACGGTGATTGGGAAAGCGGCACCGGGATATTGGCAGAAAGACACTATTGCTTCCAAAATATTGATAAAAACGAAATCAAATACTTTGAATTTCTTGAAGTGTCCGCTATCTAGATTTCACTGCCCGATGGGGAAAACCTTTTAGTTATCTCTTCCTGTGCAACTAACTGAAACGTGCTCAAGTTCAAAGAGGAGTTTGAAATACTCGAACTGAGCAGGCTGTCAAGTTATTATATTCTTACCGGTGACTTGAGTGCCAAGCATACACCATGGCTGAACCCCAACGATAATCCAAAAGCTGTATTCCTGAAATCGTGGATAACAGAGAAACAAATTTAATACAGGATTGTCCAATAAGAGGTGTTATTTCGATATTAAAAACAAAAATGCCATTTTTTAACATAAATGATAAGTTGTTTATTTCATTATAAAGAAAAAGATATGCCGTTGATAGTACAAAATAACATCAGGAAAATGACCACCACGACCACGCTTACAGGACCACACCCTTTTCATGAAATTTTCCATAACCAAACCGCAAAGTGGCTACCCTATGTCCTCGATAGCGTCGATTCAAGACCTCAAAGATGGAATTATCTTTGAGGTCTTGAATTAACGTTGGGCTGTTGGCGTAGATCTTCTCTTTCACAACGGCAACAACCGTTAATAGTTTGTGTTCTCATAAACCGAAGACGTCATCATCATCACCTTCACACAACTTCAGACGAAGCGTACGAGATACTGCAAAGACTAGAGAATGTCAATGCCCATGGCGCGGTGCGAAAGAGCAGCACAACAAACATAACTGTCCCGCTAGAGGCAAACAATGCCGTTTCTGTAAGAAGTGGAACCACTTTGGTAGGGCTTGTCAAAAGAAAATAGAAATCAACAACAACAAGATATTTCATGTCGAAGAAGAAGACGAGACACTCTTCATAGGAACGATGACAGACGAAAACAATAACGATGAACGGTGGACCGCTAAAGTAACGGTCAACGAAAAGCAAATTGATTTTATGCTAGAAACGGGAGCTCCGGTAGATGTCTTACCAGTGAAAGAATTTAAAATAAATTTCCCTGACGCGGAAATTAATAAATCGAATAAAAAATTATGTGGCCCTTCTGGTGAACGTCTCGACATTACGGGAATAATGAACTGTGTGCTTAAATATAGAAACATATTCTGTAAATCTGAACTTTAGATTGTGAACAATTTAAAATCACCACTTTTGAGTTTAAAATCTTTCCAAAATTTGAAAATAATAGAACGAATTAACACCTTTGATAATCCGAGTGTCGAAACAATTCAAAAATTATTGGTAAATATCGAGACGGAATATCCAAAATTATTTAACGAACTCGGTTGTATTAAGGAGGATTACGAAATCAAATTGCAACCAAACGCGAAACCTTATGCAATTCCAACAGCTCGACGAGTCCCGATTCCATTAAAGGGAAAGCTCAAGGCAAAACTTGATGGAATGCTTCAGTTGAAAGTAATCAGACGTGTAGATGAGCCAACAGATTGGTGCGCTCCGATGGTAATCATTAACAAACCCGACGGTCATATTCGTCCTTGCGTTGACCTTGCGAAACTCAACATAGCCATTCAACGAGGTATACACCCGATGCCAGTTGCTGACCATTCACTGGCGCAATTGGCTTCACCAAGTTAGACGCGAAGTATGGATTTTGGCAGATAAAGCTATCTCCAAAATCAAAGCTTCTTACAACTTTTCTAACTCCATTTGGAAGATTCTGCTTCCAAAGGCTGCCTTTTGGTATTTGCACGGCCCCAGAGTTGTTCCAAAAACGAATGCAGTTAATTCTCGAAGGCCTTAATGGAGTCATCTGCCAAATAGATGACATATTGGTGAAAGGGAAGGACATACAAAAGCATGATCTAAATTTGCGTGCTGTACTTAAAAAGCTAGAAGAGAATGGAGTAACCTTAAATAAATCTAAGTGTCAGATAGGTATCAAATCCATTACATTTTCGGGACACAAAATTGACGAGGAGGGTAAACACCCTTGCCCAGCGAAAATCAAGGCAATTGATGAATTTCCCCATCCGCAAAATGTAAGGGAACTGCGCCAGTTTCTAGAATTAGTAAATTACCTGGGTAAGTTCTTTCCATATCTCTCTTCAGTAAGCTATCCCCTTAATGAGCTTTTAAAATCCCAGGCTGATTTTCTATGGACGCTAGTTCAGGAAGAGGCTTTCTTAAAACTGAAACTATTGAAGACTATTGAAGACATACGATCATACACATAGAACCCTTGTGTCGTCTGATGCATCTTCTTTCGGTGCTCCTTCAGACACATGTGGACGGTATCCGGAAGCCCGTAGCATACGCTTCGCGAACGATGTCTGACAGTGAAAAGAAGTATGCGCAGATAGAAAAGGAAGCTTTAGGCATCAAATGGGCATGTGAAAAATTCCGGGACTACATCGTTGGCATCCATTTTAGAATTGAGATGGATCACAAGCCGTTTATTCCAATTTTTACTACGAGAAACCTCGATGACTTGACGTTAAGGATCCAAAGGTTCCGTTTGAAAATGATGGGTCTTACTTTTAGCGTAATCTATACTCCTGGAAAAGATCTTATAGCAGCTGATACGCTATCTCGCCATCCTATCCAAGGAACAGGACCAGACGGTGACGATGAAATCGAAACATTCATCAACATCATTATCGAAGAGCTACCAGCATCAACAGACAAACTAAACACTATACGGAAAGCCAAGCAAGATGATCCCATCATCAGAGAAGTAAAGGAGTATTGCCAAGATGGATGGCTACATCGTTCAAAACTATCTCAAGAAGCAAGGTTATTCTATAACGATCGCCAATATCTTTCAATCAATGGCCAATTTTTGATGCACGGTAAGAGACTTGTCATCCCAACGGCCTTACAGCACGGGATGTTAGAAACGATGCATACCGGGCATTTGGGAATTGTAAAGTGCAAAAGCAGGATGCGTCAGTCTGTCTGGTGGCCTGGCTCGTCAAAACAGATAGAAGAATATATTCGGCGGTGTACTACCTGTATATAGTTTTTAGTTCCAAGACATGAAACGCTCATTAGTTCTGAAATGCCAGCGTGCCCTTGGCACACCATAGAAATGGACCTCTGCGTATGTCATGGTAAGACGTTTCTTGTTATAAGTGACTATTTTTCCAGGTTCCCGGAGATAGTACATTTGGAATCACAGACTGCCAGATGCGTCATCACACACTTAAAATCGATTTTTGCGAGATTTGGCATTCCGGAAATTGCTAGAACTGATAACGGGCCCCAGTTTGCAACGGTCTACACATCAGAGTTTCGACAATTTGCACACTCTTGGGGATTTAAGCACATTACATCCAGCCCTCGTTTCCCTCAAAGCAATGGATTCATTGAGTCGGCGGTTAAAATTGTTAATTCGCTTTTAAAGAAAAATAAAGAAAATCCTGAATTAGCACTATTGGAGTACCGAGCCACACCACTTGATAACGGTTACAGTCCAGCAGAACTTTTAATGGGTCGGAAAATTCGATCAACCATCTCGATGACGAGTGAACGATATGAGCCGAATCCTCTCAATCTGCACAAAATAACAATGGCTGAGGAACAACGAAGACAACAACAAACAAATAACTACGATAGACGCCATGGTGTATGCAGAGGAAGAAACTTTAAAATCGTTGACGTTGTCTGGATTAGAGACATACATCAGTGGGGTCGCATTGCAGCCAAAGCCGATACCCCCCGTTCTTTCTATATAAAAACCAATTCTGGGGTTTACCGAAGAAATGTGTTTTATCTTAACAACGCCCACAGGAAGAACGTGCCATATATTACAAAAGAAGTAACTGAAGGAGAGCTCGGAGCTTCAAGTTCAAACCCTTCGAAGGGGGAGATAAAGGTGAATATTCGAGGTGAATCAAAAATGATCCCAACAACATGTCAACCTACAACAACTACAGGCCACTACACGACATGGTCAGGAAGAATATCAAGATAACCCGACCGTTTGACTTACTAATCAAAAATTATTTATGAATTAATATGTAGCTATGTAATTGTTTCAAACCAAAATATAATATTATTTTCATCTTTTTATATGCATACCATGAATACATTATAACTCTATATTGATCGTTATATTATGAGGAAAGAAAATAAATGAATTAAAGTTATGTTAACATTAATAATTTACGGGGGAGATGTGGAGTATCGTTCTGTCCCGCTCTATCCCATAGTATATACATACATATTATTCGTAATGTAACACATAGTGTTAAGAAAGGAGTCAGTCAATAAACTGAACTCATTAAGATCGGTCGTCTTTTAATTAACGTGCGAACACTACACACTCAATCTCGAGATTATGCGTCCTGGAAATTTCTCTTGCAAAAGTGCTCGATCAGCCTGTGTTATGTGGCTTGTGGCTCCGTCCTGTTGGAACCATATATTCTCCAGATCATAATCTTCAATTTCTCTCCAAAAATAATCGGTTAGCATCCGTCCATAGCTGTCAGAATTGACTGTAATGGCTCTTCCTTGATCGTTTTCAAAAAAAATACGGGCCAATAACACCACCAGACGATAATGCACACCAAACGGTCACTTTTTCCGAATGCAAAGGCCTTTCTGCGGTCACTTGAGGATTTTGAGAGCCCCATACGTGGCAACTCTGTTTATTTACGTAACCACTGAGCGGAAAATGAGCCTCATCACCAAAGAAAATTTTGTTCGAAAAATCGTTATCAATAGCTTGTTGTTCAATCACCCAATTCGCATACATTCTGCGTTGTGTATGGTCTTGAAGCTTGAGTTGTTGAGTGAGTTGGATTTTTTACGAATGCAAATGCAAATCAAAATGCGAAATCCGCCACAATGAGCCGTAAGACAAGCCCACTGTTGAGCACGTCGAGGAATCGACAAATTTGGGTCTTCCTCCACACTTTGAGCAACAACAGTGATATTTACAGCTGAACGAATGTTGCGATGATGCACAAGCCTTGCTATATCAATAACCGATCCGGTTTCTTCAAATTTTCTCACTGTATTCGAAATTGTTTGCTGTGTTGGTCGATTATGTCGCCCGTAATCGGCTCGTAAATGTTGATCAATTTAATAATTTTAAAGCGTTCTTCGACTATTAAACAATCCATATTTCTAAATGGCTAACCGTCAACTAAAAAAAACATGCTTTGGATGACATTTAGTTCTGACAGATGTCAAGTGGCAGGGTTATACTTTCCTGCCACGAAATGGATAACCCGGTATTAGGTCTAAAGATAAGACTTAACGTTCCGGTGAGGAGCATCGTAACAGAATTTTATTAGTAAAAGATAAAGTTTTTGATTGAATTTCATTAGAATTAGATTACAACATATTAGATGTAAAATGAAAGTTCACTGTTGTGTCAGTGCTATAATTAATTTGTGAATATTATGGCTGGTTTTTTCAAACTGAATTAAAAATATGTAATTATTTTAGTTAAATTGAAATTGGTATTGTTTTTTAATTTAATGATTTTTAATTAATTACGTATTAATTTAGAGGGCCATTAAGTTTTTAATTTTTTATTGTATGCAATTTGGCTTGTATTCATTGAAAATTTATAGCGATTGGTATTGAATTGTGCGATGTTGACTTTGACTTTGCAACGTTAAAATTTTTACTCTATGTTTAAAAGGAATAATTTCATGTCTCTGTTAATAATTTATATCCGTTTGAAGTTAACTTAACTTTTAAATTCAATTACTGGCTTTGAAAATCCAATGCCTCGTTTAAACATATCTAGGCAACTAATAACTTCAAAGGACGTCA
This sequence comes from Odontomyia ornata, assembly GCA_963969285.1. NCBI lineage: Eukaryota > Metazoa > Arthropoda > Insecta > Diptera > Stratiomyidae > Odontomyia > Odontomyia ornata. The sequence goes on along the minus strand of OZ017738.1, from coordinate 464,510,730 downwards.
GTGTGAAAGAATACATCGAGCAAGAAACTGAAATTCTATTCCTTGTAGCTTAATTAAAATTGAGAACTGTCCCTTATTCAAAGCAGTCCCTGTAATTAATTGCTCAATTAGTGGACAACACCAAAGGAACTGGCTTTGAAAACTTTGTAATTATGCCACCTGAGAGAAAACCATTAAACTTTTGGAAAGAATTTTCTCATATTTTCTGATGTAAGATAAATCCTTTGTGTCCTCGAAAAGTTTGTCTTAATTAGGAAAGATTGAAACAAAAACGTGCTTTATTCTAAAGAATATAAATTATTTGCTGTTGAAAGAGATGATTACGTCAGACTACTCACAATTTAGCTAGTTTGGAGGCAAGTCTTAGTTCCGTATACTTTCTCGCGTTTCCAATAAAATATCCTGAGAAAATAATGATCATGATGCAGTAAATTACGCAAGATACAGTTCAAATTGCAATTAATACCCACTCACACGCAATTTAATTATGTCCATCGTAAGTGAAATAGTCTGATGCCACAAACGAAACGTTGGTGCTGCTAGCCTGAAATTTATACAAATTTCATTTAAGCCAATTTCAATTGAGCTTGGGACATTTATATCCTGCGAGCGACTTTCAGCATCAGTTTGTGCGTTGATTTAATTATTGTAAGCCAGACTGATTTAACTAATGAATAGTCCTGATCAATATTCATTCCCATTAGCTGTTCATTTACGGAGATAAAATTGATTTTGCATTTTTGAAAGGATCCTTTCTGTAGGGTCTGAACGAGTTCAATTAAAACAAGTTGGGTAAACAGACCTACGCTCATGTCAGAAGGGTTTTGTATTCAATTTACAAAATGCTGTCAACAGATCGAATGAAACCAAGAAACATGTCAATGACAATTTTATTGGAGAAAATATGAAATTCGAAGATCATACTATTATTAACAAAGTTGAACGAATTTCGACTTCTGAGGTTTTTGTTATTGTTATACTCATAAATATCTCCCATGATAATTATTTCAAATGTCCATTCCCGAGGGAAGAAACACATTTTTCATGTATTTCCCCCCTGAAGCAAAAAGTGACAGTTTAAGAACTGTTTTGAAAAGCTCCCATGAAAACATTCATTTCATACTCATATCGGCTACGTTTGATGATTTTTTTTTCAGGGGCCACTCCCCTGTACTGTTATCATCGATTCATGGCCAATTTTTTCGAATCCTAGAGTGGTTACAAAGCCCTTTTGCTAGGAGCTCTCTCCCGCCTCCTTGACTTATTTCACTTATGAGTATTAATTGTAGGTACTCATCTTCAGTCGTTCATTAAATTGAATCAAGTGTTCAAAGCATGCAACTTTAATGTTGAAGTTGGGAAAAAATAACTCAAAATTATTCAATCTTCGCATTTAAAACAGCCACTATTTTGCTTGGCGATTACTAATACAACTAGCTGAACCGATTCTCAAAGATATTCATGAGACCTATCATTCCTGAAATTTTCATGCAAATCCTAGCAAAACTGTAGTGTCTGAGTCGGTAAAAAGTGCATGTTGTTCTATAGTCATATGTTGCCATAGTAATAAATGCAGCGCATATTGTTCCATAGTAATACAGGAAAATTCAAACCGCTATAACTTCGCTCGATATGATTCAATCTTTATGAAACTTTCAGGGTAGATCAATCTTATAAATAGTTATCTGTTTACTGAATTTCATTGAATTTAAGGGTACCGTTAAGATTTTTTTCAAGAAAACATAAAATCGATAAATCATACTATTACTAACAAAGTTGAGTAAATTGCCACTTCTCACGTATTTGTTGTTGTTGTACTCATTAAGGCCTACATTCTCGATTATTTTCAGATTTTTCGGATCACAGGTGTCCAATCGCGAGGGGGGGACACAAATTTTTCGTGTGTTTCCCCTCCCTGTGCACCTAAGACCTGTTTTGAAAAGTTCTCATCAAGACCTTTCATTTGATACCCATATCGGCTACCTTCAATGAAATTTTTTTTTCGGGGGGTCACTCCCCTATATGGGGAGACACCCCTTAAATACCTTATAAAAAATTTTTGTAGTTGAACTTTGAAGAGAGCACCACTTTACACCTACATACAAAATTTGATGTTTCTAGCTTAAGTAGTTTCCGAGAAAAACTTCTGTGACACACGGACGGACGGACGGACGGACAGACGGACAGACAGGACGCGATTTTAGAAGGGTTTTGTAAAATTATTTTACAAAACCCTAAAAAGTGAAAGGAATTGTACTGCTAACAGCAGTGATGCACTTTTAACAGACAAATTCATCAACGAAAATGTTATGTGTGCTGGCGTAATTTCGAATATTTAATTTACAAGAGTTTCTATTAAAACAAATAAATTGTAAACCATAAATGGAATGATTTAAAGAAATTGTAATTAAATTTCTTTTAAAAGCTCAAGGGTTATTTATGTCCATAACATCCAATCCAAGTTAAATTGAAATTTCCAATATGAGTAACTTTGCTAAGGGGAAGAAGAATTCCAATTAAGTTTGTCACTCTTTATTGCTGAGCTGGAGCAGAAACAATCAAACGAATATAACGACATGCCGTTGCGAAAATTTATTTGGTCACTGACATGTCCCATACAAACAGCCAGAAAACTGAACAATTTCAAATAGTTTGGAGCAAAGTTTCAAACTCAATAAGGATGAAACGCTCCAATGGATTTGATATATAGCAACTAAGTTGAAAGAGACAGAGTTGAAATTGCATAAAACGGAATCTCTACTACTTTTTAAGAGCATGTATGTTATTTTTGCAAGAGTTTTTGAAGTTGGCTATAAAACTGTGTTGCAAGGTTTAGTGTTAAAATTATAAGGTGTTTAATTATATTTTCAATCGACTTTCAAAGGGGAGAAAGTTATCAGTGTCACCCGTATATTTATTTGTATAACTTCGATCGATTAAGGAGTGTTGTTTTTGCCCTAGTATTGTATTTACATTCTTCAAAGCATCATTTAAAGGACATAAAAACTAAATAACGGCAAAGAAAATTTAAAATTAAAAGAAATAAATTTCCGACTATCGTGTTATTTTTTCGGCATAACTGGTCGATACATTTGTGAATTTGCCTTATTGAGATTACATACGAGACCCAACTTCTTTTTGGTTTTTTGGTTGAAAACGAAGGGTTTCTACGCCTTGAGTGTGGTACGTCCAAGAACGCAATACTTTTGGACTACCTTTTAAGCAGATTGAAAATCTAGTCTGGGACCATTTGATGTATGACTTCGATCTAGGTCTCGTCTTGCTACGCTTTAAAACGCCTTGAAGTGACAGGAGTCCCTTTTCAAGAAGGAAGGAAAGGGGAAGAATTTCTTCACCCATTGATGCTTTGTGACGCTTCATTATACATTTTATAATTGTCAGGACTGCCCAAGCATAATGTGCCCCTTGGTTCCATTTGCCACCAGATGTTAGCATTTTTCCGATACAGTCTCCGGGAAGAACTCTTTGATTTTGCTGGAAAAGCCATAACGTAGCCCGTTCCAACTTTGACTGGTAAAAAATATGTGGCAGACACCTTCCACCTTTTGTGTGTAAAACACGCAGTTGATCAATCTTGTCCAAGTAAGACCAAAAACACGCATGCCCACTCAAATCTGAATCAGTTAGGAATCAGTCTCACTATGCCCCCGATCGAGCTATGGCCTTAGGTCAGGGACCAGCTGCTCTTCTATTTACCAATCACTGAAAGAGTCCTGCTCCTCCGCTAGTGAACACCACCCTGTTGTTCATTTCTACAGAGACAGAAATTGTTTTGCTCTCTGGTAAGGAGACCGATGGATTCTCCCCTGCAGTCACCTACATTAACTATGACGGGATAAATAGAATATTGCAGGGACACTCTTGGTCACGTGAAACGCTACTCGTATTTGTAGCAAGAGCGCTACAACCATAGTAGCCACGAATGATCAAATTAAAATTAAGCGTAACTGGCGATTTCACTCAATGTTAGAATTTGACATTAAGTGAAACTTATAAAGTCGAAACAAAAACTTTAAGTAAAAAGCAACGATTACGTAGGAACAGATAGCACAACCAACGGCTGCGTAGCAACATGAATAACGAGGAACTTAAATTGAGTGCTCTTATTTCAACAATAACGTCAGTCAAATACAGTACCAGCAATAACAGTCATAAATCAATGATATACAAAGACCAAAGGGGCTCAACAATCAACTACTTTAACATAAAGCCGGATTTTTGGCATTAATTGAGAATTTGGAGGTAACCAACATTAGGATAACTTTTATAACGATAACGTTTGACTGATTGCTAGAAGTTCTTGTTGTTGTTATTGGAGCACTACAGCCCTTTTTGGGCCTTCGCTTAGAGATAGTTAGAGTAGCCCATTACCATAATCGAATGTATCGGCACTCCACAAGATGATATGGTCATTATCACGCTTTGACCTTGTGTTTGTCTACCCAGTTGTGATAAGCTTTGATTTTTAAACCAACACGTATCATAACTGAACGAGTTTATAATCCCCCCGAAGAATCACTCGAATTAGATCTCGTTGCCGCCAAACGAGTGTCACACCAGGGACTTTCGGCTTCCAGCATGAGTGCTCTTACCACTACACCACGCGGACTACAGAAGTCCATTTGTAATTGGAACCAATTGCACTCGCTGATGAGGACTATCTAAGTTACAACGTTATCTCTACAAGCATGGTGTCCTTGCTGGAGGAAGAGCAAAGGTTTCATGAAAGCAATAATAATATCGAGGCACTTGTGTTTTTGCTTTTGTGTAGTTCGGTTCGTTGTTTCACATTTTGCTGCCGTAATATAAAAGAAGATTTCTTATAAATGAAATAACTTACAGATAGCTTCTGCGTCACATCCTCATACTATTTCCTTAACATCCATGTGTAATGAATCATGCGACGCCGCTGGCGACCACTACTAACACACCTTGCTGCTATGTGGCTTGTCATTTCACGTTGGTTGTGACGCGCGCACATCCCACGTCAATTTTGTCGTGGGATGTCAAAGTGAAGTGACAGCCACATGGCAGTAGAGATTGGAGGAGTAGCGGTCGTAGATGGCACGAACCGGAAAGGACCGGTCGTTGTAGCGTGAAGTTCCTTTCCCTTAAATCGGTCAGGATTATACGGCCGTGAATTAAGGTAGGTTGTGGAAGACAATCTCAGAAATTGAGTGTTGGTGCAGCAAAGCATCACGAGACGTTCAGGAGGTCAGCTGAGTTGAAGCAACATCTAGAAGATCATATTTGTGTATCGAACACGAAATATTCAATGACGTGTATGCACTGTGACTTCTCTGTTCCCGATGAGGGCATCCTTAAGGCGCATATCGCGTTGCATTCCCAATCTATTAGGAATAATGACTTTCCATTTCACACGTCCTACGAAAATTTGGAGCTGAAAGTGGTCGACAGTGGTGACGAGAGCAAATACAAGGATCAGAAGACAGTTGGTTCACCTAACATGTTGGCACAAAGGAACAAATGCATGTAACATTTTGTTTATATATCAACTTGCCTGCAATTGTTGAATCAAATCATTCACGCGATGAAGACTTGAGATTACTCAACGTAGTATTATGATGGCAGGCAAAAATCCAACTGTTCACATGATGATGAAGCCTTTTTTTTCATTCATTACTTCCTATGGTACGTAAATTAGATGAGCAACAGAAAATACAATTTCGAATGGAAGTTCTAAATTCCTTGCGTAATATTCGAACTACTAGTAATGTTCCCCGACAACTTGCATTGAATATAGGAACATTACCGCATAGTGTATCGTATTATCCTCTAACGCAACATCAGTTACAAATTTATTCACTTCCATCAGCACAAACTGATATATCCCCAGCAAATAATAATGACCACTCTCAACAACATCCGAATGTTGTTAATGTGTCGAACTCTTCGCCAATGGACCACGTTTCAATTGACGATGGACTGGATTCTACAAAGAATCAGGATGTACAAGTATTTTCCAATGTTTTATGAATAAAAATTAAGGATGAGCCATTATTTAACTAGAAAATAGTAGGTAATAATCAAAAAAAAAAACTAGTATTTAAATTTAAAATATTTTACAATGACGTTGTAAGTAAAATGTATACAAACCTGTGTTATGATGGTCGCATTGAGCATGCTAGTATAGTATAGCAAACAGTATAATTCTTTGTAAATAATTCCGAAGATAACAATAATCATAAATCAGTGAATAAGTGAAATCGCTTGTGATGAAAATGATTTGGATTGTACATCTAATACGTAATATATGTACGAAAAGTCACTACTTTATGGATAAGATTTAACAAATAGAAGAAGCATATTACATGTAACTGTAATCTGTTCAGAAATTTATATCGAAGCAGACTCGTCACGTAGTTCATATGAAATGTTCAACAATCTAAAAATTATCAAATGGTTGAGGTACTCTAAGTTTCTAGATCTTTGAAAATAATTCCAAGACTTATACTCTTACTAACGGTACATCAATCAAACACCAATTGTAAAATAATAATTGATAAAGTATAGGAGAAGAGAAGAAAATTATAAAACATAAATTTTATAACTATTATATATTTCACAAAGTCGTAAGCGGAAAGTAGTTGGAAACGAAGAGAATATACCAAAAGTCGCTCTTTAAGTTATATCATTATTTATTAATAAGAATTAATAGCACGATGCACTGCAACCTGAAAGGTCAACAACCTCTGTTAAATTTACCTCTAATTCGACTTAGTTGAGTTATTTAACCAAGAAACGGAAATCAGCATCAGATCCTTGTTTCTTTAAATGACACTTGCCGCTCAAGTAAATCTGCATCGTCACATTCTTACACACTCTAAAGAACGTTGGAAGAAATGTTAAGAAAAAAAGAAACCCGAAACTAAATTTAAGCCCGAGAATATACTATCAAGAAAAGCGGTAATGATATAAGATCTTAAAAATAACCATGTTAATAAATAACCTGTTACCCAACTAATAATATAAAATAATACAAATAATAAGATAAAATAATACAAATAATAAAATAAAATAATACAAATAATAATATAAAATAATACAAATAATAATATAAAGTAATACAAATAATAATGAGAAATAATTTCCTAAATCGAGTGTCCGGAATCAAAGCGATAAATGTAAACATTTTTGCACCTATTGTAGAACCGGTATATCAGAAAACATTTTCACTTTGTGCTTTTTCTATTGTTATTAGGGGGCTACATACTGTTATAAGTTTTAAATTGCATGCATGCATATACGAGTACAGTATAAAAACCCCAAAATCGGCTAGCGTGCGGATAATTCGTTTCTACCTACTTGCATAGGTACTCGGCTTTTATATGTGCCAAAATATACTATAAGCTGGAATACAGAAATAGTCTATAGAATAATCTGTGATGAACTCGTTTATTTAAGAATATACTGACATCTATGGAGTACGAGAAAATTAATGATTAGCTTTCTCGTAATAGTGACGAGAGCAAAAACTTGTTGATCGTTAATACACTCAAAGTTGGCCTTAATGCATTAAATGTTTAAATTACGATCAATTTCTGATGAACAAAATTGCATCTACTTTACCTTAATCTAAGCAAGCAAAAATATTGTTAAATCATATAAATTAATTTGAGATACCTTTATACTGTCTTTACATATCTATTCATTTGTAGAAGTCTGTATCGTAAAGTACATTTCTTGGAGTAAATAACATGAATTGCTAAACAGTATCAACGACTTTCCTTTCCAGTGGTTTGAGAAAATTCGCTGAGGTCGGTTTCGCGTCGCGCGCGGTACCTTTGTTGGTTTTGCCTTTTTATTAGCGTAGCTTTCGTCGGGTTGAGTTAGCGTAGTATTTTTTTCGGTACCGCGTCGGAAATTCGGGAACGCGAAGTAAAGATTAGATTTTTGTCCGAAATCCTCTCCGATCTAGCTGGCCGACAAGCAGTCACCGCGAAAATGGATTACGGTGCACGGATTGGTTGACCGGTTGGTACCATCCGTTGGCACTGCTCAGACTCAACGTCTAGGACTGATGAGAGGTCGGTTCCTCGTTCGGATCAAGACTTTAAAATCATTACACATGTTATATACTTGATGCGAAAAATTTTTATATGAAACCTAGCATACGAGGACAATAAGGGAATTTATTGCAGTGATTTGTTCCATAAATGGTTTCATTCGAAGAAACGTGAATTGGCTAAAGCACTTGTACAGATTCATTTGAGAAGGAATGAATGTGAGAAAACATATAGTTGATTATTTTTTCTTCTTTGTAGCACCACAAACCCTCTCTAGCCTTCGCTTCATGCGACAGGTGCCTTACACTATCTCGGTCCATTGACCATGTCCTCCAATTTTGAAATCCAAGTGGCAATGAACTGTCTTCGTTGATCGAGTAAGGCCAGCATTTCCTCAGTTTCCTCACAGGTCTCCACCCTCAAGCTCCCCATCATTCGGCCGTACGATTCATATCGCCAGCCCATTGCAGCTTTCGTAGTTTAACAATCGTTGAGGCCTCTGAATTATCAAAAATTTCATACAGCTCTTGGTTGTATGGAATTCGCCATTGGTTCCCGTCTAATTTCGCTTCAGTATATGTTTGCGAATGCTTGGGTTGGGGTCCATGTTTTACAGCCACAGCATAGCACAAGTCGTATCACAGATTTGTATACATGGAGCTTGAATTTTTCCCTCAAATGAAAGCCATCATCGTTTCAGATTTATATTTTAGTCTTATATGATTGAATTACACAATCCTATAACTTACAGGGTGCGTACGGTATTTGAGGACAACTTGAGAGTAAAATTAATTAGCTTATATTTTTAACAAAATTTAATGAAATTTCAGGAATTTTTTACACAACGTTAAATTAATATATGGCTATATAGTTATTCCATAAAATCACCACTAGCAGCAATAACCGCTTCGATCTGGGTCTGGAAACGATTACATGCCCGAATCAAATGTTCCTTGTTCATATTGACCATAACGGCATTAATAGCAGTTTTAGCGAAGAAGTGGTATTACGAGGACACTTATTGGTCTCACGCTCAACTACGCCCCATACGTAACAATCCAAAGGATTAAGGTCTGGGGAGCTCGGTGGCCAAGGTTCGGTGTTGTGTGGTCATGAAAATTTTCGGCCATCCAACCTTGCGTCGCCATCGCTTTATGTGAAGGAGCAGAGTCTTGTTGAAAAATGTATGGTCCGCTTACATTGTCTATCCAGGGTTTCGCTACCACCTCCAAAACCTCGATGTATAAAGCAGAGTTCACTCAAACTCCTTGAGTAAAAAAGTGTGGTGGCATATGCATGCCCTTCGTTGCTGACAACACCTAAAGCCATAACAGTGGCTCGAAATTTTGTGTGCATAACAACAGGAACCTCCGTAGGATTTGAACATTTCTACGATTGGTCTTTTGATCTTGGTCAACATTTTTTTCGACGGAAAGAAACCATAAAATTTTGGGCGCCACAGGGTGTTTGATTTTGTTTAAAAGACGTTTCGATCGGAGAACTCTCTGTTCCCGTGTTCGTTCTGACATGAACTGTCCTCTGTGTATCACATAAGACTTACACCGAAGGTCTTCGTGGACAATTCTACAAATAGGGTGCTCGCAAGGACCCACATTGATTTTGAAGGGTCCTCGTCTATGATCGCTTGCACTTGCTCTAAAAATTCTGCAGATCGGACAGTGTCAGAACGTTGTTCGTACTTTTTGCGTTTTGCAACCGATTCTGTATTGCCTCTTGATGCTTCCAATTTACGGTGAACCTTATACGCGGATGAACGGGTGCAGTTAAGAAAATTAGAGATCTCTAAATCTGTATGGCTTGCACATACAGCGACAATGACAGTATGTCTCTTCATTTCTTGAGTGATGTTGTAGTCCGCCATTTATTATCTGAAAAGGAAAAAAGAATTTAAAAAAACTCGCGAAATTATAATCACATTTATGCATGTCCTCAAATATCATGCGCACCCTGTAAGTAAGCACGAAAGTGGAAGGCGACTTTACCTTAAAAGAGCGCCAGTAACACACAAAATAGGGATGAGCTCTCTCGATGGCTAGCTCATGAGTGAAAGGGCCAGCCAACGTGGTGGGCATCATACCGCGTCAGGATTTAAATGAAGATAAAGATGGAAATTATAAATTCGATTCGATCTTTTTATTTTATTTCACGTGATAGCTACAATAAATGAACAATAACATAATTTATATCATTTCATATCTGGTTATTAGATTGAAGAAGCTCTAATAAAAAACGACTAAAAACATCGCATGAAAGTCAGATGTCTCAATGAACACCGCGATCAAAATTAAAGGTTGTACAGAATTTAGGGGTCATTATAATTGGGCACGTCATTAAAAAAATTTATCTGATTGGAGGAGTAAGAGCTCAAATGTAATGATTGTACGAAAAAAAATCTATAAATACGCTGCATAAAATCCACAATAAAATATAAATATTTTTTTTATGATATAAAATCACAACTTTTTTCATTCTAAATTTAAATGTAATTTCTTCTCGCCACTTAAGCCGGTAATAAATTTATATTTGAAATGATGGTACAATTAATTTTTTGAATTTTTCGTTTTTAAAAACTTGTAAAACTTAAGCGAATAAATTTACAAAAATGAAAAAATATAATCCCCCAATCCTCCTCCAACGAGCGCTCGCTTTTGGGTAAGGCCTAATGAACGAATGGTTATCAACTTTAATCTTTAAGTATGCTCGGAACTCATCTAGCAATAACATTACAGGAATATTTACGTGACTAAGTTTGTTTATTGTGTGATTAATACCTCACATGGAAATTCTTATAATAGGCTCATTTGCACGAAAAAGTTTGACTTTTTGATGTTCGACATGGATTTTTTTTTTCAGAATTCGAGGCAGGACTAATGTTTTTTCTCCATAGTATGAAGTGTTCATGAATTCCCATCAGATTTTTCTAGTCGGATTTCCGAGTTTGAAAAATAAGCAGGCTTTATCCGAGATGTTAAAAACCGAGATAGAAAACTTTCAGCTAATCGCTCGTTTGAATGGATGTTGTGCTACTAACCTTGACATTACTGTCTCCATTATCCCTATATACGGCGGACTGCCATGCAAAGAGCTTCGAAACCAAAAGCTTTTAGGAACACGGTCATTACGATTTTCTCTTCTGGTTCTTCGTTTTGCTATTTTTATCTAATTTACCAAATTAACAAATATATAACATTTAATATCTCTCTTTACACAACACACATGCCAGCTTCTACGATTTGGCTCAAGTTCACAGAAACTTATCCTGAAACCACACAACTTTTTGCTTTGCACTTTTCCGCGATTCTACCCCAGAATGCTCAGAAAGACATGAGATTCTAGGCGGATGCGATTTAAGCGATTATTATACTTCTTATTCAGATAAAATTTAGAACTTAACTACAGAAATATGCCCGCTGCATCCACAACTCGCGAGAAAAATTACATACTCGTTTGCAGCTCAATATTGGTAGTTTTACAGAATAATTACAACAGCTGCCATTTTGTTTATTTACTGCACAATTCGCATCTATCGCAGTACAGAATGAATCGAGTTCAGCTGATTCGTGACGGCATACAGTACGTTATTTCGTTATATGTTTTTATTATATATATTTATGCGAACTTCGGGGAAATAAAATTTCTTCAAATCATTCTTCATTCCACTTTAGTAGATAAGGTACTTTCCACCTGTGCAATGCTGTCGAAATGAACTAAAACAATAACTTCGACTTCGGAGCAGACATAACCAGCAGAGATACTTTCCGCTACATGTGGCGGTCAGAAACAGACTTCCCGTGTATCGCAATGGCGGTTTCTTGGCAAGCGCACTGTTCGCGCCCAACCGGTACCTCCTTTCGCGTGATACCGCAATTGATTTTTATAAATTACGTTGCAAATAGTTGCTGTGATCGAATTTTAATTGTAAATTTAAATATTTTTTTTTAATTTACACTTAATATTGAATCAAGTATTATGTTGCTTTTTGAGCAGTTTGTCTAGGCGACTGCTTGGTTGATACAGAAGATTGTTGACGTCATTGTCATTTTAGTAAGACGGACTAATTTGGCGGGGATACGCAAGCAAAGCATTATTTGGTGCAGTACATTGGGATCAATATTATCATATGCTTGCTTAAACAACACGAAGAATTGGTGTACCAATATGTTGAATATCCTGTATTTCACAAGTACCTACTGGGCTCTGAATAATCTAAAATCACCTTGATAATTCGTAATAATACTGTTGGCGTATGATTTGACTTCACGCTCTAAGATTTTTTAAATACGAGCGTGGTTCGACAAGTACTTTGCCCATAAAAAAAAAACAATAATTTTGGAAATATGGCAATTCGTTTGTCTACATAATCTCCTCTTTGCTTGACAAACTTGACCCAGCTATGCTTCAACTTCTTTAATCCGTCTGTAAAATTCATTTTCTCGACATCTGGAGAGTAGGCCTCTGTAGCGGCGATGACCTCCTTATTTTCACCCGGAGCCAAATCTGGCAAATACAGTGAATAGAGTAGCAATTCATAGCCCGATTTGGCCATGGTGACAGCGGAGGTGTGAGCCATTGTCATGGTGGAAGAATGCTTTTTTCGACAATTCAGCGTCAAATTGGCCCAATGCTTCGACATAGTAGATCCTTGTGATGGTTTTACCCTTCTCTTGGTAGTCGATGCAGATCACACCTTGTGAATCGCAGAAAATGGTAGCCATCACAGCCTTCGCCTTCTTCGGAGCACGTTTGCGGGTGTAATCCACTGTTTTGACTGCTTCTTTATTTCTGATGTGTACAAGTGGAGCCATGTTTGTCAACGGTCATAAAACTACTTGAAAACTCCTTCAGATGTGTTTAAACAGCGACAAACACTGCTCTGAAGTGGTCTCATGGTAGCGTTTGCTATCGCACCGACTGCTTTCTGATGCCCAAAATGTTATGCAAGATATAATATATACAATCTTTTGAAATACCTACTGTCTCAGCTATTTTGCGCACATTCAATCAGCGGTCTGCCAATACAAGCTCGTGATTTTTTGTCAGGTTTTCCTCCATTTTAACCTTTTTGGGGGGCATCTGGGCGTTGCTCATCAAAAGCTAACGTGCAACCATATTTAAACTCATTAAACTAATTTTTTGCGGCTACCATTGCAGGAACAGAGTCACTGTGCACAACACACAGCGCTCTTTGACTTTGCTGCGTGATTTCCCTTCCGAAAACAAGAATCGAAGCACGGACAGATATTGCTCTTTCTCCATTTGTCTAAAATCTTCGTTTTCTTCATAGTGTTATCTCTTCGTCCTGGTTCCCTACATAGCTCATGGTTGTATCGAATTCGCCATTGGCCCCCATCCAGCTTCGCTCCAATCATTCGTCTCGGAACCCATTGCCCAAAGACGTTCAATATATTTGCGTATGCTTGGCTTAGGTTACATGTTTCACATCTATAGCATAACATACGCCTTATCACAGATTTGTATGCTTGGAGCTTTGTTTTCTTGTGTAATTAGCTAGTCTTCAAGGTCATCAAAACTGAAAAATATATTTTATGTTCAAGCTGTATTCCTCGGCGTATTTTGTCTTTCTCATTACTGGTTCTCGTTTTTTTGGCGCCTAAGAACACGAATTTGCTCACATTTTCAATACTGTATTCGCCAAGTGTTATATTTGGTGCACTTGAGATATTTTCCCTCGACTACGTCCTGAACTTTTTCCTATTCTCATTGATTTGTGGCCCTACTAGTTCAGCTTCGCTGTCGAGTTTCAGAAAAGATTCTTTGGCGGTTGTTGATGATCGTGACGAAATTTTGGTGTCACCCGCATAGGCTGCTAATTGGCTTGACTTGTGTAATTATGTACCTCATGTATCGACAGGTACCTTCCTTATGTTGCACTCCAGAGCTGAATAGAATAGCAATGGGGCCAGGCCATCTTCTGTTTTAGTTCAATATTTGTGTCCAAGGCATCGATGAGTTGGTTATTAATGCGGACTTGGGGGTTCGTTGACGTGATTGTTACTTTGGTAAGACGGACTAATTTGCCTGGCATTCCAAAGCAAAGCATTGATTGGTACAGTACGTTACAATTAAAGCGATTGGTGTACGTCTATGTTTAAGATCTTTGAAAATAATTTGTACGCTATACAAAGTAGTAATATGCCTCTATACTTTTCGCACTGTAGCTTGTAACCTTTTTTGTAGATAGGGAATATAATTGATTGGCTTCACGCTTTTGATATATGAATGTGCTGGATGACTTTGTGAATAGCTTTCTGAACACTGCTGCCACCATATTTGATGAGCTCCATTGGGATGTCATCGATGCCTGGCATTTTATTATTCTTTTTATCTAGTGCATTTCAACCATTACTACTGGCTCGTTCAATTGAAGTGCTGTTTAGTGTAAATTCCATTTCCTTAATGACGAGTTGTTGGTTGCAAGTGTCTTTTTTTCCACTGAGGATATTGTAGATTGCATCGAACGAGAATTGCGCGGACCAAGTCTCGTCGATTGTAAGATTGAGTGATTTGGCTGTGAGACTGAATCCGACAGGTGTCATGCAAATTTTTTCCGGCGATCCACGATTGTCTCTTGGCGGCTCCTCTGTGGCTCCGGTGGCGTAATGCATCTGATGCCAATCCACGCCTGCGGGCGAGCTACTGGAACGATTGGGCCCAGCAAAAGTACCCTCAGCATGAGGGTAACATAACAACCCCGAGACTATTCGGTATGCACGTGCGATTCGCACTATTCGTTTTCGCTGCACCTGTACAAACTTTGTGATGAGAGGCTTACCCCATATTTCTGACCCATAGAGTAGTACAGACTGCATAAACTTCATCATGAGTCACCGCTTTGATGTGGTAGATCGCACCATGTTGGCCATAAGTTGATTTAGCTCCATCACACGTGCTGCTAGCTTATTAGCTGTTACTTCGATTTGTTTTGAAAAGGTGTTCTTTGAGTCCATGTATCTAACTGCTTGTTTTGATTCGATCAGCGTTTCTCCAAAACTGATAGCTTTTAATTTGAAAATGTTCTTCTTCTTGCCAGAACTACTACTTTGATTTTCTCCAGTGGTAAGCTGAATCCATAAGCAGCTATCCAGTCCATCATTCTCTGCGTTAGCATACCTAGTCTGGTTTTCGCATGTTCGACTATGCGTTCAGCAACTAGCACTGCAACATCATCCGTATACCGACCAAGTGTAATTCATCTGGCAGCTCAAGCCTCAGTAGCCCGTAATAGGATTTGTTCCACAAAGCAGGGCGGAGAGAAAACCGTAGCGACTTTCGATTTTACTACCATCCTTCAGCTTCTTGCCTTCGTATTAAAGAGCAGGCTTTGATCCTTTTGATAGTCCTTCAAAATCAGTATCAGATATTTTGCAATTGGAAGGATTTTCCGATGCTTGCAGGATATATGCTCATCTAGCGGGTTGGTAAGAATTGCTAACGTTAAATGTAACCAACAGGTCAACCCAATAGGTGAAACTGCTGTGTGCATCCGCGACCTTGCATGTGCTCATCACTTCTCCGATTGTATCAATAGTAGGCTGACCTACTCTGAAGCCATACTAACATACGATGAAGGCCCTAGCAGCATGAATTGCGTGAGCGAGTCTCCTACTTATGAATTTTTCATGCACTTTTTTTGCCGTGTCTGGACATAATGGACGGTATGCAGACAACGACTCGGAACTTTCCTTCTTCTTGCAAATAAGTACAAGCGCCACTACCTACCAGCACTTTGGAAATATCCATTCAGTCAAGCAAGCATTGAACGTACCAAACAGCAAACCAGGGAAAAAGTTATGAACAATTTGCAGCACCGTCGAGTCCTGAAGACTTTCTGCCCTCATAGACAAGACAGCTTCTTCCAATTAAACCATTGTGAAAAGTGGACACTCCACTGGTGTGTCATCATAAATGGCCTCAACAAAGACGGGATAAACAGGGAAGAGAGCTGTATCTTTCCCATAGGCCCCTGTTCACATCTTCTACTAGATCTTGTCAATAGTTAGCCTTACTGCTTTGATGAGTTGGCGGAGATGTTTTCATGTCAATTTATAAGCTACTAATTTGGTGTATGCCTCTTCTCAAACCTGTCAACAAGGCTTGTGACATTCTCTTTGCTTATCAGAAATTTTGGGTGACCACCAGTAAACTCGGGGGCTTGCCATGCCGGGGCCTTCGGTATAGCATGGAAGATTTGCAGGCAGATGTAATGATTCTTATAGTTGAGTTCACTACAACTTTAGATACTAGTCCTCCGCTCCCCGGCTAAGCTTCCGACAGCAGTAATCGTGCCATAAGCACTTCTCCGTATCAACACAATGAGGGCTAAAATACAATAATCATAGTTAATTAGATAGGGAAAATAGATTTGGTGACTAATCTATAAATTATATATTATCCTTTTCAGAGCATATTGAAGTTTATTCTTTGTTTTTTGAAATGAATTTGTTTATTATTGAATTAAATATGTTGGCTTTTTGTGGTTATATTTTAAATGTAGGTTATTTATTTCATTTAATTACTAAAATCAACGAAATAAGGGAAATTTAAAGTCAAAGTGTTATATTTTTATAAATAGCAATGTTCAATAACATTTCTCGTCAGTGTAAGTACAAATTGCAGCTTTCTGCAGTAATCAAAAACAGTTTAAACAAATTCTTTGTCTGTTCAATTCATAGATTCTAAAGTAAAGAGTCTTGATAAAAGACAACTGGAACTTGAAGCGTGCCTATTATTCAAATCTATCTAATGGATTAAAACTTGTACCGTTTGAAATTGACAACGAATAACTATCGCGAGAAGAAGCAGTCATAGGTGCTATGAGTAAATACAAATCAAACTATATACAACATATCCCTAAACATATATAACATGTCCCTAAACATCATGCGGCATGCATTCTCTTAGGCTGGAATATAAAAATCAATATTTGCTTTTCAAACTGCAATTTATTGGATTCGTATCCAAATTCGTATAATATTTATGCAATTTATTTCCTGCTGCATGTTTTGCTAAACGAAATTTTCAGCCATTACAGTTCAGTGCATCTATTTAGTGCAGTCTGACTTCCGAATGCGAGAATCCCAAATAGAATGAGTGTTCTCTACTGAAAAGCATTGGAATGTGCAGGCTTCCTAAAATTTCCATACTATCGGCTTGCAAACGTTCAGAAGTGGAAATTCTGTTTGCGAATCCGATTTGTCGCATGCATGTCAGCATGCAGTCATATCAATTCAATTCTCATTTCATTTTGAAAATGATTTTGATGATGATGATAATAAAAAGGAAATGCACTGTTTATTTGATTGGAAAGCTTCAGTAATAAAATGTAAACGTATAGGGTCAATCTTTCAAAGAGTTGTTTGAATTTATTTCCAGCGGAATACGATGCGCATACCTACTTTAAATTGGAACTATTTTCTTTAAGGTATTTATGTTAGAAAAAAAAACAAATTTAACATATCATCCTGTTAGCTTTCTACTCGGGCATAAATTCAAATTAATTATAAAATTTATAAAACCATAAAGCAAGTTTCCAAGATCAAAGTAATCAAAAACCTGATGGGCTTCTTTGCACTCTAAATTTAAACGATAGGGCAATCAAACACACAGTTCATTAAAAATATTCTATCTTCATCAAATTAGAATTATAATATACTGATGAATCAAAAAAAAGAAGAAAAACCGAAAAACTCAATCAAATATAATCGAGCATTATTGAAAAAAATGAAAAACTTTAAAAAGCATGCAAATTCCATTTGTTCCAATTATGGTCGACGAAACTCTTTTAGCGCCTCCTCATAGTGTGGACACGTCGTTTCAGGCATCATAGACGCGTTTTCCTTTTGATCGTCATTCGTTCCTTGGCGACGCTTGAATTCTTTGCAGTGAGCATCAAGTGAAAAGAGAGTTGCGATATATGCGTCACAGCATGTGGTAGTTTATTGCACGAGCAACAAGACGCGCCTTTCATTCTACATTCATCCTAGCTTAACTTGTATCTTGTGAAATGTAAATTGTAGTTTCTGTTCGCGAATAAATTTCATTGCCCTTAAGTAGTGACCCGTATTTAAAACAAAAGAACAACAGAAAAGCAAAAAACTGTGAACTCATTTGGCAGTGTGAATTGTACTCTGTGCTTATGTCAGACGGTAATTCGAAAAACACTCGCAATAGCAGCAAAGTAAATCATCAGCAAGTTCCAAAATGAGTGTGGAAAACCACGCCGAGCAGAATTTAGCCGAGGCTAAACTTCTCTCGACTTTAAATGAAGCACGCCTCCAAATTAACTGGACTAAATGTCAAAAAGCCCAGCCGCACGTGTCGAAAGAAGGATTTTGTCCACCTCTACCAAAGACCCAGGCCATCATCGACTTCTCAAGACCCGAGGACACTTCGCAGCTCAGACGTTTCGCGGGAATGCTGAACTTTTACCGGCGCTGCATTCCACAAGCTGCTATGTTGTAAGCTCCACTCATTGACTTCCTTAAAGAAATCACAAAAAAGAAAGCTAAGCTTGCCTGGCCCGAGCAGGCCAACGATTCTTTGATGCGCTGCAAACAGGCTATAACTTCTACAATAACCTTAGATTTTCTCTCACCCACTCAGCGGCTCGCTTTACGCATGGATGCGTCCAACACCACCATAGGCGCAATTTCGGATCAGCAGTTAACTGATGGTACCGTTCCACTAGGATTCTTCTCGAGAAAGCTCTCAGATGCGGAGCAGAAATATTCGACTTACAATCAGGAGCTTCTAGCCATATGCGCTGCAATCGGGCATTTCCAGCGGATTCTCGAAGGTAGGCAGCTCACTCATGCACTCAAGTAACGATCAGGAAAAGCATCGCCTTGATAATTCAATTTTATATCGCAGTTTAATACCCAGCTGGAATACACACCTGGCAAAGAAAACACTGTAGCCGACACACTCTCGTGCGTGGAAATTGTCTCCACTTCTGCCGCCTGCAGCCTTAGCACCATTAGCGCTGAGCAAGAGAAAGGTGAACAGCTACCGCACCTATCAGCTATCCCTCGTTTCAAGCTTCGACGCCTCGAGCTCAACGGATGTTCATTGGTTTGCACCAAACACGACAGCACTATCAAGCCCTACTTGCTAGTCTCTTTACCCAAAACAAGCATTCGACGCAGCTCACAATTTGTCGCATCCGAGTGGGCGCACTACTGTTAAGCGCATCGTTCTCAAATATTTTTGGCAATATCAGTACTGGTATGACAGCCACAATCGTCGCCCGTGCTCTCGTTGACAATTGGATATTTTGCTTTGGAACGCCACTCGCAATTATGACTGATCAGGGCACGCAGTTCAAGGCTGAGCTTCACCGTGAACTATCCCGCCTCTTAGGAGCTCATTAAATTCATACGGCCTCTTACCACCCCAAATCGAACGGCATGGTAGAGCGGATGCACCGCACGCTCAAGACTTCTCTCGGATGTACATTGTTTGCAGCCTTTGACAGAGCTCCAGAGTCTCCTGGCCGAAAGTACTTCCGCCCGTACTCCTTGGTTTGCGAACGACTTTCAAGGAGGACCTTCAGGCCTCGCCAGTAGAACTAGTCTTTTGGACATCACTTCGCATCCCAGGCGAATTCAATGATCCTCGTCCTGTTCCCGTTTGTACTGAGCCGTTCTCGTTTGTTACCGACCTTCGTCGCCTGTTCAACGCCAGTCGCCCAATCCAAGCTTCCAGACATGTCAACTGCCTCCCTTTCGTTTTAAGGAACTTAGCCACTTGCGAATACGTTTTCCACCGAATAAACTCAATCAAAAAGCAACTGGAGCAATCGCACTCCGGCCCTCATCGAGTGATAAAGCGTATCGACGAGCTAACTTTCGTCGTAGACGTCAATGGCATAGTAAAGACACTACCGACCAATCAGCTAAAGCCCGCATACATCGCTGCAGCAGATTTAAGGCATCCAGTAATCACAGATCCACAAACGTCTACTCCAGTCGATTCACCAGCCTCCATATGAGAGCCTGAGATTTTACAGCCTACGCTACAGCTTAGCAGCTCACCGCTTCATTCGCCTACATCCATCGCTCCTTCGTTACTTGTTCAGCTTCCATCACCGGCAAATATACCGAAGGCCAAAATGTGCGTTACATTTTCATTCTCTTCGCACTCCGTGAAGCTCATTGAAGAGGGAGTAGCTGCAGCGCCTTCAGTTCCACAGTTGTATTCAATTAATAATAATAATTTCATATGAACTACTTTCCGATCAACAGTTTTCATTACACATCACTGCCATCCAGTGATGGACATTGGGGACGGATGAAACTTTCTAGCCCCTACTCCCTTCAAAGTAAGCGCAACTATAAATAATTTGTTTAAAAAGTCTCGTTTACTTTATGATAGAGGTAAAGAGTAACATGTAAATTTTCAATGAAATAGAGTCAACTCCGTATCTTGGTCTGTGATAAACTTTTTTTTATTAATCGCAAATTTTCTTCGCTGGATTCTTCTCGAAACTTAAATTTCATCCTTTCTATCTCACTTAACTTGCGTTGTGCGCCAAAAGGGACGCGTCCGTTAATTTTTGGTCTTTTTAATCTCCCTACTTAACGACTGTCCGTTGACAGTTGACATTTCCAACGGGCCGGTGACAATTCGCGTTTGATTATGCCGCAAATTTGATTCGAAGTAATCAAAATTGGTGGTTTTTTTTCATGTCGTGTGCTGTTACATCCCAAAAAGGCTGGGTGCTCCGGTGAGGCTTGCGGACCCGGATATGCTCGTCCGCAGATGGGCGTGGGAGTGCCACTCGCTTGCCTGGTAAGCCCTGATAAGCCGCCAAGTGAGAACTCGGCTTGCTGGTACAAATTTAGAATAAGTCAAAAAAATTATTCATCTCCCTATTTTAGTCCAATATTTGTATCATTAGCATCACTGAATCGGTTATTGATGGGGTCTTGGTAGGTTGTCGATGTCATTGTCATTTTCGTAAGATGGACTCATTTGGCTGGGACTACAAAGCATAACATTATTTGGTATAAAACGTTACGATCAATACTGTCGTATACTTAGTTACAGTCAACGAAAATTTGGTGTGCGTCTATGCTGAGCATTCCTCAAGTACCTGCTGTGAACAATTGGTCTGTCATCAGTCTACCTACTCTAAAGCCACCTTGATACTCCACAATAAAAACGTCGAGGTATGATCCACTGCTACCATATTTAATGAGTACAACTTCATGGTGAAACAAACTTCACCCTGAGTTGGTCTAGCCCCTAGACGCTCTCAGAGAATATCTATTTGCTCCGATGTTCTGGAGCTATGCAAAGGATTGAGAAAGTTTTTGAAATGTGATGCCCATCTTTCTTTAAGCCTTTTTTCATCTGTGATGATGTTCCCGAAAGAAAGACTGATAAATATAAGCATAGAAAGACAGACAGTAGCGTTATCAACGAACAACTTATTACCAATCCCGACGCAATTTTTTTCGTAGTAAAGCACACCCTCCAACGAAAATGGAAGCGATACGAACCAGAACAAATGAACATACAACATCCCAAAAGATTAAAACCCAATATTCCTTTAACTGACCTAATTTAATACCTACCTGCTTAACCTACCCGGCACATATATAAAGTCATTTCTTTCCGAATATCCTTCAGACATTGAAAACCACCCCAAACTCTGCACATTTCGCAACAAGAATATATGCCGAATAAGTGGAGCCACTCAATTATATTTTCTTGGGAAATGCTGTGAGTTCAACATAGACGTGCACCAAATTTTCGTTGACTTTAAACAAGCAGACGACAATATTGATCGTAACATAATTTACCAAATTATGTTTCGCTTTAGTATCCCAGCCACATTTATCCATCTTAATAAAATGATAATGACGTCGACAACGTTCCAAGTCCCGCATCGACAACCAACTCACCTACGTCTTTGACTCAAATATCGGACTGAAGCAGGGAGATGAACTGAATCTTTTGCTATTCAATTTGGCTGTGGAGTATGTCATAAGAAAGATACCTATTGATACAAGAGGTACGTTACTTTATAAGTCTAGCCAACATTTTGTCTCGGTCGTTGAGAACTGCCAAAGAACTTGACCTAAAACTAATAGTGCTAAAAATAGATGAGAATATAACAAGCTTAATTATGTATTTGATGAAAAATACGAGTACCTCAAACACACAAATTAACAGACTTAACAAATACAATAACCAAAATATCTCGCAAATTTGGCGCCAAAATAACGAGAACCGATAATGAACGAGATGAAATACGCCGAAGAATACAGCTCACAAAAAAAATATTTTATTCAGTTTTGACGATCTTGAAGAGCAGCTGCGTACACAGGAAACAAAGCTCGAAG
Organism: Odontomyia ornata; assembly: GCA_963969285.1. Taxonomy (NCBI): domain Eukaryota; kingdom Metazoa; phylum Arthropoda; class Insecta; order Diptera; family Stratiomyidae; genus Odontomyia; species Odontomyia ornata. The sequence goes on along the minus strand of OZ017738.1, from coordinate 464,488,292 downwards.
CATACAAACCTCTAATAAAACCTGTGCTATGCTTTGGGTGTAAAACATGGGTCCTAACCTAAACATCCGCAAACATATTGAACGCCTCAAGCGAAGGGTCTTGAGGCGGATAATTTGAGCGAAACTAGATGGAAACCTATGGCAAATTTGATACAACCATGAGCTGTATGACATCTTTGACGAGCCGGAGGCCTAAGTAGTTGTAAGACTGTAAAAGCTGCAATGGATTAAACCACGTGAATTGTATGGATGAACAACAGATACCCAAAAATGTGTTCTTTCAGAGAACCCAATGACGGAGATCAGTGGGGAAACCGAGGAAACGCTGGTGTAACTTGGTCGACAAAGACAGTTCATCACTGCTTGAATTTCAAAATCGGAGGACGCGGTCAATGGACTAAGATGGTTGAAGGTGCTTGTTGCGGGAAACGTAGGCACGAGAGGGACTGTAGTGATTATTAACGAAACGGTAATGAGCCTGGTGGTGTTCTTTTTGTTGTGGATTTGTCTTGAATATTGCTAATATCTCAGCGTATTCTCTTGAATTAACTCGGATAGTTTGATTAGAGTGGCCCGGTTCCAGATTGTGTCATCATGTTAAAGGTGGTGGTTCTTCTTCCCAATCATCTGATTGTATGCTAAGTTGCCTTTGTTTTCTATATTTGCGATATTCAGTGCAATCTATTAGTACCCAGCGGACTATAAATGCAATTTTGGCAGAACAAACTGTGTCTTCATTGATTTTTGCAATTGACTACTTTGTTTATTTATCCCCTCATATAAGGCAATTATCTGAGTGTACTTTCAAGAGCTTTCAATCTTCCAAATTTTTTTTTATCACCAAAATATGCATAACGGTAGGCAAAAATCTGCTTTTAATATTTAATTGTTGATTTTCATTAGCTAATCCTAGAAACTCCTAACCATAGAAACACGATAAAATTTAATAAATACATTTAACCTAAAGAAATTTAATCAAATTAAGTATGTTCGGAACTTTCGTGAGTTTTTATAAATACCCTCGCTCAATTTATTCATTTGTTTTTTTCAGCAAGTCTTTTTACTTCATTTTAAGTGGCTGCAAGCTTTTTAACCTATGACATCAAATATAAAAAGTGTAATGAACCCGAATCTTTACAAGCTAAATTTATTGATTGTGATGGATATTGTGCAAAGTCTTTCCACCTAAAATGGCTAGGTATCCCTGCGTCCTTTTATCATTATATTTTAATTTAATTTGAATCAAGCATTTTCTTTCGATGCAGGTACTATCACAGAATGACATTTCGAGATACGCTCAGAGTATTAAAAGAGCAATCAAAAATTTTACACGAAGTTTGCAGCAAATTATGTACTCCTTCCACAAACGATAGGGGAGGCCCAGTGAAAATACTTCCTGCAATATTACCAATAATATGCTTTACTTCAACTACAATGAGCTCTGATGTATGTACTGTAGTTGATACCAGCAAGGGAGCCATTGAAAAGAAACCTCAAAATCATCATGTACAACAACTACAGCAACAAGCACAACTGAAACAGCTGCAATTGACATCTAACCAGCAGTGACCTCAACTTTTGCAGTCTGCTACCTTACCAGTGCAATATTTAGTTGGTATTGGGACTAACCTAAAGTGTTCATACCGACCTGAGACCTTTCTTACAAGATTTGCAGCTCAAATTAATACTGATACCAACTTAATGATATGTCGATATGATGACAAACATTACTGCGATCAAGCCTGATATAGCACTGCGTGGAATATTTCTTTTGAGATTAGAATACAACACACCAGTTGAAGATATCATCGCTCATATAGAGTATAAACTGAACTTTAGTCCTGAGTTGCTCCAGTGCACCAAACTTGGAAAGACAAACAGATTGATTGCGCCCTTCAACGTTACTGTTTCAGCTAACTTAAGTTTCTTGCTTGATAAGGAATTTCGGCCTCCTGCTGTATTTTTCAAAAAGTTATCTCCGATTTGTAAGTGGAATCACTCTGTGTCCTTTCGCACCAGAACACTTCTTAGACCTCGTAATTCATTTTTGACTTGATATTACCAAAACATTCGTGGTCTGAAGACTAAAACTACTGAGCTTCGCATTTCTTCCAACCTTTTTCCATATAATATCATCTGTATAACGGAAACATAGCTGACAGATGACATTAGTAATAGAGGGCTACTCTCAAACCATTTAATCTTCCTCAGAGAAAGAGACCGTGACGCCACTGGTAGGTCTGACGGTGGAGGTGTTCTAGTGGATATGCATGTTTTCCTTACTAGCAAACCGTGCGATGATTTTACTCCATCTTTGCTGACTATATAACTGTGCTTGTCTCTCTATCTGACTGTCTTTCGCTCCTTGTATCATATGTCTATATCCCTTGTAACAATCCTGGTATCGTTTACGACGTTTCTTTGCAAGTATTTCGAGCTACATATTCCTCGCTTCCCTTCTACCCCTATATTGGTCTGTGGTGACGTCAATTTGCCATATATATCTCCATAGTTTCTGGCGGTAGAGTGTCTCTTGCTTTTTCTTTTTTAGGGTTTTGTAAAATAATTTTACAAAACCCTTCTAAAATCGCGTCCTGTCTGTCCGTCTGTCTGTCCGTCCGTCCGTCCGTCCGTCCGTCCGTCCGTCCGTCCGTCCGTCCGTCCGTCCGTGTGTCACAGCAGTTTTTCTCGGAAACTACTTAAGCTAGAAACATCAAATTTTGTATGTAGGTGTAAAGTGGTGATCTCTTCAAAGTTCAACTACAACAAAATTTTTGTAAGGTATTTAAGGGGGGTCTCCCCATATAGGGGAGTGACCCCCCGAAAAAAAAATTTCATTGAAGGTAGCCGATATGGGTATCAAATGAAAGGTCTTGATGAGAACTTTTCAAAACAGGTCTTAGTTTGGCAAAGTTTGCTTCGAGGGGCGCACAGGGAGGGGAAATACACGAAAAATTTGTGTCCCCCCCCCCCTCGCGATTGGACACCTGTGATCCGAAAAATCTGAAAAAAATCAGGAATGTAGGACTTGGTGAGTACAACAACAACAAATACATGAGAAGTCACAATTCACTCAACTTTGTTAGTAATAGTATGATTTATCGATTTTATGTTTTCTTGAATAAAATCTTAACGGTACTGCTGAAATTCAGCATACAGATGACTATTTATAAGGTTGATCTATCCTGAAAGTTTCATAAAGATTGAATCATATTTAGTGAAGTTATAGCGGTTTGAAATTTCCTGTATTACTATGGAACAATATGCGCTGCATGTATTACTATGGCAACATATGGCTATGGAACAAAATGCGCTTTTTACCGACATAGACACTACAGTTTTCCTAGGATTTGCATGAAAATTTCAGGAATGATAGGTGTCATGTATGTCTTTGAGAATCGGTTCAGCTAGTGGTATCAGTAATCGTAAAACCAAAAAGTGGCTGTTTTAAATGCGAAGATTGAATAATTTTGAGTTATTTTTCCCAATTTCAACGTTTAAGGTGCATGCTTTGAACACTTGATTCAATTTAATGAATGACTGAAAATGAGTACCTTCAATTGATGCTCATAAGTGAAACAAGTCAAGGAGGCGAAAGAGAGCTCCTAGCAAAAGGGTTTTGTAAGCATTCTAGGATTCGAACAAATTGTGTTTCCTCCCTCGCGGATGGACATCTGAAATAATTATCAAGGGAGATATTCATAAGTATAACAAAAACAAAAACCTCAGAAGTCGAAATTCGTTCAACTTTGTTAATAATAGTATGATCTTCGTATTTCTTATTTCCTCCAATAAAATCGTCTTTGACATGTTTCTTGATTTGATTCGATCCGGTGACTGCATTTTGTAAATTGAATACAAAACCCTTCTGACATGAGCGTAGGTCTGTTTACCCAACTTGTTTGTTTCTCTTTTTGTTCTTTAAGGAATTCCTCACTTCCTGCTATACCTTTTTAAAACCTGACTTATCAAGCATGGAAGCTAGCCTAAATGCCATGAATTGGTATTTTTCTTTAGCAACCTCTACATTGAAGATTGTGTCACGGGAACGATTTGCACCTTGTTGTTTTTTTTCTTTTCTCAGCGGTTGTTGAAATACCACCCGAGCCAAGGTTGATATTAAAAATAGAAATGTTAAAATAATAAAATAAAAATATTAAAAGATTAGAATATAAATGTAAAGTAAAAGAAAAATGTAGGCAAAATAAACGAACTGTTAAAAGATTAAAATAAAAATGTAAAGTAAAAATAGGCAAAAACGAAATGTTGAAAGATAAAAATAAAAATGTAAATTAAAAATAGGCAAAAACAAAAGAAAAGAAAATCCGGTTACCATCACGCACAACTGATCGCAAACAATACCAAGGAACGAATCAATCGCCGAGCGATAGGGCAAAAATAGCATATCACCTTTACAATTTTATAGCGACAAACGAAAGTATGCAATGAACTCTTTTTGCGTGGCATCAGAGATTGGGCTGAGTCAACTGAACCACAACAAACTATAGGATCAAATGCACAATGATCTTATATCAGCTCCACATTGAAGTCAATACATACTGTGTCGCCATCAAAAAGCCGATGTGGGATTTTGTACGGTCTTGAACACTGGACAATTGCCTGATATGGATCGTTATCGCTTTGAAAAACCATTTTTCACTTCATACAAGTTCTTGATGCTGGCGATCTCGCAACTTTCTACTGAACCTGAATCTACTGACCCTGCGCACGATATCAGAACAAAATCTCCAACTTTTAATGTTAGACCCGTAAATGCACTTCTTGGAGAAATTGCAATTTTTCGTTCCAAATTTCGTACGTAAGCTATTGGGTATGTGAACAGCGGTTTTTGGATTTCCAACCCAGCAAACTTGTGATTTCACAACCATTGTGCGATCGTACACACTTGTAATGTCCGTGAATTACAAATTAGAGCGAAAGTTATAAATTTGCATATTAATGAAAACATTCGCAAAAATCGTAATCAATGTTTGGGAATACTTACTGTAAGGAGGAGATGATACGAACGTTGGAATCAAACGCCAAATACCACTCCATTGCGGCCGGCGCAAGGAGTTGAAGAAACTCAATCACTCCTTGTTTCCCAACGTTTGGGTTTAATTGGGTTGCTGGTACACTTTCCGGAAAAGCCCAGAAAACAGGAAAAGAACGTTTATACAAACGAGTAACGTCTAAGAGTCTTTTATACCTACCGAAAGTACAACCGCCAGAGACCTCCAATCGTTATGGCATTCTACTCTATGTTAGCGCGTCACGACATTCACTTTTACACTACCGCGTTATGGCTTCAACGACACATCACCAACGAATTTAAACACATAGGGAAACAGACGCGACCACGATTTTTAATGTTTTCTCCAAATTCAAAAATTTGGCACGATATAAACAAACACGAAACTGACAGAGTGTCAGTCACTTTGACATTCTACACCTGATGGACGAGTGTACTAAAAAGGGAAATTTAGATTTCAACTGCCCGATGCACCCCAGTTAGGGGATCGGGATTGAACATCGAATCGCCCAGGGAAAAAGTTAATGGCTCGCCGGTTGAAACCGAGCCGATGAAAAATCCAATAAGGAAGAACGGCTCTTTCTCTTTTCTGGCGGGTTCGAGACGACAACGAGGACTAAGCGAGGATAGCGCTCTGAAACTGGAAAAAAAATCAATCGAGGAAAAGAATTGCGACGGAGCAAAATTTCAACAGCGGAGAAAAATTTTAACAGCGATCCAACTAAGGGAGATTGGCGACATCAGGCAATAATAAGCACGCTGGCAGAAAACTGCAACGCAGAGTACTTCGGGGGGCTCCCGCTTATGTAGAGTAAGTGAAATTTGAACTTTTCAATGCATTTTATTTTTGGAACTTTATTTGCATTTCGCACTTAAATATATAGTAGTTAGTGAAATAGTGGAATATTTTTGGAACTTCATTTGCATTTCGCAATCAAATATATAGTATATAGTGAAATAGTGGAAGTTTTTGTGTGCTTGTTGAAGGAAGAGTAAGTTTGCCGCGCATGTTAATTGTACACCTGGCTCGGGTGTATTCGAAGGTAAATTTCCTTGCGATTTATACAGGAATTACTGTAGCGAAAGTGTTTCTTATTTACTTTTCTTTTTGCTCGGTGTGAGTTACGCCGGAAAATCTGAGCCCGGCAAGTGTGCAACTGGTCACCCGGTGATTCTAATCTTCCCTTGTTAGGGAAGAGCTTAAAGAGTGTTAGTCCGAGTTGTGTGAGGGGTGTTCGGCGGCCGCGTTCTCGCTTGGCGGCTTTTAAGGACCAGGGGATAAGCGAGTGGCGCCACCTACGACCGTCTTCGACGGCAAGCCGGGTCCGAGGTCCTTAGCCGAAGGAACTCCCACGCGGAGGGTAACAAAGTTCTATCTGTTTCTTTCGTCCTTATTCGCGCAATTTATTCCTGTGTTTTCAGCAAGAAGGCCTGAAGATGCTCCTTGATTTTATTCAGATGTTACCACTGCAATTAAAGCAAAAGACGCTGCCTACGTAAAATTGTTATCCAGTGATCTTCCAATTGACCTAGCTAAATTCAAAGAGCGTCGTGCTGCGGCCACAAAAAATTGCCACCTCTGCACTTCATGCGTGTGTTAATCATATTGAAACTTCGTTAATGTCGAATCAAACTACAACGTTCTGGTCATACGTTGAATATTTAAGGAGCTCTCTTCATGTCCCTGATAAGTCCAGTCTAAATGGTGTTACATCGTCTACTCCTCAAGAATCTTGTGATCTATTTGCTTCTCATTCTTGTTCTTTTTTGAGCAGGTCTAAGTACTCCCCTTCCTTCAACCAATCTTATCACTCTTTTTTCTCTCCCACTCTTCGTACGAACCCCTTGCAGGTTGAGCTGCTCCAAAAAAATCTTGACAGCAGTACCAGTGGGGGCCCTGATGGGGAATTGCCCACATTTTTCCTATCTTCAAATCTGGTGACCATAATATCGTCTCAAACTATCGTACTTTTTCCCTCCTTCCTTGTTTTGGTAAGATCCTTCAAGGATAGTTCTTGATGTGCTGTACCCACTGACCCTCTCATTTTTAATCTGGTCAACAGCATGGTTTTAATAAACACAAGAAAAACTCTTTTTTAAATTTAAAAAAAAAAAACATTTCCAATGACACAAATTTAATTTTATTTTTCAGCATACACTGGCATTTTGAAAGTAAGCTGCTTCGTTCTTCAGTACTTCACTACATTCTCCTTGTAAAAAAACAATCCTGAAATAGCTACATTTGTTAATATTCTTAATTACTTTAAATTACCAACATCCGACCTTAAAAAGCTACATTCTTAATTACTCTCCAAAGAATTTTCCGTTTTTATTGCCCTCATACTTAACCCTTTTTCTTTTCCCGCTTCGTTTTATTATCATTTTATTGCGCTGGATGGATCCTTCCTGCCCATCTTATTAATCAATTGCCTACGTCTGTGTTGAGTCTGCTGGTTTCTGGTAGCGTTGATATCCAAAAACTTTCCACTGAATCTAATTTTTTCCAATCATGGACATACTCCAATATCTGCACGTTGTCTCAGGACATCTCGTGAGTGCTTTCTACGATGTGTCTGGCTACCATTGATCGTGTCTCCGTTTTTCCTTGTCTTACTGCCGATTCCACTTCTCTGATGTGCTCCTGAACTCTCGTTTTAATCAGTCTTTTAGTCTGTCCAACGTACGCCGTCTAACACTCGAGGTACGTTATTTTGTAAGCCTGGCTCTTTTCGTCCCTTCTCTTTGGGTCTTTCATAGATCCTAGTTTATGAGGTAGTTTGTATTCTACAGTAACGTTCGATGGTTCTGCAGTAACGTTCGATTTATCCAACAGCCGCTCTAGTTTTTGTAACACGAAGAGTAGGTCAACTTCATTCTTGTTGTTACCAATTATCGATGATCATAAAATGTGGTGTGCAGTAATACCCCGAACTCACGTGGTTGGTGGGACCGAGCGCTATCCATGTTAGTCAAATTCGCGTAAGTCGGGGTACGATTTTGCATATAAAGACATACAAAGTATGTTTAATTGGGATCGGAGGCTAAATAAAACAATAATTTAGAAATTAAATGTGTGGCTAATTGTAGATAATATGACAAATCATCTTATTATTATAAACTGTAAAAAAAATCTGAATTTATTTTGACGTGGAAGGTTTCATAAAATCTAACAAAGTCGTCTGACGAGTCAATGATTTTTTCTTCTCTCGTTATATCTCCACGTAGCATGCTAGTAATTTTTTTATTCTTTGTGTTTTTATAACAAAAATGGGCTCTTTGTTTTAGTCTATGTTTTCCAAAATTGTTAACCGTTTTTCAATTGAACTGAGGGCTTCTGTTAAGTTTCCAACTGGTCCAAAGAATCAAGATTCTCAATGTCTTTCTCTTGTGCACGCATTTTCATGAGCCCATCAATTGTAAGCTCCTGATTGTGTGAATTTCGCAGTTCTTGCACGTCATCACTATCCACTTCTAAATTTATTTGTCTACCAAGTTCGGCAACGTCTTTGATCACATTAATAATGTCATCAGGCCCTGGCACTGATTCCGCCTGAGTATCAGTAGAGAAAAAATTGATAGAGTTTTTTCCAGATGCCAATTAAAGCTTTTTGTGAAATTTCATCTTAAGATACTCCAATGATTCTCTCGGCATGTAAAACATTGAATTGTTACCAAAAGTCTTTAACAGAGAGCTCGTTGTTTTGTCTCATAGCTTTATGCAGATATGCAAACGATCGTCTCGTGTAATAAGCTTTGGATGTTTTGATAAACCCCTGGCCCATCAGTTGAAGCAAGCAAGTTCGAAACTAGTAAAAATAGCAGAAGGGCAATCCGGTGCGTTATCGACTAATAGCTTCACTTTAATCATGATTTATTTAGACTAGCAATAATGTTTGACTTCAAGTATGAAGTGATGTCCAAACCAGTCCTCAAAAAGGGAGTCCGTCATCCAAGCTTTGCGATTTAACCTCCAATCACGGGCAAACCAGCTTTAGATTTTTTTTCAATGCTCTTGCATTTGCTGAACGATAAACTAAGAGTTGTTCCAACTTAAAGTCACCAGCTGCATTTGCGCCAAGCATTACTGTCAATTGATCTTTGGTGGCCTTAAAACCTGGAAAGATTTTCTTTTCACGTGCGATAAAAGTTATTTTAGGTATTTTCTTCCAAAACAGGCCAATCTCATCCACGTTGAATATGGTTTGGCTGGTATAGCCATCTTCATCTATCATAGCTTTGAGATTTTCTGGATGGAAAGGTTCAACCTCTTTATCTGCACTTGCCGCCTCCCTTCTTTCTGCAATGCTATGCCAATAACAGCGACTTTCAAACCGGTTGAACCAACAGTTACTAACTTTGAACATTTCATCTTTGGCCATCACCCAGCATCTTCTTTTAATTTCTCAAAAATTAGTTTAGCTTGAAAACACACCATGTTCTGATCAGGACAATTTTTCACACTTACTTGATTATCACACAATAATTTTAACAATGTTTCCATCTCAGCGATAATACAATGCCGTTTACGAATGATGCTTGAATTCAAAGACTGATCGTTTGTCATAGCTTCGAGAATTTTTTCTTTATTTTTTGTAAACTTCTTTGCTAATTCACAAATTTTATTTTTGCATCGTAGTCTTTAATAATGTTAAGTCTACACTCCAAAGATAATGTTTTTTTCTGGTTTGAAGCAAAAGAGTCAGTTCTACCTCGTTTGAATGCCATAGTACTTAGTACATATCTCAGATCATCGCACAACACACAAAATAAACACAAAATCGTAAGTTTCTTGTGCCTACGCGTTGATTTCGCGCTACGCGTCTGAGCCTATCGCAAGCTAAACAAACACTAGTGCGGGAGTCAAAAACAAATGCTGCTTGACCTTGACTGCGCGGCGTTCACACAAAAGATGAAAAGACGAGAAAATTAAAAAATCGTGTAACTCCGAATTCACGTATGTCGAAGTAGCGTAAGTCAGGGAATTATTGTATTGCTTTTCTCTTGTGTATCCATTTCTGATTGCGATTTCAAATATATATTTCTTTCTTTTGAGTATTCGTTCTTCCGACATGAGGAATGTTTGGAGTTTATTTATCATAGAGGTAAAGGCCAGCATTTTGTGACAATATGGATGGTTTGATGTGCTGGGGGTTGTCTTTTGAGTGTAAGTAATTTTTCGGTGAATGTTAAACCCAAGAGCACCGTCGGCCCTGATAGCCTATAAATTCAAGAACGGCAAAACCCCATTAGTTTCCTTCTCCTTTGTGATATCAATATTTCCATGGATTTTGCTGATATTTTCTAATAGCCCATCTGCTTCGAATCAAATAGATTCCTAACAGTCCCCATGTCGGAAGAACGAATGCTCAAAGAAAAGGAATATATATTTGATACCGCAATCAGAAATGGAGACAACAGAGAATTGATACAAAAAAGAATGCCCTGGATGGAAAGAAATCAACGCAAAAAGCAATACACCACATTTAATGATAATCGACAATTAGTAACAACAAGAATGAAGTTGACCTACATTTCGTGTTGCAAAAAACTAGAGCGGCTGTTGGATAAATCGAACGTTACTGCAGCACCATCGTCCAAGGCATACAAACTATCTCATAAACTAGGGCCTACGAAGGACCCAAAGGGGAAAGGACGAAAAAAGCGGGGCTTACAAAATAACGTGCCCCGAGTGCCAGATGGTATACGTTGGACTGGTTAAAGACTGGTTAAAACGAGAGTTCAGGAGCACATGAGAGAAGCGATCAATGGTAGCCAGACACATCGTAGAAAGCACCCACGAGATGTCCTGAGACAACGTGCAGATATTGGAGTATGTCCATGACTGGAAAAATCGGATTCAGTGGAAAGTTTTTGGATATCAACGATACCAGAAACCAGCAGACTCAACACAGACGTAGGCAACGACTACAGCAGATTAATAAGATGGGAAGCCAGGATCCACGCAGCGCAATAAAACGGTAATAAAACAAACCGGAAAAAGGAAAAGGATTAAGTATGAGGGCAATAAAAACGGAAAATTCTTGGGAGAGTAATTAATAATGTAGCTATTTAAGGTCGGATGTTGGTAATTTGAAGTAATTAAGAATATTAACAAATGTAGCTATTTAAGGACTATTTTTTACAAGAAGAATGCAGTGTGGCACAGAAGAAGGAAGCAGATTGCTTCAAAACGTCAGTGTGTGCTGAAAAATACAATTGAATTCCTGTCATTGGAAGTTTTTTTTTTTTAATTTTTGAAATTTAAAAAAGAGTATTTCTTGTTTTATTTTTGGGCACTAAAAAAGCAGAAATCAAAAACTAATTAGCATGGTTTTATCAGAGGCAAATCTACACTTACATATTTACTCAATCAGCAACGACAAGTAGGTGTTGTTTTTACGGATTACTTTAAAGCCTTAGATTTAGTGGATCCCTCTTTCCTTTTTGAGAAACTTTTAGCGTTCACTGTTCCTATTTGTCTTAATTCCTCGCTCCTCTCCTGTGTCCTGAATCATCAATGTCTAGTCTCTTTAAGCTCTTGCTTCTTTTCACCCCAGCTCGGGAGCTCCGCAAGGCTCAATAAAAGGCTCCATACTATTTTTGTGCCGGTAACTTTAAGATTTTTCAATTTATTGACTCCCTCTTAGACGTGGATATCCTTTAAATCAATCTTCAGCGCCTTAGTGACTGGTGTGAGTCAAACCACCTCTACTTAAATGTTTCCTAATGCCATCAGGTGACGATTTGCTTAGAAAAAATTCTTCTCTCAATATATAGGCTTGTTGATATTCCTTTGAACAATGCAACCTCCTTTATGGGTCCGAGTGTGCTTTTCGATTGTAAACTTAAGTTTGATCTCCACATTGCTCTGGTTATCATTAACTGGATTCATTTTACGGTCCGCTTCGTTATTACAAAATATCACCTCCTGTATATGTCCTTACTTCTCACTAGAACGTAGTCATTTGGAGTACTGCCCTCAAATTCGGAGTCCGTATCACAAGAGGTACATCGATGCTCTTGAGTCAGTTCAACACAGATTCATACAGTCTCTATTCTTCAAATTCAGCCATCCTTACTTCCCTTATGATGACTGTCTACATATTTTGATCCTTCCTACCCTCGAGTCCAAACGATCTTCCCTTGACGAATGTCTGTTGTTGCCTCAAAATCTATGCAGGCAAATCAATTTCATGTTCAGTATGCACGAACTAACACCTTCTTTCACTCTCCATTGCTACGCTTACCTCGTAGGCACAAGCAGCAAAGTCTTGGTCCTCTACCGGAGTCTCTTGGTATATTTGAAAGTTTTATGAAAAGTCAAATTTATCAATACTCCTATAATTCTTAATTTTTGATATTATTGAATTGTAAACTTGTATGATTAAACTCTGAGCAAGTTATGTATACATCAGCGACGCGCGGGAAAATAAAATTAATTCACACGCGTCTGCATCTATTCCGTTAGATGCAGAAACTCTAGATTCACAAAAAACTGACACCGTCTGGCAAACATTTTTATTAAAATGTATCGATTTTATAGTTTTTGTTAACGTTTAAATATTCAAATATAGGATTCGTGGCGACACCACATCGCACGGTCATTCTGCAAAACACTAATACATTTGTCATTCATAGCATTGTCATTTTTTGTACAGTCACTTCACTTTACATACAGCATTAATTAAATTAGCACGTATAAAATATAGTCGCTTGCTTGTTTCTTTTTTCGTTAATTGTTTTTTGCTGCGGATACATCGGTCAAAGGTAAAATCTCAACAGGTTATGGGCCCAGACAACGCAAAATAATTAGGGAAAAGAATTTTTGGTGAGCGAAAATTGAGGGTGACGCAATAGTTGATACGATTGTGAAATTCACTGACACAGCACAGGCGAGCGCGTGCAGCGGTACGAACGTTCTGGAACAATTGTATTGTATTGAACAGAGTAGCTGAGTAATTGGTGTTACGTTTGGATGAAATTTTGCGGACAAATCGTTGAAATTTATTTTATTTGGTCAAAAGGAATAAAATAATAGCGTTGCAATGGAAACCGAAGTAATTAAAATTGACAAGTTACAAGATATTAGTCAATGGATGACGTGGCGATTTCAAGTGAAAGTATGTTTGAATGCGGCTGGTTATTTCGATATTGTTGATGGAACAAGTAAATCGCCTGTGGCAACAACAGAGGATCCAAAGGTGAAGGAAATTGCTGAATGGAAACAAAAAGATGCTAAGGCTCAGCGGATCATTGTTACATCGATTGGACGAAAACCAACACAGCTCATAGTTCGTTGCAATACATCGGCTGAAATATGGACAAAATTGCATGCTGTATACGAGCAAAGGCACGATGCTGGTAAACAATTGTTAATGGAACGATTTTATTCATACAAGTGCAATTCATCGGACGATATGGCTACAAATATTGCAAAATTGGAATATTTGGTGCAGCAAATACGTGATGTTGGCAATGTAATTTCGGATGAGATATTGATTTCGAAATTAATATCAAGTTTGCCGGATGAATATAGTCATTTGAGTAGCGCTTGGGATTCAACGGCAACAGCTGAGAAAACATTGGATAATCTCACACAAAGATTAATGTTGGAAGAGCATCGCATCAACACACGAAAAGCTGAACGTGGTGAATCGGCTGAGGAAAGTGAAGCATTTTTCGCAAAATGGGATGGCGATAAAAAGAAGAATAAGAAGAGTCAAGGTGAAAAATCACAAAGCAAACAAAAGGGCCGTTGTTTTAAATGTCGTAGCGATCAACATTACAAGCGGGATTGCCCTGATTTGAAGCATTCCAAAGGTGACAAAAGCAACAAAGATGAAACTGAATCGAAGGCATTTTCGTGTGAAGCGAATGAATCAATTTTGAAGCAACAACAACGGGATTCTTGGTTTGTCGACTCTGGTGCAACATCTCATATGTGTAACCGAATCGATTGGCTTGAAAATTACGAGAAATTGCAAACACCCATTCCAGTTACCATCAGTGATGGATCGAAAATGACAGGCATTGGACGCGGCAGTGTGAAAGCATTAACATTCACAGGTGAGAAGTGGATTTCAAAAACATTAGTTCATGTTCTTTTCGTACCGGACGGGTGCGTGAATCTTTTTTCATCAAGTAAAGCGTTGGACAATGGTCACAAGTTGAAAGCTGATGCGGATTCATTCAAATTCTATGATGAAGACAAAGTGGTAGCGATTGCATTGCGTAGAGGTGGTCTATGGCAAATAATTATACAACCTATTGAAGCATCGGAATGTGAAAAATCAGCGGCACATGTGGCAATGAAAACACTCACATTGCAAATGTGGCATGAACGTTTGGCACATCAGCATGTTGCATACGAGTATGTACGAAAAATTTTACGAAATCGGAACATTGAATTCATCGATGAGGATTTTGATTGTGATGGATGCGCATATGGCAAGCAGCACAGATTGAGTTTTGAATCACGTGTAGAAAAGTCAAAGGCATGCGGTGAAATAATCCATGGTGATTTATGGGGACCATACGATAAATCAATTGGTGGATCGATATATTTTGTTGTATTCAAGGATGATTTTTCACACATGCGATTCATTTATTGTTTGAAAAACAAGGCTGAAGTCGTTGACAGGCTCAAGACGTTCATCAAGTTTAGCGAAAAACAGTGGGGCTATCAAATCAAGGCATTTCAATCGGACCAAGGAACGGAATGTGATAATGCTGAATGGAATCATTTTCTTGAGGAAAATGGAATTCAACATCGTCGATCTGTCAAATACACACCGGAACAGAATGGATGTGCAGAACGTGAGATGCGTACGATCGTTGAATCAGCACGTTCAATGATACATGCAAAGGGTTTGAATGAAAATTTGTGGGCGGAGGCTGTAAATTTGGCCGTATATGTCTTAAATCGCACTGGAACGAGCACGGTCAAGAATAAAACACCATATGAATTGTGGTGTGGTAAACCGGCACAGGTTGAAAATCTTCGTTCGTTTGGCACTGGTGTATACGTTCATGTACCGAAACAAAAACGTCGTAAAATGGAACCAAAATCAAAGAAATGTATTTTCGTTGGATTTGACGATAATATCAAAGGTTATCGTGTTTATGATCCGGATACAAGGAAAATCGAGGTGGTTCACGATGTGAAATTTTTATCGGATGAATTTAATACAATAAAAATCTTGGCACAAGTACACGGTGGTCAGGAAAAAGCGGTACAAATGGATGAGAATGAGGATGAGCTCAAGCCTGAGCAATCGAATGTTGAACAAAATAAAGCGGAGTCAAGTGATGCATCAACGTCAACCGCAACGACAGCAACGGCTGAACAACAACAACAACAACAACAGGCGGCAAGAATTGTCAAGCGTGGAACAACGGGTTTGACTGATATTGATGAGGACAATATACTTGAATCGCGTACAAGTAATCGAAATCAAACGACATTGGTTGCAATGGCACTTATTGCAATTGATGATGAGCCTCAAACGTATCGGGAAGCAGTTGAATCACCGAACAGCGATAGGTGGTTACAAGCAATGCAAGAGGAATACGATTCACTGGTGCGAAATAACACATGGAAATTGGTCGAGAAACCACACGATCAGAAGGTCATCGATAATAAGTGGGTTTTCAAGGTGAAAAGTAATCCGGATGATTCAATTGAACGATACAAAGCGCGGTTAGTGGCACGTGGCTTTAATCAACAGCATGGGATTGATTATGAAGAAACGTTCAGTCCGGTGGTGCGTTTTGATTCAATTCGGACATTATTTTCAATTGCAGCGGCAAAGAAATTGAAAATGCGACAATTTGACGTGAAAACAGCATTTTTATATGGAGATCTACGTGAAAATGTGTACATGAAACAACCGATTGGATTCAGCGGTGATACAAACAAGGTATGCAAGTTACGTAAAAGTTTGTATGGCCTAAAACAAAGTTCAAGATGCTGGAATCAAAAGTTTAAGGATTTCATCGAAGAATTGGGCTTTAAATCATTATTGGCTGATCCATGTATTTTTGCAAAGTCAAATGGGAAAAACACATGTATTTTATGTATTTATGTTGACGATGGCATGATTTTTGGTGACAGTGATGATGTGATCGATGAGATCATCAATCATTTGAAGCAAAAGTTCGAGATAAAAGTAATCGACGCCAGGTGTTTTCTTGGTATTGAAATTGATCGTTTGAACGACGGATCGATTTTTATACATCAAACGGCATATGCACGCAAGGTTATTCGAAAGTTCAACATGGAAAATTGTGTTTCAGTGGGAGTACCAAGCGTTACAAATCAAAAATTACCGCAATACGATGACAGCGATCCATCGAATTTTCCGTATCGACAACTTGTGGGCAGCATTATGTATTTGGCAATGGGAACATGACCTGACATTTTGTATGCAATCGGCGTGGCCAGTCGTTATTTGGAAAAACCATCGATCACTCATGTGAATGCGGTGAAGCGTATTTTGAAATACATAAATGGTACATTGAATCGTGGTATTTTGTACGGCTCTACAACGGGTGAAATTACATTCAATGGATACAGCGATTCGGATTATGCTGGCGATCTTGAAACACGCAGATTGACAACTGGTTTCATTTTTACTGTGAATAATAGCACCATAACTTGGTGTTCAAGGCGGCAATCAAGTGTATCGAAATCAACGGCTGAAGCTGAATATATTGCTGCTTCTGAAGCGACATCCGAATCACCACATTTGTAATGATTTTCCCTTTTCAGATCGAACGCGGAACCGACCTCTCATCGGTTCTAGACGTTAAGTCTGAGTAGTGCCAACGGATGGTACCAACAGGTCAACCAATCCGTGCACCGTAATCCATTCACGCGGTGACTGCTTGTCGGCCAGCTAGTTCGGAGAGGATTTCGGTCGCGGGTCTCCGAATGGATTACGCTCAATCACAATATTTCAGTCACCTGAACTTGCCCGTTTTTCAAACGCGTCAACAATTACTCATCCAGAACGAGAAACCTACATTACGTTAGTTCTGGATGTGATCTATCCACAGATCTCAAATCAAAAACGCTACAAAATCCCATAGGCGCGTTACCGATTCACCGACGCGGTACCGAAAAATATACTACTCGAACTTAAACCGAAGAAAACTACTCTAAAGAAATGGCGAAACAAGCAAAGGTACCGCGTACCGCGCGCGACGCGAAACCGACTTCAGCGGATTTGTCGAAACCCTAACCTCGCGACGGCATACCTACCCTGCACTCTCCTTTCACGCTGAAAAAAAAAAACGAGCCACTGAAAAGGAAAGTCGATAGTTAATTAGCAATTCATGTTAATTTTTAATTAGTTCCTAAAAATATGTATAATTTTTCCATTAATATTTCTATTTTTATCTACCCGTATCCTGTAAGCTACTTCAATTAAATATCATATTTTGTCGTAATCTGTATGAGACTTTTATACAATTAATTATTCGTGTTTAATATTAGGTTTAATGATTATTGAAAAATACGGTTAATAGCCATTTTACTAATCCTTGTTCAAATTTGTTGAAATTGATTTTTTTTTCTTAATAATTCAAAGGTTAAAAGAGTATGGAACTAATGAACATAACTAAGCTAAAGTGACGTAAACTAAGATAATGCGAATTTTGAGTACAATGCAAACAGGAAATGCGCTTGAAATGGACTCTTGCAGATCGATTTTGTTTTATCTGCTTGGCAGTGTTAAAATTGAAATTAAATTTGAAAATGTTTGGTAGTAGTCAACCAAAAGGAATAATATTGTGAATATGATTTCCGCGACAATCATGTGGATCGTTCTTGTTATTGCTTGCTACAGTTTATAAAATCTCCGTAATAAATATTTCTTATTTAAATTTGAATAAAACAATTAGTAATATTTATTACGGAGATTTTATAAACTGTAGCAAGCAATAACAAGAACGATCCACATGATTGTCGCGGAAATCATATTCACAATATTATTCCTTTTGGTTGACTACTACCAAACATTTTCAAATTTAATTTCAATTTTAACACTGCCAAGCAGATAAAACAAAATCAATCTGCAAGAGTCCATTTCAAGCGCATTTCCTGTTTGCATTGTACTCAAAATTCGCATTATCTTAGTTTACGTCACTTTAGCTTAGTTATGTTCATTAGTTCCATACTCTTTTAACCTTTGAATTATTAAGAAAAAAAAATCAATTTCAACAAATTTGAACAAGGATTAGTAAAATGGCTATTAACCGTATTTTTCAATAATCATTAAACCTAATATTAAACACGAATAATTAATTGTATAAAAGTCTCATACAGATTACGACAAAATATGATATTTAATTGAAGTAGCTTACAGGATACGGGTAGATAAAAATAGAAATATTAATGGAAAAATTATACATATTTTTAGGAACTAAATAAAAATTAACATGAATTGCTAATTAACTATCGACTTTCCTTTTCAGTGGCTCGTTTTTTTTTTCAGCGTGAAAGGAGAGTGCAGGGTAGGTATGCCGTCGCGAGGTTAGGGTTTCGACAAATCCGCTGAAGTCGGTTTCGCGTCGCGCGCGGTACGCGGTACCTTTGCTTGTTTCGCCATTTCTTTAGAGTAGTTTTCTTCGGTTTAAGTTCGAGTAGTATATTTTTCGGTACCGCGTCGGTGAATCGGTAACGCGCCTATGGGATTTTGTAGCGTTTTTGATTTGAGATCTGTGGATAGATCACATCCAGAACTAACGTAATGTAGGTTTCTCGTTCTGGATGAGTAATTGTTGACGCGTTTGAAAAACGGGCAAGTTCAGGTGACTGAAATATTGTGATTGAGCGTAATCCATTCGGAGACCCGCGACCGAAATCCTCTCCGAACTAGCTGGCCGACAAGCAGTCACCGCGTGAATGGATTACGGTGCACGGATTGGTTGACCTGTTGGTACCATCCGTTGGCACTACTCAGACTTAACGTCTAGAACCGATGAGAGGTCGGTTCCGCGTTCGATCTGAAAAGGGAAAATCATTACAAATGGCGCCCAACGTGGGGCCCAAAAAAACATCCTAAGGGGGAAAGAACTTCGCGTCTTCTGACGAGTTGGTCCTTTACGGAGGATGTAAGGTACTTTGGTACTCGAGTCCCACTATCAGGAGCAGTGGAATTGTGTGATACACACTAGAAGTCGCTTCACGTGAGTTGTAGCTTCCGCTCTCCTTTGTTTGATTTTTTTTTTTTGCGACAGAATCCTTCCGATGTGTTGTCCCAGGTTAACCCCTGTAAGGACCTTCTATTTTCTTGATGGAACTGCCAGTCTGATGGGTTTACCTATCAGCATGGACTCTCAAGAAAATAGAAGGCTACCTTGCCTTTATGTCGCGGAAGGATTCTAACTATTTCTTATGCGTGTTAGACGAGTGGTATCGGTTCAACGTTCGGTGGCGTATGCTGGAGTTGCGAAGCCCGGAATGCTTCCACGCGTCGGGAATTTTGACCGCGTACAAAGTCGTTACGGTAGCTCTACCACTTGTCTCGTCGAGTCACTTTAACGTAGTTTAGAGACGGTTTTTTGTAATGTATGTGGGTTATGGGGTAATTTTCGTAAATCGACCGAAAGCATCCTTTCTTCGGCAGATTACCACGCACTCTCTTTTCCCGTTGAAGGAGTCGACCACTGGAAAGGAAAGTGTATCAAATACATTTTTTTTTTTCCACTTATCTTATCAAAATAGCTCGCCACTATCGGCCACTAAATTATTCCTAAGTTTTTTAAATATATATTATATTGTAACATTTTTTTTTGTTAAGGAACTTACTTCTCCCACCAGATTGAACGAAAATGGCAACGAAGCGGACCCCAGAAAAGCGGTGGACCCGGTCCAAAACGGTCCAACCCGCGAACTGTGGAATCTGTTTCGAGGACGTAGTGGAGGGCGTACACAGCGTGCGATTGGATTGTGGACATTTATTTCATCGTGCCTGTGTACAACAGCTCCTCCTCACGTCAGAACTGTGTCCCTTATGCCGGCGACCCATCGAGCGGACCGCCCTAGACGTCCCCCTCGGAACGCCCCTACCAACGCGTGGAGCAGTGGCGAAAGGAGTTCCAGAAGCCGAACCGTCACAACCACTCTTAGACCTGCAAGGAGCAGTAGGCGGTGAAGTTCCGGCTGCAAGTGTCGTGTCCGAGGTGACAACCATGCCTTCCGCCCACTCCATTGACACCCTCGTGGCGTTGATGAGGGATATGTCGGAGAGGATTGGCAACCTGGAGGGAAAGATCCAGAATCTCCCGTTGAGCCAACCACACAGTCGCGTGAGAACTCCGCTTGGCTGGGAGCCAAATCCCAGTGTGGCGATGCCCCACTCCCGACAATCCGAGCAATGGGTCCCACCCCCAAGGAACTCGGGAATGGATCCCAGAGCTCCCGAATACAGACCGCGACACAGTACCGGACCTCCGTTGGTACCTCCAGCCCCCGAGGCAGTTCAGTACAACAGGTCAATAGAGGATGTGATTCCCCCCGGGAACGCATTGGCACCTTTTCGAGACCCGACGCCTCGTATCATGGAGAGTTGGCGCCTGAACTTTACAGGGTTCAACGATATGATATCGGCGGACCGGTTCCTTTTCCGGATTCAGGCGTTGGTATCCAGCACCCTGGGAGGTGATTCCTCGGCCTTCCTCCGGCATGCACATCTTTTGTTCAGCGGCGACGCTGCCGACTGGTACTGGAGCTTTAAAGAGTCAACGCCACGTCCCACTTGGCACTCTTTCAGTGCAGCCTTCCGCAATCGATTTGAGGATGGCTTCACTGAGAGAGAGTTAAGAGAGCAAATAAAGAAACGGAAACAAGGCGCTCACGAACCGTTCGACCAGTACTACACCAGTATAGTGAGATTGAGCACTCGCCTGCGAAATACCATGCCCGAGGACGAATTGGTAGAAATTATCAGAGAGAATATGCGCTGGGATCTCCAGAACAGCCTTCTGCATTTTCCCATCAACACCATACAGGGATTGCGCCTCCATGCCCGCAGACAAGAACACTTGGATGAGCGGCGTGGTACCTTCCGTCCACAACCTCGCATAACGGGACCAAATCCCCGAAATCATCACACCGCGGAGTTGATGGCAGCGGACCACCTGCTTGCTGATCCAGTACCAGTACCGAGGAGCGGAGCACCACCGGAGCTTGAGGACCCAGCCTTGATTGATCGACCCTCCCTTGAAGCAATTACAAGCCCGACAATCTGTTGGAACTGCCGACAACCGGGACATCAGTTCTATGCATGTCCAGCGGAGCCGACGCTTTTCTGCTACCGCTGCGGGAAGGCCGACACATACGCACCTGATTGTGCAAATTGCAAAGGGCGAAAAAACTTGCCACCGAGTGCCGCGACCACCCGTCGGCACTCCTAGACCCCGGACGAACCAATCCAGACCCCATCACCAGCTATGACCCAGCTCCCAACATGACTCCAACTCTGCTGACTCGCACCGCTAACCACAGTTCTCCCGAAGTTCCACAACCGACGCCGTCCTTCGCCGAGGCCAACGCGCAGGGAAATGATAGCGAGACGAAAGTTCCTTGGCATGTAAAACCTTTTCATGTCAGGCTGCGGAATTACTTGGCTACTCGACAGCGCATCTTCCATGAGGAGTTGGCCACAAATGTCCCACCGCGAAGCAAGCGAGCCACGCGTCGGATGCGGAGCCTCTGGAGAAAAGTCAGGCAGTCGAGAAAAGTGTTGAAGGACATATACTTAGACGAATTATTGAGGGAGGATGTCCGGCCATATGCGTCAGTACACCTCCTGCAAAAACGAGTATCAGGCTTAGTCGATACGGGAGCCAGTGTGAATTGCATCTCTGCCGAGTTTGCAGGGGAGGTACTGGCAAAGCACGCGGACCAAATCCGTCATTTCACCTCCTGGTTAAGCACGGCGGACGGAACTCGTCACTCTGTAGTGGGAAAAATTATGACGGATGTCACCTTTAAAGGGGTAACTAAACCTATGGAATTTTTCATCATACCTCAGTTAACCCAGAATCTTTATTTAGGAGTGGATTTCGTTCGAAAATTTAACTTGGCCCCGGCACTATTTTCCGGTTCGACCCTGGAGTCCGTCACCACCGTTCCTGACCAATCTCAACCCACTCACTTACTACGGCATACACTGGAGGTAACTCAGCAACTGCGTCTCGACTCGGCTATATCGGCTTTTCCCTCGCACGAGAAGGAAGGTCTCGGGCGGACTGCCCTGGTGTTCCACACTATAGATGTGGGGGATGCTAAACCCATAAAACAGAGACATTTCGCCATATCTCCGGCGAAGGAAAAATCGTTATATGCCGAAGTGGATCGAATGCTAGCATTAGGCGTGATCGAAGAATTACAGAGCGCGTGGGCTTCCCCAGTCACCTTAGTGGTCAAGCCGAACAAGGTCCGGTTATGCTTAGATGCCAGGCGCTTGAACGCCGTCACAGTCAAGGACGCATATCCTCTACCGTTGATCGAAGGCATTTTGAGTCGATTGCCTAAAGCCCATTTCATCACGAGCTTAGACCTCAAGGACGCCTTCTGGCAAATTCCTTTAGACCCCGGTTCAAAGGAGAAAACAGCCTTCACAGTCCCAGGCCGGCCCCTATATCAATTCGTGACCATGCCATTCGGATTGTGTAATGCCCCCCAAACAATGACGCGCCTTATGGATAAGGTGATACCACCTCATTTGCGGCACCAAGTTTTCGTTTACTTGGACGATCTGTTGCTTATAACAGAGACCTTTGACGAACACATCGACCTGCTTCAGGAGGTGGCTCTACACATCCGGAGGGCAAGATTAACCATCAACATAAGGAAGAGCCAGTTCGTGATGACGGAGGTGAAGTATTTAGGTCACATCATTGGGCATGGCCATATCAAGACCGATCCGGAAAAGACTCAAGCGATTGACGTTTTTCCACTACCCAAGACCACCAAACAGTTACGCCGATTCTTAGGCTTATGCGGATGGTACCAGCGTTTTGTACGTGACTATGCCACCATTACCACTCCTTTGACCGACATGCTGCGTAAGGGACGTAAATTCGTCTGGGAAGAGCCCAGCTTGCGAGCCTTTGAAGAGCTAAAGAAGAGTCTGACTACAGCCCCCGTACTGCACAGCCCGGACTTTGACAAACCGTTCTCAATCCAATGTGACGCGAGTCAACATGGGGTGGGAGCAGTCTTAGTCCAGGTTGCACAAGACGGCGAGGAGAGACCTATAGCCTTCATGTCTCACAAGCTGAACCCAGCCCAGCGAAATTACACGGTCTCCGAGCAAGAATGTTTAGCCGCGGTGTTGGCAGTGAAACGCTTCCGAGCCTATGTGGAGGGACACACCTTTGAAATCGTTACGGATCACGCTTCTCTGAAATGGCTAATGAGCCAGACTGATCTCAACGGCAGATTGGTCAGGTGGGCACTGAAACTACAGGCATTTGACTTCACAATTCGCCACCGAAAAGGAAGCCAGCATGTAGTCCCCGACACCCTATCCAGAATGTTCGCCCCTGAAGGAGCCGAGTTGGTCCAAGAGGACGACAGCCCCCAATTGATCGATTTGGACCATCCTGCCTTCAAGTCAGCAACCTACACACAACTGATTCACACTATCCAGAATCAACAGCCCCAGCTTCCTGAACTGCGGTTGACGGATGGATTTATTTATAAGCGGATGGGACACGCATCCGGAGACCCCATACAAGAAGAAGAACAGTGGAAGTTGTGGGTGCCCGAAGAATTAACCACTGATCTTATCAGACGGGCTCATGACCATCCAACAAGTGCGCACGGCGGATACGGTCGTACACTTAGGCGGTTGAAAACCTGTTTCTTCTGGCCTAAGATGGCACAACAGATAAAAGCGTACGTAGCCTCCTGTGAGCTATGCAAGTGCACTAAAGCGCCCAACACCATTCTTCGGCCACCCATGGGTAAGGTTGAGGTCCCCGAACGCGTGTTCCAGCGCTTGTACATTGATCTTATCGGTCCTTACCCTCGATCTGCTTCTGGTCACACGGGAGCTGTCGTGGTCCTGGACCAGCTCTCCAAATTCCCTATCATAGAACCACTACGTAACATGCACACTGGACCAATAATCAGCTTTTTGGAGAAACGATTCTTTCACATGTTTGGGGTTCCGGAGAAACTTGTCTCCGACAATGGGGTCCAGTTCACCTCCAGCAAGTTCCGAGACCTAATGTCCAAATACGGCATCATCCACCAACGAACTGCCGTCTATTCACCACAAGCCAACGCATCCGAACGACTGAATCGTACGCTCATAGCGGCCATTCGCGCCTATGTCCACCCGAATCAGAGGGACTGGGATCGCAAATTGTCCGCCATCACTAGTGCGCTGCGCTCGTCGTACCACGCCACTACCGGCATTTCGCCGTATTTCGCAGTGTTCGGCCAGTACATGATCGGTCATGGGAGCGCTTACCGGCTATTGCGGCAGCTGAAATCGCTAGAGGACCCAATCGTGGTTCTAGAACCGCACGAAAAGCTCCAACTTCTGCGAGATCAACTGCGGGAGAAGATTGAAGAAAGTAGACGGATGGGAGCGGAGCGGTACAACTTGCGATCTCATCCTTCTGGCTTTAAGGCCGGCGACGAGATATATCGTCGAAACTTCCGACAGAGCGATGCCACCCGCCATTACAATGCCAAACTAGACAAGAAATTCGTGAAGTGTCGAGTCATACAAGTCATAAGCCCCACCCGATACCTCATCGCGGACATGACTGGTAAAACCCTGGGAATTTACCACGCAAAAGACCTTAGACGATGAAGTGCAACTAGTTCCCACGAGAAACCTTGGCTTACCCCAAATCTCTGCTTAGACGAAGACCTCCGAATAACACCCGACTCCCTACTATATAGTCACTGTCGAGTCTTCACGAACATGGTTGTAGCCTATCCTTCGAAACCGACCTTCGACCTGCCACGGCCCTAACCAAGACCTTTTATATAGGAGACGGGATCGTAATTACTTCGATTTTGGGGGGGGGGAATGTGTAATGTGACGCCTACGCCAGGAATCGAAGTGATTCCGATCCCGAACCCTTGTAACCGGCCAGATGGATATGTCCTCGAAGTGCCAGCGGACTTCATCTGTTGTGCGGATATCGTTGTGCAGAAAATATTTTTTTTTCTGTCCGAATATTTAGACCCGTGGATATAAATATTCGAAATATAGAATTAATCCAACCCCGGCACATTTCGAGACATAGCCATCTGGAAATGCCCCTCCACCATGGCCATCGAGAAAACTATGCCACTGGCGACATCTGGAGAGGCACATTGCCGCCATATGAAGTGCCATTCCACACACAGATGTTTTGTCCGAGGAGACAACCGAAATTTTTGACAGCCACATGTCGGCTTGGTTTTTCGTGGCTGTCGTCTTCTAATAGTGTCCATTGTCGCGAAATATCGAACGCAATCAGAGATAGCAGCTGCTAATAGTGGGGTGCGGCAGATTCCGGTATTCGCTCTCGTTTGTGCCGAAAATCTAGAGAAAGGTAAGTCTGCTAACGGATATCTCCCGAGTTCCGTCTCTAACCTCATTCTTGATAGAAAATCGCAAGAATCCTGAACGAAAATTGTTGCGTTCGTATGATAATTTTGTTTTCAGCTGGTTGCATGAAAGTTTTCACATCTGCAAACAATTTTCTTGAATGGTCTGATGTCTTTGTGAAAAGTGGTGACAATTGTGACAATGAACTGACTCGGTATTGTGATCCACTAGAGCTTTGCTGCTATTATTGCGAAGCTATGCAGCGGCTGATCACCTCATCAATTTGTGTAATGTGACGCCTACGCCAGGAATCGAAGTGATTCCGATCCCGAACCCTTGTAACCGGCCAGATGGATATGTCCTCGAAGTGCCAGCGGACTTCATCTGTTGTGCGGATATCGTTGTGCAGAAAATATTTTTTTTTCTGTCCGAATATTTAGACCCGTGGATATAAATATTCGAAATATAGAATTAATCCAACCCCGGCACATTTCGAGACATAGCCATCTGGAAATGCCCCTCCACCATGGCCATCGAGAAAACTATGCCACTGGCGACATCTGGAGAGGCACATTGCCGCCATATGAAGTGCCATTCCACACACAGATGTTTTGTCCGAGGGGACAACCGAAATTTTTGACAGCCACATGTCGGCTTGGTTTTTCGTGGCTGTCGTCTTCTAATAGTGTCCATTGTCGCGAAATATCGAACGCAATCAGAGATAGCAGCTGCTAATAGTGGGGTGCGGCAGATTCCGGTATTCGCTCTCGTTTGTGCCGAAAATCTAGAGAAAGGTAAGTCTGCTAACGGATATCTCCCGAGTTCCGTCTCTAACCTCATTCTTGATAGAAAATCGCAAGAATCCTGAACGAAAATTGTTGCGTTCGTATGATAATTTTGTTTTCAGCTGGTTGTATGAAAGTTTTCACATCTGCAAACAATTTTCTTGAATGGTCTGATGTCTTTGTGAAAAGTGGTGACAATTGTGACAATGAACTGACTCGGTATTGTGATCCACTAGAGCTTTGCTGCTATTATTGCGAAGCTATGCAGCGGCTGATCACCTCGTTCGTTTGGCGCTGGTGTATACGTTCATGTACCGAAACAAAAACGTCGTAAAATGGAACCAAAATCAAAGAAATGTATTTTCGTTGGATTTGACGATAATATCAAAGGTTATCGTGTCTATGATCCGGATACAAGGAAAATCGAGGTGGTTCACGATGTGAAATTTTT
The DNA here is from genome assembly GCA_963969285.1 of Odontomyia ornata. NCBI lineage: Eukaryota > Metazoa > Arthropoda > Insecta > Diptera > Stratiomyidae > Odontomyia > Odontomyia ornata. The sequence goes on along the minus strand of OZ017738.1, from coordinate 464,461,457 downwards.
ATCGGATGAATTTAATACAATAAAAATCTTGGCACAAGTACACGGTGGTCAGGAAAAAGCGGTACAAATGGATGAGAATGAGGATGAGCTCAAGCCTGAGCAATCGAATGTTGAACAAAATAAAGCGGAGTCAAGTGATGCATCAACGTCAACCGCAACGACAGCAACGGCTGAACAACAACAACAACAACAACAGGCGGCAAGAATTGTCAAGCGTGGAACAACGGGTTTGACTGATATTGATGAGGACAATATACTTGAATCGCGTACACGTAATCGAAATCAAACGACATTGGTTGCAATGGCACTTATTGCAATTGATGATGAGCCTCAAACGTATCGGGAAGCAGTTGAATCACCGAACAGCGATAGGTGGTTACAAGCAATGCAAGAGGAATACGATTCACTGGTGCGAAATAACACATGGAAATTGGTCGAGAAACCACACGATCAGAAGGTCATCGATAATAAGTGGGTTTTCAAGGTGAAAAGTAATCCGGATGATTCAATTGAACGATACAAAGCGCGGTTAGTGGCACGTGGCTTTAATCAACAGCATGGGATTGATTATGAAGAAACGTTCAGTCCGGTGGTGCGTTTTGATTCAATTCGGACATTATTTTCAATTGCAGCGGCAAAGAAATTGAAAATGCGACAATTTGACGTGAAAACAGCATTTTTATATGGAGATCTACGTGAAAATGTGTACATGAAACAACCGATTGGATTCAGCGGTGATACAAACAAGGTATGCAAGTTACGTAAAAGTTTGTATGGCCTAAAACAAAGTTCAAGATGCTGGAATCAAAAGTTTAAGGATTTCATCGAAGAATTGGGCTTTAAATCATTATTGGCTGATCCATGTATTTTTGCAAAGTCAAATGGGAAAAACACATGTATTTTATGTATTTATGTTGACGATGGCATGATTTTTGGTGACAGTGATGATGTGATCGATGAGATCATCAATCATTTGAAGCAAAAGTTCGAGATAAAAGTAATCGACGCCAGGTGTTTTCTTGGTATTGAAATTGATCGTTTGAACGACGGATCGATTTTTATACATCAAACGGCATATGCACGCAAGGTTATTCGAAAGTTCAACATGGAAAATTGTGTTTCAGTGGGAGTACCAAGCGTTACAAATCAAAAATTACCGCAATACGATGACAGCGATCCATCGAATTTTCCGTATCGACAACTTGTGGGCAGCATTATGTATTTGGCAATGGGAACATGACCTGACATTTCGTATGCAATCGGCGTGGCCAGTCGTTATTTGGAAAAACCATCGATCACTCATGTGAATGCGGTGAAGCGTATTTTGAAATACATAAATGGTACATTGAATCGTGGTATTTTGTACGGCTCTACAACGGGTGAAATTACATTCAATGGATACAGCGATTCGGATTATGCTGGCGATCTTGAAACACGCAGATTGACAACTGGTTTCATTTTTACTGTGAATAATAGCACCATAACTTGGTGTTCAAGGCGGCAATCAAGTGTATCGAAATCAACGGCTGAAGCTGAATATATTGCTGCTTCTGAAGCGACATCCGAATTGATTTGGGTGAAAAGATTATTGAATGAAATCGTACCGGATCAAGTGAACGAACCAACTTAGTACATCGACAACGAAAGTGCGGTGAAATTGATTAAAAATCCGGTGTTCCATCGTCGAACAAAGCATATTGATGTGGCTTATCATGTTATTCGGGAACAGCACGAACGAAAGGAATTGGCAGTTGAATCAATCTCAAGTCATGATCAATTGGCAGACGGTTTGACAAAGCATTACCCGATTTGAATTTATATGGCAATCATTGGGCAGGACAAATTGAATTTTCCTTTTTTCATTTTGATTACATTTTCGAATTCAATCAAGATTTTCGTTAATGATTCATTCAATTATTTTGCATTGGCCCTTATGGCAATAGTTTTATTGGAGCATAGTTTTTGGTTTATCTGGTAGTTAACAAAAGGTGGCAGTATTAAAATGTATCGATTTTATAGTTTTTGTTAACGTTTAAATATTCAAATATAGGATTCGTGGCGACACCACATCGCACGGTCATTCTGCAAAACACTAATACATTTGACATTCATAGCATTGTAATTTTTTGTACAGTCACTTCACTTTACATACAGCATTTATTAAATTAGCACGTATAAAATATAGTCGCTTGCTTGTTTCTTTTTTTTTTTAATTGTTTTTTGCTGCGGATACATCGGTCAAAGGTAAAATCTCAACAATTCTGCAAACTTTTCTGGAAAGTTGCAAAAAGCCAGACACATCGTCAGCAATTGCAACATATTAAAAATCGGGAAAAACAAGCTTCTCGCCCCAGTTGCGCGTATCTCTCACTTGAGTGAAGTATTCCGTATTTATAAACCATTATATTCGTTGTTAAATAAACTCGCCTTTCATTTTAACTAGCTTCCCGTGGACTTTTATGGATTTTTTTTTTAATTTTCTCCACTTGGTACAACACAATTAGCACTCTTAAAATTATTATTAAATTCAGTTTACAGTTCAAACTTTTTAGAATTTTACCTAAATTATTTACAATTGCTTTAGCAATGGCCAAGACATGATATGATGCACTGATCATTTTGCAATTCGATAACTATTTCAACATTAATTCCCTTACAATAGTTACGAAAGAAATTTTTTATATTTTAATGTCTTTACTTACATATGCATACTTTACCTAGAAATTCATTCAATGACTGATGAAGTAAGAAGGAAGGAAAGCAATTATGAATAAATGGACAAACCGAGTGCTTATTCCATATTTACTATTGGTAAGGTGGTAATAAAATCAATCAAGTCATAAACAACCTTCTGTACCACCACTTCGTCCAAAGGGAAATCCCTTAAATGCTTTGACTCAAGTGAGCTCAAGGATTACCATTGTTTGCTGAAATATGCAAAATTATTTGTCACGTTTCCATGATATATGATTAGCGCATGCACAAACGAAATGTAATCCTTGCTAGCTAATGCCACTCAGACGCCTCTGAGCACGAATTCGCCTAATCCTTTCAGGAATTTCATTATTTGGATGTTCATGTCTTACGGTAATCATATAGTAATAGAAACATAGTAATACTTAAGGCTCTGCATAAATTTCTTAACAAATTATATATTGAACATACTTCTGAAACAATCAACTTTATCAAGTCTTACTTTCGTTGATTAAATTACTTTAAAGAAAATTTCAATTTTTGATATTACATCAATACTTTCGATCCTTGCTGAACCCTCCTTAGCGTTCCTTTCATTTCTTAAACTTTATTGAAACTTTATAGGGGTTTTCTTTTCGCTCGATTGCTTTTATCAGTTTAACGACCGTCTTTATCTTTTGATATGCGAACCTTTAAATGTCCAATAAATTTTCATAAAGTCAATATTTACGACCGCACTTTCTTCCAAGCATGCTACAAAACAGCATCAGTAGTCATCTAAATATTTAGGTTTATTTCCGTATAGAAACATCAATATCCTGGTATGGAAATGCTTGTAACGATATGGCGTACGTGAATATTTATTTACAGTCGTTGTAGCGTCTGAAGCTATCATTGAGCAGTTTATTTTACTTAGGAGTATTTTAAGGAAAGTAAATGGAAACATTATTAATCCCGAAAGAATTTGTTCTGGATTTTTTTTTTTTTGAACCCTGCGCTGCCACGATTAGATGGAAGTTTTTATTGTTGTTCGCAAATTAAGCATAGTAAAGATAAATAAAATATCATAGGTATAACTAACTTAAAGACGTTAAGAAAGAATTACTGGAGCTAAAAAAATTGAAACATGGGTGAATTACAGTAAATTAATTAGCTTGTTTTATGTCTGTTTAAAGGAAATGTGGAAACAAGTGATTTCTGAGAAAACTTGCTAAGGCAGATGGACACTGATAGGCAGACATGACACAAAACGAGTATATCTTTGTAAAATCCCTTTTGCAAAGCTGTCTATGAGACCATGCTGCCTTTGAACGAAAGCCTTCAGTAGGATGTTGGACTCTTACTTTTGGTTTAGATCCAATAAATATTCATCTTAACTTAATAGTTTTTTATTTGACAACACTTTTTTAAACTAACTTAACAGAAATCATTTTAAAACTCCCTTTGTCGGTCAAGGCAAGGATTCCAAATCAGTTGTTATGGAACGATTTTGCGTTTCTCTCCTAATGTATTCTAAGACATCATCCCCAGATTTGAAATATTTCCCCAAGGTATGTGATAGACGATACAATATACCGCCAGTATGTTTTTGCCAATTCCAAAGGATAATTTCAGCATTCAATACTTTCAGATCCTCAATCATTGATATGATATTCTGAAAACATTCGAAATAAACCAGATGTTAAGCACTTATTTCCAAGAAATACATTAATTAATTTAACCAAAAAATAAAAAATAAGTAAAATACGATAAAATTAACGCATCTCACCCATGCAACTGTTGTATCAATAGAAGTAATCAATTCTCCATCAATAACGACATACTTTTGATCTGATGCCATACTCGTAACATTTTTAACGATCCTGTATTTTAAATTTTCAGCAGCTGAGAATGATAAGCTTTGTGTAGTTCTTACTATTACAACTTCACAGCTGTTAACCTGAAGGATTCACAAAATAATTTCGAGTTCATTTAATAACAACCAAACGTACCTTTTCCGTGACGAAATCAATTTTGGGTCTTGCTGCGTCATACAGGATGAACATCAAATTTATCATAATTCCGCAAACAATTCCTACTTCCAACCCCACAAGCAAACATACTAAAAGGGTTGTCAGGTATGGTATGATATCGATTTCTGTGAAAAAAGTTTGATATGAAATTCTAATACTTGGCTTAGACCATAATAGTAATTACTTTTTGATCTCCAAATTTCCATTGGAATTTCGTAGTTGAATAAAAAGATCATAGATGAAACTATGATCGCAGCCAATGATGCTTTTGGTATATAATAGAAAACTTCTGTTAAGAAGCCTAAGGTGGAAAGCACCAGCACTCCTGTAACCATCCCTCCCAATGTTGTCTTAACACCACTAGCGTTGTTAATAGCCGTTCGGGAAAATGAAGCTGTGGTTGGCATGGAAGACACAAATGATCCGAAAATGTTACAGAGCCCAAGCGCTACCATTTCTTGTGATGCAGCAACGATTTTTCCTTTAGCTATTCAAAAATAGTGTTTAAAAGATACAGGACCGCAAAGAATATGATGCTACCTACAGAAAGATTTTGAAATCGCAACATTCTCAAGAATTGCAACCGCAGGAAGCGCTATCACTGTCGTACTCAAGTGCTTGATCATTCCGAAGAAATCAACGTGTTCACCGTTCACTGTCGTCGAAAAAGGTGGAGGTTGAAATGGTGGTAGTCCTGGCTCCAAGTGACCAGTTAATCGAAAAGGTTGACTCTCCTTGAATATGTAGGCAACAGTCATGCCAATTGCAACAGCCATAGCATTACTTGATAGTGATAAGTATTTCGCAATCGTTTTCCATCGCCCTTTAACATTTTTAAGTTGCTGAAATGCAAAATTGAAAATTCAGAAAATTAGAATATTTTCTTGTTTTTTTATTTGCTTATTTCATATATAGTTCAAAAAGACCTATCTATAATGTTCTTAGTTTCACTTTTCATTGCTCCAGCTATTCATTTTTCGTTTACCTTATTATGCTCTTGATTTATATAATTTTTCATCAGCATTATCTAATAATATTCTTTCCTATTTGTTTACACTTAAATAAACCTTGCCTGAGCTCAAAACTTACTTTTGTTTATTACATTTGGAGAAATAAAAAAAGCAGTCATTGAGGACTGCCAAGAGAAGTACAAACTTCAAATTAGGAAATAACTGTGCTTTTTTAAAGGCCAGCTTTCAACGACTACTCAACAGCCTTACCCCACCATCCACTATCTACTACCAGCCATCATTCTTCAACATTGGCTATTTAGTATCATCATTAGCCTACATCCACTATTGGCAGCCATCATCCACCATCACCAACTATCAGCCGGCATCATGTACTCTCATCGGCTATATATCATCATAAACAGTCATCAGTTATCAAACGCTATAATGAGCTATCAAGAGTCATCATCGGCCCTCATTTGGCATCATGTGCCATCCACCCTCCCCCAGATTCCAAGATCCATACGCAGTCCAGCATCATCCACCAAATACCATCTACCATCCTTCATCCTCGTTCCTTAAACGGGTTTGCTTTCTCGTTACCCGACGCGAGATTAAAATATTTTACGTATCTACTTTTCAAGATTAAAACCTGCGCAATTGTTATGTCGCTGTCCACCTGGTTCCTAAACGATATCGCTTTTTTGTTACATAGTGCGAATTTATAAGATTTTACTTCTACAGAATGTTTATATAGGCCATGCGTGTCTCTGGAAGCTTTTACTTCCAAAAAATCTACTTCACACTAACGTCAGCTATATTCTGCTATCATATGCCACCTACCGCCATCATCTGCTGTCATGCGACATCTTCAGCCATCGCTAGCCATCATCCGTCACCCGTCCTCATCTGTGATTTTCGGCCATTTTACGGAATCATACAGAACCATTCCTCCTCATCAACCAATACCAGCCATTATTTACCATCATACGGCACCATCCTACCACATCCACCATTATCTGATATCATCAGCCATCATCCGTCATCATACAAAATCATCAGCTATCTAATGGCACTTTCCTCCCTCGTTCGCAAATACCAGCCATCATGTGGCATCATCCTGCATCCATCCTAATCTGTCATCATCCAACATCTTTAACCATTATCTGCTATAATTATCCATCATCCGCCAATATCCTTCATTACCCGCCATCATATCCCATCATCCATCATCATACTTCATCATTGAGCATCAAACCGCCATCATAAGCGATCATCAATCATTATAAGCTATCTTCTAACACCATAACGCATTATCGTTCCTCGTTCGTCTTCACACACCACTATCAGCTACCATTCGACATCATTCATCATAACCTGCCATGATCAGCCATCATTCATCATTATCTGCTAGCATTCACTACCATCGGCCATCATTCATCGTCCACTTAAGCCTTTGACAGTGTTGATCATGGTCATCTGGCTAACAAACTCCGATCGTTCCACGTTTCCGACTTCTTATTCCCACCGCTCTTGCACCGTTGCATCGAATATTTTAGTCCAAAATCTGGTGTTCCTCAAGGATCAGTTTTAGGCCCTATGCTATTTAACATTTTCATTGATGATCTTCCCCAAAGCCTGTCCTCTAATTGTTTTGTTTATGCTGATAATTTAAAAATTTATCATTCCATTAACTTCAGCAAAGACTGCTCATTCCTTCAAAATGATTTTGATAATCTTCAAAATTGAAGTCAGATAATTTACTTCCTCTTAATATTTCAAAATGTTGTCCCATGAGATTCACCAGCAAAATTCATCCAGTATCATATGAATACCAGATTGATGGATCGCTGCTTGCACATGTGGACAAGCTTAAGGATTTGGAAGAAGTATTTGACGAAGGTTTGGTATTTTGCATCCATATTTCATGCATAGCCACTAGAGCTTCACGTGTCGCTGGTTTCATTTTACGATCCTCCTGCAAGTCTTTTAACATTTCAACCAGCATCCATCTATTTGTACTCCTAGCCCGGTCAATCCTTGAGAATGCCTCCCAAGTATGGTCTCGTCCCTATACCAATCTATTTGATGCTGTTTAAACTGTACAGCATAAATGTACACGTTCTCTAACTTACAAATATAACCTTCCTTACAGCTCCTACGATGAGCGCTTACAGATCCTCAACATTCCATCACTCACAAAAAGGAGAGAACTCTTAGACCTGTACTGCATATTTAAATTATATCACGGTATTCTTTCATCCAACCTTCGGGAAAGGCTTTATATACGTCCCACCTCAAGAACGCGTTCAGCTAACATATTCATTGAGCCCTTTGCTCGTACCGAAATTTATTTGTATTCATTTTTAAGTACGCGTATCACGTCGTTACAATGAGCTCCAGCTGGGCCCCTTGCCACATTCCTTAAACGCTTTTAAAAGCATATTACACAATATTCTCCTCAGCTTCTCATAGTTTATTAGTATTCTATATTCTTGTTCTTTTTTTTCAAGTTGCTCACCTTGCCTTTGTTGCATGTACTATAGTAGGTCTTTGGAAAAATTTTTTTACAAAGACCTACTAGTTTCGCGACCTGTCTGTCCGTCTGTCCATCCGTCGCAGCTAGTTTCTTCAGAAACTATAAAAGCTAGAATGCTCAAACTTTGTGAAAAGGTCAGAAGTGATGGTCTCTCAAAAGTTAAGGTCTTACCGAAAATTCCCCCCTAGTAACGAATTAGCCCTGGAAAATTTTTTTTAACCAAAGGTAGTCGAGTGGGGTATCAAATGAAATGTCTTGATTAGAACTTTTAGAATCTGAAATAAAAAAGTCATTTTATGAATTAGGGGGTCCAGGGGAGGGCAAAATGCACCAAACATTTGTGTTGTGTTGTGAACTATTTGAGTAATCGAACTCTGGCTTCTGATATTTTTCCGATTGCAGATGAAGAACTTATGGAAGATGATAAAAAAAAACAATCTTGTATGGACAAATGTGCAAATATTCACTTCACATGATGGTTTGTGGCGATAAACTCCCTGCCCTGACTCGTACATTGGCTAGATGCAGTAAGTTAGTATGATGAGCCAGCATCTCAACGCGGAAGGCTGGAGTTCAATCTCTGGCAGTGCCAATATCTTAGTTTTAATCCAACTGATTTTTCTTGTCGTTTGCTGATGTCAGGGTCATTTTGTCCTGTGATTGACAATGAATTTCAACGATTTCAACGAGTATAAACTATTCGTACATGAAAGGATCAGCATAATTGAAAAAGAGATTCTTACGGATATCTCAACATGCGTGGTATTGGGGAGAATTGGATGAATTCAATGGCAGTCAATTGGGAAACAACTCCGCCGTATACAATCCCAAGCTTAAGTAAGGCGGAGGGACCCCTTGTTTCTCCATCCTCAGCTTTCATGATTCCTATCCTAAGCCCCCCAATTAAATGGTAGTAAATACTCCCAGGGTCGCACATTGGATTTACTGGTTCACCAATCATGGGATATTAAATGCCGAGAAATGCTAATAACTGCAAATACATCTACAAGTCTGCTACTCAATCCTACTTACGCCTCCTTTGTGGGGACGTAAGAGGTTGAAGGTGAATCTTCTGCGCCTGATAACAGAATTGAAAGCAATAACAATGCCGCTGGAATGGTGGTTGGGTGACGGGCTAACTCCCTGCCCCTGGAAAACCCTTCAGTGTTTCAAAACCTGCAGAAGGGCTTCGGATCGGATTGGACTCACGGCAATGACCTCGCAAACGGAAAAAGGACTATGACATTGGATCCTGAGATGTCAGATCACTCAATCACTCTGGTGCTATTAAGAACCTTTTACAACAAGCCAGTCAATATATATACTGGCAATCCAGAAAACGAGCTGGACGGAGACTGATATTGAAGACATGAGATCGCAGACAATATTATAAGGTGGGAAGTCTACTGAAAAATGAGGATTCAGAGTGGTTTTTACTGTGGATAGGGAGTTATTGATTTTAAGGCAGTCAATGAACGATTGTATGCAGCTTGCATAAAAGCGAAATTCTTTTAAAACTGGCTGATAAATGTACACGCCCCAATCTCAAAAAAGGACGAAGAAACGAAGGAAACGTTCTACAATCACCTGGAAAGACTAGTTGACTCGTTGCCTGCAAACAACACAAAAATAGTTCTGGGTGATTTCAACGCTAAGATTGGCAATAAACTAGCTCATCAGGTAACAACTAACTGGAGGATGTAACCTCCACGATGAAACAAATGACAACGGCCAGCACATGATTGACTTTGCATGTAGCAGAAATGTAGTCATACGTTCGACCCACATCAACGTATTCAGAAAATGACCTATGGATTACTAGATGGCAACATATAACACCAGGTTGACTATGTACTGATCCAACAACGTTAGACCTCGAGCATACTTGACGTCCTTACATACCAAGGTACCAATTGTAACTCAGATCGTTACTTGATCAAATTAACCTATCAATGTCGCATGCTAAAGGCATATTCGACGAAAGACAGCCCGCTACAACATTTGACAACAAAAGGCTCCGAACAACGTCTGTGGCCGAAAAATTCATGGAGACCCTCGACAACCAGCTGGCTCTCATCTTATCAGGCACATCGCTAAGGACAAGCAACGAGTTCTGGATAGAATCGAAAGCGGCTACTAGGACCGTGGCAGAACTGATGATTAGACATTTAGCCCGGCGAGAGAGAAATGATTGGTTCGATGATGAGTGCCAGAAAGCGTTAGACAAAAAGAATCACGCGTACAAAGAGTACGTTGGCAGGGAAACCAGGGCGAAGAGAGAACACTATGAAGATTCCAGAAGAGCAGCAAAGAGGATAATTAGAATTAAGAAAAGAAACTACTATGACGACCAATTTAGAAGTATAAATGTAAGCCAAATAGTGGCAGTAGTATTCATAAAGCTATCCACAAAGTCATCCAATACATTTGGCAACAAGAACATTTGCCAAAAGAGTGGAGCTAATCAGTTATATTCCCTATCCACAAAAAAGGTGACAAGCTACAGTGCGAAAATTATAGAGGTATATCACTGCTTCGTACGGCGTACAAAATGTTTTCAAAAATCTTAGCAAATAAAATTTAATCATACGCCAACAGTATTATTGGGAAGTGTGAAGGTGTTTTAGAGCAGGTAAGTCGACAATATACCGATTGTTCACTGTCAAGCAGGTACTTGGAAAATGCTGGGAGCTTGACATAAACGTGCACCAAATTTTCGTTGACCTTAAGCAAGCATACCATAGTATTGATCGTAACGTACTGTACCAAATAATGCTTTGCTTTGGTATCCAAACCAAACAAGTCCGTCTTACCAAAATCGACGGCCTCTCAAGTCCGCATCGATAAACCACTGACCAATGCCTTTGACACAAATATCGGACTAAAGCAGGGAGTTGGGCTGGCCCCATTGCTTTTTAATTTGACTCTGGCGAACGTCATAAGGAAGCTACCTGTCACTACACGAGCCACATTATTATACAAGTCGAACCATGTAGTAGCCTTTGCGGATGGCATCAACATTTTGTCACGGTCATTAATAACTGCCAAAGAGCTTTCCCTGAAATTTGGCAGCGAGCCAAAACTAGTAGGGCTACAAATCAATGAAAAGAAAACAAAACTCAAGAGGCAGTTGAGGCAAATACCTCAAGCACATAGAAAAGCACACTTGGCAAATACAGTATCAAAGATGTGGGCAAATTCGTCTATTTAGATGCCAGAAAAAAGGAGAACGAGCAATGAAGGAGACGAAATACGCCAAAGAATGCAGCTCGCAAATTAAATGTTTCACTTAGTTTTTACAACCTTGAAGGCCAGCTGCATATACAGGAAAACAAAGCTCCAAGTATACAAATCTGCAATAATACCTGTGTTATGATATGGCTGTGAAACATGGACCGTAACTCAAGCATCCGCAAATATATTGAACACCTTTGAGTGACGGGTCCTGGGCGAATAATTGGAGCAAAGCTAGACGGGGACCAATGGCAAACTCAATACAACCATGATTTGTGTGAAATTTTTGACGAGCTGGAGGTCTCAGTGATTGCAAAACTCCAGAAACTGCAACAAGTTGGCCACATGAATCATATGGATGAACAACTGATACCCAAAAAGGTATTCGTTGGGAGAACTGGAGCTCCGACTCGGTCAACGAAGGCAGTGTATCTCTGCTCAGATTTCGAGGTTAGTGGTTACGGTCGATGGATCAAGACAGTTAGAGGCGCTATTTGCAGGAAGCAAAGGCCCGAGAGGGGCTGTAGTGCCACGAAGAAGAGGAAGAAGAAGTAGGAAATAAAATTAAATGTCACAGTAGCGTGGCTTTTGGAGAATATGGAAGAATAAAGGGTTTGGATTAGAGGACAGGCTGGTGGTAGTGGGTAGTCTGGGAGTAGACAGAGACTCATCAAGATCGAGGTGGTGAAAAACCGTAAAAAAATGGATTTACTCTTCCAAATTGATTGAAAGAAAAAGAAATCTGAAGCGGAACGGAGTACGATATCATCGGTGTACAAAAAATAACATGAGTGTGGACAAGAAAAGAGGAAAAGATTTGTAGGGTAAAAGCATAGGTGAGGAATTCTGACTTACTATTATTTTGCTGGAATATAATTTTTGCCAAAAGCAAAAAGGAGCCATTTATGCACTGAATGTGTGCTGCCCACCCTCGTTATTGATCGGACTACCCATTAAATACATCCCCTGTCAACCTAAGTACCTAGCCTAGAACCGTTTGACACATTACTTCTGGCTGGATCTTGTTTTGCTTTGCCATGTGGTACCTTCAAGTTGCTTCTTTGGGAATTATATAAATTTTCCGAACAGAAAAAAAAAAACAAAACAGTTATTACGAGACAAGGAATTAATAATTAATTCCTGGATAAATGAATTTTGTTACTCAGAGTCTTATCATCAAGTCTCATTAAATTTTATTCTCAATACGTTAAAATTTTATTGAAATTCACTCACGATGCATTTCAACTAGCATTTAGACTAGAGAGGATCTGTGAAACAAGTCAAAGTAGTAGGAGAATGTTCCTGCTAGAAAATTTTTTAAAATAATAACACAAAACTTAACTCATACATACAAGTTGGTTCAAAAAATGAATGAATCAGCAGTTTTTAATGAATCTAGTTTTTTTAATTAAATATAACCTCTCTTAATTTTAACACACTTATTGTAACGATCCTCCAATAATTTTATAGCATCTTTGAAATTGTTTTCCGGAACTCTGTAAAATACTTTTCCGCGGCTGCAATAGCCTCTTCTTTCAACGAAAAACACTTTCTACGAAGTAATGATTTAGAATTCCTAAAGAGTTAATAGTCGAAGCGAACCAAATCTGGCAAATAAGGAAGTTGTTCAAGCGATTCGTACCTTCAATTTAGCCACCGTCAAAGCTCTTGTGTGAGGACGTGCATTGTCTTGATGAAAAATGGGTTTTTCTTCTGTAAACCGGGTCTTTTTTCACGAATTCTTTTACCCAGCTGGTGCAAAAGAATTAATTGTTTTACCTTTTCCCAGATAATCAACCAACAAAATCCCTTGTGAATCCCAAAAAACTGATGCCGTACCCATTTTTGCCGATCATTCTGACTTGACCTGTTTTGAAGCTGAAGAACCAGCTATCCACAGTAAGAAAACGATGCACATAGTTGATGTCGTTCTGGTTCAAACCCTGTAAATTACCTTTAAAAATTTGTTTTCATTCAGTTTTTGTTGAATTGTTAAAGAATGCGGCACTTTCTTCGCGTAAAATATAGAATACTCATTTGCCCAAAATGCGTATGGTATCAATAATTTCGCGATTAGTCGTACTTGCATCTTTACAAACAATATTATAGACTTGCTCAATGATTTTTGGTGTTTTTTGCACTTTTGGAAGTCCACTACGTGACTGAGTGACACACAGGTCATGATTTCAGTGGGGTATTTTAAAAATTTTTACAATATAAAATTTGTCAATTTGGGAGGGACTTACTAATTTTGGCAGAAAAGCTGTGGAGTTTTTCTCTGTTGAGAGGTTCAATGCAAACTGACAACGAGTGAGGAGTCAAGCTGTCAATCGCTGCTGTATATGTATATTCTTGTTCTAACTAATGCGTGTTTGAACTTCCCACCGCAGTAGTGACAGAGCAGACGCTCGTGAACGGCCGTATCCACGCGGCGCACAGCTCATTTCGCGGAAAATAAGCGAAAGGGAAAAATAGAGGTAAGAAAATTTTCATTTTAGGACTAATTAGAGAAAAGGGGAAAATAGAGGAATGGGGAAAGTCTGGGAACCCTGCCAACTTCTTTGGCAGTTGCCAAGCGCTCTGCAACCACCAAAGTAATAACTTGATTTCGCTTGCACCGGCTATTAATTTCTTGTTCTTTTTTGCCTTAGAGTTTTGCACGGAGTCATATGTTTTTTTTTTGTGATATCTTTACCATTCTTGAATAATATCTCGGAAAGTTCCGCTAGGGTCAAGCATCCCTCTGCTATCTTCTAATTTCAGCAACTGCGGTGGCTACCATGGTTGTGACAGAGTTTGCTATTATAATGGTGATTATGTGCATTTTCAATGTGCTTTCATAAAATGTACTACTTTTCTTCAGGCAATACAGTAGCATATCCAAGCTAAAAGACTTTAGTTGATAATATTATGTCACATTAATTATTATGCTGGTGATACTTATAAGTCGAAATTGAGCAACTAATAAGCTCTCTTTGCATATTACTTGAAAAGCTTCAGTGTATAAAAATAATGTAGAAAATAAAATGACTCGAATCAAAATACATACCGTGACGGACAAAAGTCTACGACAGTTCCTTATATTGAGATACCGGTTAATTGGAAGCTTTAATCGAAAATCCATTCAAGTGCATTTTTCAGTAACGTAAATTTATTTATAAAAAATAAAGATAAACATTTTTCATACCAAAATTAAGGGAAAAGTCCGAAAAACATAAAAAAATGATTGGAGAAAAGTCTGCGACAGTCAGTGCTGACTCAGTTATACGCAAAAAATGTTATTAATATTTATTTGCTTGGTATTGTTATCATTCCGTATATATGCTGATGCAATTCTGTTTTAGTTTTATTACTAGGACCGCAAAATGACATCGCGGAAAGAAATTCCTAGTGATATCTGAAATTTGATCGTACAGTAGAAAAAAGACAATAAATCGGGCTCAAAAGTCGCTAAATCACTGAAACTTAAAAGAACTTCTGTCTACACAATCATCAAAAACTTTGATAACAGTGGTTCCATTGAAAATAAGCCTTGACCTGGCCGACCGAAAAAGTTGTCGCGCAGAGACATTAGTTTTATTCTAAAAGAATTGAACAGTAATCCAAAAACAAGGGCTCCAGATTTAGCGAAACAAGTGGCTACACAAAAAAAGGATGTCCATGCAAGAACCATCACAAAAGCATTAAATATAAATGGGTTCCACAGTAGAACTCCACGTAAAAGACCATAAATACCCGCCAAAAACCGACTTCTGCGTCTACAGTTCACCAAGGCCCATTTTGACAATGACAATGATTTTTGGAATAGCGTCCTTTTCAAAGATGAGTCCAAATTCAACATTTTCGGAAGTGATGGTTGCAGTAAAGTATGGAGGAAAAAGAACTTGGCTTTAGAGACCAACAATTTGATTCCTACTATCAAGCACGGTAGAGGTAATGTAATGGTTTGGGGAACCAGCGCTGCATCTTGGGTTGGCAGATTGGCTTTTGTTGAAACTACGATGGACCATTATGCTTACCAAAACCTGATAGAAAAACATTTGAAGCCATCAGTGGAAAACTTGGGTCTTGGAGAGAGATGGATTTTCCAACAAGACACTGATCCAAAGCATACAGCACTTTTCGTTAAGAACTGGTTGTTGTACTACGCTTCCAGGCAACTTAATATGCCTCCGCAAAGTCTAGATTTAGACCCAATGGAGCATGTATGGGAGCTTTTGGAACGGAAAATTTGAAAATGTCACATAAAAATTAAAATTTGTTGAAGGAAGCGCTTGTCACAGAATGGGAGAAAATCACATCTGCAGAAACGGCTTATTTAGTTGCCTCTATGCCCCGAAGACTGCAAGCAGTACTTGATGCGAAAGGGGGTCCGACCAAATATTAAGCCAGCAAAATTTTTTAAAGTTTCCAATACGTTTAGTTGAAAATATTTTAGGTACAAGTCAGCCAGCACTGACAGTCGTAGACTTGTCTCCATTCATTTTTTTATGTTTTTACGAATTTCTCCTTAACGTTGTTATGAAATGTTTTTGTCTTTGTGTTTTGATAAATATATTAGCGTTACAGAAAAATGCACATCAATGGATTTTTGTTTAAAGCTTCCAATTAACCAGAATTTCAATATAAGGAGTTGTCGTAGACTTTTGTCCGCCACTGTAATTCTCTCTAAATCTAGTTGATTATGCTATCTATCTATTGTTTCTAAGCCATAGGTTATCGATTGAAGTACTTACCCTCAATGCAAGAAGAAATATTAAAGTCAGCACACCTAAAGTTGCGTCTCCTACTCTCATTGTTCCGATATTTTTTATGTTATTCTCCCAAGATCCAATAAATTCACTAGATTTGCCTTAAATATATGAATTAAAATATGCACATTTCTTATTTAAAAATTATCCTTTTACCTGATATTCCTAGAAGCGCATTAATTTGTGAGCTTCCTATCGTTAAAGCTGCTGCAGATGAAAATCCTGCTGTCACAGGAATCGAGATAAATCGAACTAGGAAGCCTAAGTTTAGTAATCCAAGAGCTAAAGTTATGCATCCTGACAAGAATGTTAGGAGAACGGCGTAATCTTCACTATCCTGAGTGTGTTTTTGAACTAAGAGAGCCATTATAGCGGTGGGACCTAAAAAACGCATAAAATTTATATATTTTTCTCTGGCATTACTATATCTACAACTAACCAATTGTGATATCCTTGCAAGTACCGAAGAAAATGTAAATAAAACTACCCATAAAGTCTGAATAGAGGCCATATTGGGGCCTCAAGCCTGCAACCACTGCATACGCTATGCCTTGCGGAACAGCTGTTAATCCCACAGTTAATCCTGCAAGGAAATCCTGCGGAAGCCAACCTAACTGATAATTTGGCATCCATTTTAGTGCTGGTAGTCGTTCATATAATGTTTCTTTAGTGCATGCATTGCGTGCTTTTCGCTTAATAGCGCCAACTACATCAGGTAACTCCTCTTTGTAATATTTGTTAAGATTTTCTGAAAAGGTAATCGATATTCAATCAAGTGTTTAACGAAAAGTCAATTATTTTAAGGTAATAAATATCTAGAGCCAAGGAAAATTGATAAAAACTGATGCTTCAGACCAAGAAGATTGTCTTCGAAATATTATAAATGTTTTTCGGAAATAGGGAAATTTTAAAATAATCACAATTATATACGATTGATATTTGGGCACTCTTCTATCTATCTGTCTTTTTATCCCTGCATCACAGCAAGTTTTCTCATGATTTTGAAATGCTACAATCAAGCTTAATAGAAGGGTGATAGAAAATTTTCTCTTCGTCTCGTTTACGAAAGGTGCTTCCTTTCATCTAAGATATCTCCTCATTATTCGATACCCGTGCGGAAAAGCTATTATATATTTTGACGGTTGGAACGTATTTATAAGTTCTTCACACTGTTCATCTTGACTCACTCAAAATACGTTGCTTATGGTTATCCCTTCGTTATTGTCTTCAAATTATTTTACCGCGAGCTGCTGTTTAACCTAGTAATTGCCATGAGTGCCATATTTGGCACTTGGAAAAATTATTGTTCTGGCCGTGAGAGACTGTGTCGGGGTCTGCATGATGATATTGCATTTTCTTCTAAATAACAGCCTCTAAAA
Source organism: Odontomyia ornata (assembly GCA_963969285.1). Classification (NCBI taxonomy): domain Eukaryota; kingdom Metazoa; phylum Arthropoda; class Insecta; order Diptera; family Stratiomyidae; genus Odontomyia; species Odontomyia ornata. The sequence continues at coordinate 464,443,898 of OZ017738.1, read as the reverse complement.
TGAATGATTTATGTATAATTTTTTTCTACGTGCCTTACCAAACCTGAAAATACATACATATGTTCTACTTAGTAATTTTCAATTTTCTTCCCTCAAAATCATTCGAGATTTTTCCAAACTAGATAGATATATATTTTTTTACATGGAAATAGCATACCCTGGTCCAAAAAAGGTAGCTTAACCAATTACAAAAATCAAATATCATTTTTTGCGTGGTTTTTGTAAGAGCACTACAGTCCCTTTCGGGCCTTCGCTTAGAGAATGTTAGAGTATCTCATTATCATGATCGAATGTGTCGGCACTCCACAAGGTGAGTTCCTCAATGGAATTTCTTTTTCGGGCTTCTTGAAAGAAAGTACTCAATTATATGTTCATATGACTCCATATAAATATTGCTGGAAAAATAAAACTGTAGTAATACCTAACAGGCGCGGCAGCTTAACTTTCTTTTTTCAAAATTAAATTAAACATTTTGTATGAATCAGAAAATTTTTAATTGTTTTTGATAATGTACGTGCATACCTAAAGTTTTGTTTTACATGGTCATAAAGATAATATCAAGTAATTGAGGTGCCCCATTCGCCATACCCTGAATAAACTTATTTTTGGGGTTTGTCATGACCCTAGCCAGCATAGCGGCCGTTATGTTGGCAATTTCGCTCTGGATCTTGGTCTTCAAAACTAGCAGGGTCCTTGAACTGTTCACATAAAAACAGGATTTCAAAAAACTCCAGAGAAAAAATTCAAACCAGGAGAGTGGGCCGGCCACTGCGAATTGCCCCTAATTGAGATGAAGTACTCTGGGAAGTGTTCCCTCATAACAGCCATCAATGCTCTTGAAGTGTGGGACGTTGTACCATCTTTTTAGCACCGAATTCCTCCTTAGTCCAGCTCATCTAGCAGTGGGGAAAAAACGCCTGTAACATGTTTACATACCGGTCTAAATTCACTGTCACTCCGACTTTATTTTCCTCAAAGAACCAGGGACCAATAATTCCAGTTGAGGTAATTGCACATCACATTCTTAGAGGAACAAGATATTAGAGGGGCTTTAACCGTATAAATTCCTGTCCGTGAGCGTCCCAACAATTTGATTCGACCCGTTTTCCCCCTCATTAGCTGTTACCACCTTTGGCTCTTTTCGTGGGTATTGTAGATTGGTATATACTAGAACAACCTGGTCATTTATGACTTTTTGTAGATTTATGAGTGCGGACAGCACTTATAGCGCTCAAAATTCTAATGACTCATTACCTAGAAATCTAATGCAAATCTTAAGCGCAAGAAATTTTCTAATTTTCGTCAGGTAACTTAAAAATTCGTTAAAAAATTTCTTGTATTTCACTTTCAAATTCGCATTGATAAAGTTTTTATTAAATAAATCGTAAGGGATTAATATTCAATACATCAGCTTCATACACATATTTTACAGGTTACAAATTCATATTCTCGGATGAAAATCAATTTTTTAATTCATAAATATCAAATTCAAATTAATATTTACATTTGTGCACATTTTCGGGCACACTCGGGCTAGAAACTGTCACTCAGCTTACATTGCCGTTAGGAAGGTATTTCGTGTTAAGGTATGGCCACGCTTTTGCTCCATTCTATAAACTTTCATTATAGTTTTACGACAAAACTGATAAAAGTACATTAACCGCAAACGAAAATTGCCGCATATTATAGATAGCGTTAACTCTGATTCATTTAATTCATATTTAACCAGTTAGGACGCAACTCATTAACCAACCTTTGATGGTATGAGATCACTCACTTGGTGTGAACAAGTCATTATTTAAAAATTCGTTTTCCCCATCCGTAGCAACTGAGCTGATTCGTGTCTCTTAAATTGAACCCGAAGTTGCACTTCTGTCAAATCGACTGATAGACGTGAGTAAAAATTTTACGCGTCGGGATTTCCGTCGAATTTGATCAAATAATTTCAAATCGAAAGTGTTGATTTGATTTTAATATCCTGTAATACGTGAGGTGAGGTTTAAAGAACATAGTGAAGTGATTAAGTGATAGTGACACTAGTTACAAACATAGAAAACTAATAATGAAGTGCATAGTGTTTACGTGCGGAAATGATACGAAATGCCGGTTGCCAGAAACATCTTTTCATAGGTAAGTTGGCAATTACTGCTTTATTTTTTGAGTGCGCGTGTATTTTTTCAACATTTTGATTTAGTTAGTGTTAATTACGTGCGTTTTCTTGATAACCAGTCAGGACTTCATCCGTTTGTTCACGTGGGCGTGGCTTAATTCTTCGTGCTATTTGCTTCGTGCTCAGCTTACATTCCCGTTTAGTTTGTTCCCCAAGAGTCAGTGAAATAGTCAAATGGAAATATTAACGGGGGTAATTGAAATTTTAAAATTTTGTTATTTGGTATTGTATGAAATATTTTGCTTGCTAATTTTCGAAGTTCTGGACGCCGCAAGTAATTTTTAAATTTAATTTTTCTGTATATTATTAAGTTTCGGATGCAGCAAATGATTTTTTGGTTGGATTTGTTTTTTTGCTAGTAACTTTGGGTGAAATGATAGATCGTCAATATCATCAATATCAGTAATGCAAAAAAAAACGAATGTATAGAAATTGGATGCGATTATTTTAGTCTGAAATTTTATAACATTACAACCTTGTTAAATTTTTTAGCCTCAGCAAAATAAACTGTAGGATATTGATTTTAATGAAACAATCCACATTAAACTTACTATGTATTACTGCAATGAAAATGAATGAATTATTGCCCCTACTTTTCGTCATCTCTGAACAAATTTATTCGGTAGTTGTAAATTTATATAAGTTTTAGTAAATCAGGGGGGCAAATCGGGGAAAAAGTTGTTTATTGTCCTCTCTACAGTCTTGTATCTCAATGACAGTGAACGATCAAAACTAGAGATCTGCAAAGCCTTTAAATTAAATCGTAAAAACGCCGAATTTACACGTTCAAGAAAAGCGATTTAAAGTTTTGGTGTTTTTTTCCTTTTTCAACCTTCATAAAAAATAGTGTATTTGTAAATAATATTACAAATTTGTACTTGTCGTAAAGAATAGACTGGCAGCTACAAAATGAGACCGAAACTTTGACAATCGGAAAGAAATTGTGGGCACAGTGAACGACCAATGCTAGAGATCTTCCAAGCCTTTAAATTAAATCGTAAAAACGCCGAATTCGCACGTTTAAGGGGAGAAAAAGCGATTCAAAGTTTTGGTGTTTTTTTTCCATTTTCAACCTTCATAAAAAATAGTGTATTTGGGAATAATATTACAAGTTTGTACTTGTCGTAAAGAATAGACAGGCAGCTACAAAATGAAACCAAATTTTTGACAATCGGATAGAAATTGTGGGCACAGTGAACGATCAAAGCTAGAGATCAGCCAAGCCTTTAAACTAAATCGCAAAAACGCCGAATTCGCACGTTTAAGGGGAGTAAAAGCGATTTAATGTTGTGGTGTTTTTTTTTTCCTATTTCAACCTTCATAAAAAAAAGTGTATTTGTGAATAATATTACAAATTTGTACTTGTAGTTAAGAATAGACTGGCAGCTACACAATGAGACCAAAATTTTGACAATCGGATAGAAATTGTGGGCACAGTAAACGATCAAAGCTAGAGATCTGCCAAGCCTTTAAACTAAATCGTAAAAACGCCGATTTCACACGTTTAAAGGGACCAAAAGCGATTTAATGTTTTGGTGTTTTTATTCCTATTTCAACCTTTATAGAAAAAAGTGTATTTGTAAATAATATTAAAAATTTGTACTTGTCATAAAGAATAGACTGGAAGCTACAAAATGAGAGTAACGTTTTGATAATCGGATAGAAATTGTGGGCGCAATGAGCGATCAAAGCTAGAGATCTGCCAAGCCTTCGAATTAAATCGTAGAAACGCCTAATTCGCACGTTTAAGGGGAGAAAAAGCGATTTAAAGTTTTGGTGTTGTTTTTTCCTATCTAAACCTACAAATTTGTACTTGTCGTTAAAAATAGACTGGCAGCTACAAAATGAGACCAAAATTTTGACAATCGGATGGAAAATATGGGCACAGTGAACTATCAAGCTGGAGATCTGCCAACTCTTAAAATTAAATCGTAAAAATGCCGAATTCGCACGTTTAAGGGGAGGAAAAGCAATTTAAAGCTTTGGTGTTTTTTTCCTATTTCCACCTTGATAAAAAATAGTGTATTTGTGAATAATATTACCAATTTGTACTTGTCGTTAAGAATAGACAAGCAGCTACAAAATGAGACCAAAGTTTTGACAATCGGATAGAAATTGTGGGTACAGTGAACGATCAAGGCTAGAGATCTGCCAAACCTTTAAACTAAATCGTAAAAACGCCGAATTCGCACGTTTAAGGGGAGAAAAAGCGATTTAAAGTTTTTGTGTCCTAAGCCCCAAGTCCCGAGTCCCAAGTCCCAAGTCCCAGGCCCAAGTCCCTAGTCCCAAGGCCAAAGTCCCAAGTCTCAAGTCTCAAGTCACTAGTCCCAAGTCCCAAGTCCCAAGTCCCAAGTCCCGAGTCCCGAGCCCTGATTCCCGATTCCTGAGTCCTGAGCCCCGAGTCTCGAGTCCCGAGTCCCGAGTCCCGAGTTCCGAGTACCAAGTGAGTCGAAAAACACAACAACCAAAAACCAAAAACCAAAAACCAAAAACCAAAAACCAAAAACCAAAAACCAAAAACCAAAAACCAAAAACCAAAAACCAAAAACCAAAAACCAAAAACCAGTAAACCAAAAACCAAAAACCAAAAACCAAAAACCAAAAACCAAAAACCAAAAACCAAAAACCAAAAACCAAAAACCAAAAACCAAAAACCAAAAACCAAAACCAAAAACCAAAAACCAAAAACCAAAAACCAAAAACCAAAAACCAAAAACCAAAAACCAAAAACCAAAAACGATAAACCAAAAACCAAAAACCAAAAATCAAAAACCAAAAACCAAAAACCAAAACCAAAAACCAAAAACCAAAAACCAAAAACCAAAAACCAAAAACCAAAAACCAAAAACCAAAAACCAAAAACCAAAAACCAAAGACCAAAAACCAAAAACCAAAAACCAAAAACCAAAAACCAAAAACCAAAAACCAAAAACCAAAAACCAAAAACCAAAAACCAAAAACCAAAAGCCAAATCCAAAAACCAAAAACCAAAAACCAAAAACCAAACAACCAAAAACCAAAAACCAAAAACCAAAAACCAAAAACCAAAAACCAAAAACCAAAAACCAAAAACCAAAAACCAAAAACCAAAAACCAGAAACCAAAAACAAAAACCAAAAACCAAAAACCAAAAACCAAAACCAAAACCCAAAAACCAAAAACCCAAAAACCAAAAACCAAAAACCAAAAACCAAAAACCAAAAACCAAAAACCAAAAACCAAAAACCAAAAAACCAAAAACCAAAAACCAAAAAACAAAAACCTAAAACATAAAACCAAAAAATCAAAAACCAAAAACCAAAAACCAAAATCCAAAAACGAAAACCAAAAACCAAAAACCAAAACCAAAAACCAAAAACCAAAAACCAAAAACCAAAAACCAAAAACCAAAAACCAAAAACCAAAAACCAAAAACCATAAACCAAAAACCAAAAACCAAAAACCAAAAACCAAAAACCAAAAACCAAAAACCAAAAACCAAAAACCAAAAACCAAAAACCAAAAACCAAAAACCAGAAACCAAAAACCAAAAACCAAAAACCAAAAACCAAAAACCAAAAACCCAAACCCAAAAACCAAAAACCAAAAACCAAAAACCAAAAACCAAAAACCAAAAACCAAAAACCAAAAACCAAAAACCAAAAACCAAAAACCAAAAACCAAAAACCAAAAACCAAAAACCAAAAACCAAAAACCAAAAACCAAAAACCAAAAACCATAAACCAAAAACCAAAAACCAAAAACCAAAAACCAAAAACCAAAAACCAAAAAACCAAAAACCAAAAACCAAAAACCAAAAAACCAAAAACCAGAAACCAAAAACCAAAAACCAAAAACCAAAAACCAAAAACCCAAACCCAAAAACCAAAAACCAAAAACCAAAAACCAAAAACCAAAAACCAAAAACCAAAAACCAAAAACCAAAAACCAAAAACCAAAAACCAAAAACCAAAAACCAAAAACCAAAAACCAGAAACCAAAAACCAAAAACCAAAACCCAAAACCCAAAAACCAAAAACCAAAAACCAAAAACCAAAAACCAAAAACCAAAAACGATAAACCAAAAACCAAAAACCAAAAACCAAAAACCAAAAACCAAAAACCAAAAACCAAAAACCAAAAAACAAAAACCAAAAACCAAAAACCAAAAACCAAAAACCAAAAACCAAAAACCAAAAACCAAAAACCAAAAACCAAAAACCAAAACCAAAAACCAAAAAACCAAAAACCAAAAACCAAAAAACAAAAACCTAAAACATAAAACCAAAAAATCAAAAACCAAAAACCAAAAACCAAAATCCAAAAACGAAAAACCAAAAACCAAAAACCAAAAACCAAAAACCAAAAACCAAAAACCAAAAACCAAAAACCAAAAACCAAAAACCAAAAACCAAAAACCAAAGACCAAAAACCAAAAACCAGAAACCAAAAACCAAAAACCGAAAACCAAAAACCAAAAACCAAAAACCAAAAACCAAAAACCAAAAACCAAAAACGAATACCAAAAACGAAAAACCAAAAACCAAAAACCAAAAACAAAAACCAAAAACCAAAAACCAAAAACAAAAAACCAAAAACCAAACCAAAAACCAAAAACCAAAAACCAAAAACCAAAAACCAAAAACCAAAAACCAAAAACCAAAAACCAAAAACCAAAAACCAAAAACCAAAAACCAAAAAAACCAAAAACCAAAAACCAAAAACCAAAAACCAAAAACCAAAAACCAAAAACCAAAAACCAAAAACCAAAAACCAAAAACCAAAACCAAAAACCAAAAACCAAAAACCAAAAACCACAAACCAAAACCAAAAACCAAAACCAAAAACCAAAAACCAAAAACCAAAAACCAAAAACCGAAAACCAAAAACCAAAAACCAAAAACCAAAAACCAAAAACCAAAAACCAAAAACCAAAAACCAAAAACCAAAAACCAAACACCAAAAACCAAAAACCAAAAACCAAAAACCAAAAACCAAAAACCAAAAACCAAAAACCAAAAACCAAAAACCAAAAACCAAAAACCAAAAACCAAAAACCAAAAACCAAAAACCAAAAACCAAAAACGAATACCAAAAACGAAAAACCAAAAACCAAAAACCAAAAACAAAAACCAAAAACCAAAAACCAAAAACAAAAAACCAAAAACCAAACCAAAAACCAAAAACCAAAAACCAAAAACCAAAAACCAAAAACCAAAAACCAAAAACCAAAAACCAAAAACCAAAAACCAAAAACCAAAAACCAAAAACCAAAAACCAAAAACCAAAAACCAAAAACCAAAAACCAAAAACCAAAAACCCAAAACCAAAAACCAAAAACCAAAAACCAAAAACCAAAAACCAAAAACCAAAAACCAAAAACCAAAAACCAAAAACCAAAAACCAAAAACCAAAAACCAAAAACCAAAAACCAAAAACCAAAAACCAAAAACCAAAAACCAAAAACCAAAAACCAAAAACCAAAAACCAAAAACCAAAAACCAAAAACCAAAAACCAAAAACCAAAAACCAAAAACCAAAAACCAAAAACCAAAAACCAAAAACCAAAAACCAAAAACCAAAAACCAAAAACCAAAAACCAAAAACCAAAAACCAAAAACCAAAAACCAAAAACCAAAAACCCAAAACCAAAAACCAAAAACCAAAACCAAAAACCAAAAACCAAAACCAAAAACCAAAAACCAAAAACCAAAAACCAAAAACCAAAAACCAAAAACCAAAAACCTGAAACCAAAACCAAAAACCAAAAACCAAAAACCAAAAGCCAAAAACCAAAAACCAAAAACCAAAAACCAAAAACCAAAAACCAAAAACCAAAAACCAAAAACCAAAAACCAAAAACCAAAAACCAAAACCCAAAAAACCAAAAACCAAAAACCAAAAACCAAAAACCAAAAACCAAAAACCAAAAACCAAAAACCAAAAACCAAAAACCAAAAACCAAAAACCAAAAACCAAAAACCAAAAACCAAAAACCAAAAACCAGAAACCAAAAACCAAAAACCAAAAACCAAAAACCAAAAACCAAAACCAAAAACCAAAAACCAAAACCAAAAACCAAAAACCAAAAACCAAAAACCAAAAACCGAAAACCAAAAACCAAAAACCAAAAACCAAAAAACCAAAAACTAAAAACCAAAAACCCAAAAACATAAAACCAAAAACGAAAAACCAAAAACCAAAAACCAAAAACCAAAAACCAAAAACCAAAAACCAAAAACCAAAAACCAAAAACCAAAAACCAAAAACCAAAAACCAAAAACCAAAACCAAAAACCAAAAACCAAAAACCAAAAACCAAAAACCAAAAACCAAAAACCAAAAACCAAAAACCAAAAACCAAAAACCAAAAACCAAAAAACAAAAACCAAAAACCAAAAACCAAAAACCAAAAACCAAAAACCAAAAACCAAAAACCAAAAACCAAAAACCAAAAACCAAAAACCAAAAACCAAAAACCAAAAACCAAAAACCAAAAACCAAAAACCAAAAACCAAAAACCAAAAACCAAAAACCAAAAACCAAAAACCAAAAACCAAAAACCAAAAACCAAAAACCAAAAACCAAAAACCAAAAACCAAAAACCCATAACCAAAAACCAAAAACCAAAAACCAAAAACCAAAAACCAAAAACCAAAAACCAAAAACCAAAAACCAAAAACCAAAAACCAAAAACCAAAAACCAAAAACCAAAAACCAAAAACCAAAAACCAAAAACCAAAAACCAAAAACCAAAAACCAAAAACCAAAAACCAAAAACCAAAAACCAAAAACCAAAAACCAAAAACCAAAAACCAAAAACCAAAAACCAAAAACCAAAAACCAAAAACCAATAACCAAAAACCAAAAACCAAAAACCAAAAACCAAAAACCAAAAACCAAAAACCAAAAACCAAAAACCAAAAACCAAAAACCAAAAACCAAAAACCAAAAACCAAAAACCAAAAACCAAAAACCAAAAACCAAAAACCAAAAACCAAAAACCAAAAACCAAAAACCAAAAACCACAAACCAAAAACCAAAAACCAAAAACCAAAAACCAAAAACCAAAAACCAAAAACCAAAAACCAAAAACCAAAAACCAAAAACCAAAAACCAAAAACCAAAAACCAAAAACCAAAAACTAAAAACCAAAAACCAAAAACATAAAACCAAAAACGAAAAACCAAAAACCAAAAACCAAAAACCAAAAACCAAAAACCAAAAACCAAAAACCAAAAACCAAAAACCAAAAACCAAAAACCAAAAACCAAAAACCAAAAACCAAAAACCAAAAACCAAAAACCAAAAACCAAAAACCAAAAACCAAAAACCAAAAACCAAAAACCAAAAACCAAAAACCAAAAACCAAAAACCAAAAACCAAAAACCAAAAACCAAAAACCAAAAACCAAAAACCAAAAACCAAAAACCAAAAACCAAAAACCAAAAACCAAAAACCAAAAACCAAAAACCAAAAACCAAAAACCAAAAACCCAAAAACCAAAAACCAAAAACCAAAAACCAAAAACCAAAAACCAAAAACCAAAAACCAAAAACCTGAAACCAAAAACCAAAAACCAAAAACCAAAAACCAAAAACCAAAAACCAAAAACCAAAAACCAAAAACCAAAAACCAAAAACCAAAAACCAAAAACCAAAAACCAAAAACCAAAACCAAAAACCAAAAACCAAAAACCAAAAACCAAAAACCAAAAACCAAAAACCAAAAACCAAAAACCAAAAACCAAAAACCAAAAACCAAAAACCAAAAACCAAAAACCAAAAACCAAAAACCAAAAACCAAAAACCAAAAACCAAAAACCAAAAACCAAAAACCAAAAACCAAAAACCAAAAACCAAAAACCAAAAACCAAAAACCAAAAACCAAAAACCAAAAACCAAAAACCAAAAACCAAAAACCAAAAACCAAAAACCAAAAACCAAAAACCAAAAACCAAAAACCAAAAACCAAAAACCAAAAACCAAAAACCAAAACCAAAAACCAAAAACCAAAAACCAAAAACCAAAAACCAAAAACCAAAAACCAAAAACCAAAAACCAAAAACCAAAAACCAAAAACCAAAAACCAAAAACCAAAAACCAAAAACCAAAAACCAAAAACCAAAAACCAAAAACCAAAAACCAAAAACCAAAAACCAAAAACCAAAAACCAAAAACCAAAAACCAAAAACCAAAAACCAAAAACCAAAAACCAAAAACCAAAAACCAAACACCAAAAACCAAAAACCAAAAACCAAAAACCAAAAACCAAAAACCAAAAACCAAAAACCAAAAACCAAAAACCAAAAACCAAAAACCAAAAACCAAAAACCAAAAACCAAAAACCAAAAACCAAAAACCAAAAACCAAAAACCAAAAACCAAAAACCAAAAACCAAAAACCAAAAACCAAAAACCAAAAACCAAAAACCAAAAACCAAAACCAAAAACCAAAAACCAAAAACCAAAAACCAAAAACCAAAAACCAAAAACCAAAAACCAAAAACCAAAAACCAAAAACCAAAAACCAAAAACCAAATACCAAAAACCAAAAACCAAAAACCAAAAACCATAAACCAAAAACCAAAAACCAAAAATTAAAAACCAAAAACCAAAAACCAAAAACCAAAAACCAAAAACCAAAAACCAAAAACCAAAAACCAAAAACCAAAAACCAAAAACGAAAAACCAAAAACGAAAAACCAAAAACGAAAAACCAAAAACCAAAAACCAAAAACAAAAACCAAAAACCAAAAACCAAAAACCAAAACCACAAACCAAAAACCAAAAACCAAAAACCAAAAACCAAAAACCAAAAACCAAAAACCAAAAACCAAAAACCAAAAACCAAAAACCAAAAACCAAAAACCAAAAACCAAAAACCAAAAACCAAAAACCAAAAACCAAAAACCAAAAACCAAAAACCAAAAACCAAAAACCAAAAACCAAAAACCAGAAACTAAAAACCAAAAACCAAAAACCAAAAACCAAAAACCAAAACCAAAAACGAATACCAAAAACGAAAAACCAAAAACCAAAAACCAAAAACCAAAAACCAAAAACCAAAAACCAAAAACCAAAAACCAAAAACCAAAAACCAAAAAACCAAAACCAAAAACCAAAAACCAAAAACCAAAAACCAAAAACCAAAAACCAAAAACCAAAAACCTAAACCAAAAACCAAAACCAAAAACCAAAAACCAAAAACCAAAAACCAAAAACCAAAAACCAAAAACCAAAAACCAAAAACCAAAAACCAAAAACCAAAAACCAAAAACCAAAAACCAAAAACCAAAAACCAAAAACCAAAAACCAAAAACCAAAAACCAAAAACCAAAAACCTGAAACCAAAAACCAAAAACCAAAAACCAAAAACCTAAACCAAAAACCAAAAACCAAAAACCAAAAACCAAAAACCAAAAACCAAAAAACAAAAACCAAAAACCAAAAACCAAAAACCAAAAACCAAAAACCAAAAACCAAAAACCAAAAACCAAAAACTAAAAACCAAAAACCAAAAACATAAAACCAAAAACGAAAAACCAAAAACCAAAAACCAAAAACCAAAAACCAAAAACCAAAAACCAAAAACCAAAAACCAAAAACCAAAAACCAAAAACCAAAAACCAAAAACCAAAAACCAAAAACTAAAAACCAAAAACCAAAAACATAAAACCAAAAACGAAAAACCAAAAACCAAAAACCAAAAACCAAAAACCAAAAACCAAAAACCAAAAACCAAAAACCAAAAACCAAAAACCAAAAACCAAAAACCAAAAACCAAAAACCAAAAACCAAAAACCAAAAACCAAAAACCAAAAACCAAAAACCAAAAACCAAAAACCAAAAACCAAAAACCAAAAACCAAAAACCTGAAACCAAAAACCAAAAACCAAAAACCAAAAACCTAAACCAAAAACCAAAAACCAAAAACCAAAAACCAAAAACCAAAAACCAAAAACCAAAAACCAAAAACCAAAAACCAAAAACCAAAAACCAAAAACCAAAAACCAAAAACCAAAAACCAAAAACCAAAAACTAAAAACCAAAAACCAAAAACATAAAACCAAAAACGAAAAACCAAAAACCAAAAACCAAAAACCAAAAACCAAAAACCAAAAACCAAAAACCAAAAACCAAAAACCAAAAACCAAAAACCAAAAACCAAAAACCAAAAACCAAAAACCAAAAACCAAAAACTAAAAACCAAAAACCAAAAACATAAAACCAAAAACCAAAAACCAAAAACCAAAAACCAAAAACCAAAAACCAAAAACCAAAAACCAAAAACCAAAAACCAAAAACCAAAAACCAAAAACCAAAAACCAAAACCAAAAACCAAAAACCAAAAACCAAAAACCAAAAACCAAAAACCAAAAACCAAAAACTAAAAACCAAAAACCAAAAACAAAAACCAAAAACGAAAAACCAAAAACCAAAAACCAAAAACCAAAAACCAAAAACCAAAAACCAAAAACCAAAAACCAAAAACCAAAAACCAAAAACCAAAACCAAAAACCAAAAACCAAAAACCAAAAACCAAAAACCAAAAACCAAAAACCAAAAACCAAAAACTAAAAACCAAAAACCAAAAACATAAAAACCAAAAACCGAAAAACCAAAAACCAAAACCAAAAACCAAAAACCAAAACCAAAAACCAAAAACCAAAAACCAAAAACCAAAAACCAAAAACCAAAAACCAAAAACCAAAAACCAAAACCAAAAACCAAAAACCAAAAACCAAAAACCAAAAACCAAAAACCAAAAACCAAAAACCAAAAACCAAAAACCAAAAACCAAAAACCAAAAACCAAAAACCAAAAACCAAAAACCAAAAACCAAAAACCAAAAGCCAAAAACCAAAAACCAAAAACCAAAAACCAAAAACCAAAAACCAAAAACCAAAAACCAAAAACCAAAAACCAAAAACCAAAAACCAAAAACCAAAAACCAAAAACCAAAAACTAAAAACCAAAAACCAAAAACATAAAACCAAAAACGAAAAACCAAAAACGAAAAACCAAAAACCAAAAACCAAAAACCAAAAACCAAAAACCAAAAACCAAAAACCAAAAACCAAAAACCAAAAACCAAAAACCAAAAACCAAAAACCAAAAACCAAAAACCTGAAACCAAAAACCAAAAACCAAAAACCTGAAACCAAAAACCAAAAACCAAAAACCAAAAACCAAAAACCAAAAACCAAAAACCAAAAACCAAAAACCAAAAACCTGAAACCAAAAACCAAAAACCAAAAACCAAAAACCAAAAACCAAAAACCAAAAACCAAAAACCAAAAACCAAAAACCAAAAACCAAAAACCAAAAACCAAAAACCAAAAACCAAAAACCAAAAATCAAAAACCAAAAACCAAAAACCAAAAACCAAAAACCTGAAACCAAAAACCAAAAACCAAAAACCAAAAACCAAGAACGTAAAACCAAAAACCAAAAACCAAAACCAAAAACCAAAAACCTGAAACCAAAAACCAAAAACCAAAAACCAAAAACCAAAAACCAAAAACCAAAAACCAAAAACCAAAAACCAAAAACCAAAAACCAAAAACCAAAAACCAAAAACCAAAAACCAAAAACCAAAAACCAAAAACCAAAAACCAAAAACCAAAAACCAAAAACCAAAAACCAAAAACCAAAAACCAAAAACCAAAAACCAAAAACCAAAAACCAAAAACCAAAAACAAAAAACCAAAAACCAAAAACCAAAACCAAAAACCAAAAACCAAAAACCAAAAACCTGAAACCAAAAACCAAAAACCAAAAACCAAAAACCAAAAACCAAAAACCAAAAACCAAAAACCAAAAACCAAAAACCAAAAACCAAAAACCAAAAACCAAAAACATAAAACCAAAAACGAAAAACCAAAAACCAAAAACCAAAAACCAAAAACCAAAAACCAAAAACCAAAAACCAAAAACCAAAAACCAAAAACCAAAAACCAAAAACCAAAAACCAAAAACCAAAAACCAAAAACCAAAAACCAAAAACCAAAAACCAAAAACCAAAAACCAAAAACCAAAAACCAAGTTTTTATAAACCAAAAACGAAAAACCAAAAACCAAAAACCAAAAACCAAAAACCAAAAACCAAAAACCAAAAACCAAAAACCAAAAACCAAAAACCAAAAACCAAAAACCAAAAACCAAAAACCAAAAACCAAAAACCAAAAACCAAAAACCAAAAACCAAAAACCAAAAACCAAAAACCAAAAACCAAAAACCAAAAACCAAAACCAAAAACCAAAAACCAAAAACCAAAAACCAAAAACCAAAAACCAAAAACCAAAAACCAAAAACCAAAAACCAAAAACCAAAAACCAAAAACCAAAAACCAAAAACCAAAAACCAAAAACCAAAAACCAAAAACCAAAAACTAAAAACCAAAAACCAAAAACATAAAACCAAAAACGAAAAACCAAAAACCAAAAACCAAAAACCAAAAACCAAAAACCAAAAACCAAAAACCAAAAACCAAAAACCAAAAACCAAAAACCAAAAACCAAAAACCAAAAACCAAAAACCAAAAACCAAAAACCAAAAACCAAAAACCAAAAACCAAAAACCAAACACCAAAAACCAAAAACCAAAAACCAAAAACCAAAAACCAAAAACCAAAAACCAAAAACCAAAAACCAAAAACCAAAAACCAAAAACCAAAAACCAAAAACCAAAAACCAAAAACCAAAAACCAAAAACCAAAAACCAAAAACCAAAAACCAAAAACCAAAA